>CM033476.1:321451449-321744157 GCA_019447015.1 Hymenochirus boettgeri
TACTATACTGTACTATACTATACTATACTATTACTGGATTGTCAACAGCTAGAGACATAAACATGTCTAATATGTATGAGAGCTCTTTTCAATAGAGGATTAATCTCCTCACCTCACAATCCTATTGAATTCTGTCCGTTCCCTCTGTGCCTGCATTGCTAGAAAAAGCTCCTTCTGTGCAATCTGCTCTGTTCGGCTTTTTTTCATCATGTCATTGATCTCAGCGGTTTTCTTGGCGTTTTCTATCTCTTTCTTGCGCCAGGCTCGCTCCAAAGCTTCTTGGTTCCTTTTTGCTCTAAGGGCATCCTTCAAGAAAAAAAAAGTCAATAGAAATGATTAAAAAAAAACACATTGACCTCTATATACTGGCAGTTTAAAGGGACATTAAAAGTATCGTACAATTGGAGAGTACATAGTATTGCCAGGGTAGCTGTGGTGCTATCACCGAACAGACATCTGATATGGATAGGTCTACAAGAATCTACATTGGAGTAAAGGGTGAGCAGCACTGACAGTAAAACTTGTGGGATTACCCTATTTATTTTGAAGAACAAAAAGACAAAGATCAACATTTTGGGGGCCATTGTTTACAATCATTTTGGCATTTAGTATTTAGGTATGTTTTATAATTCTGGAATGTTTAGTGGTTAAAGGACATGTCCAGCCAAAAAATAAATAAGTCTTGTTAGCCTAATTACCCCAAAAACCTTAGTTGTGTTTTAACCTTACCTTAATCCGACACTCCCTCAGCCGATCCCTCCCCAAAAGTCCTGCCTTCTTCTGGATATGTACTGTCAGTCATGGCCACTGGCCAGGATGGTGACATCACAGCCAATGGCTGACAGTCCTTCCCATGAATAGCCAGGTATGGATTATATGGACATAAAGGTTGGACTAGATGGACATATGTATTATTTCAGCCTCCAATACTATGTTATTATGTAACTATAGACTCTTGGACTAGATGGAGCTGTATCTTTATACATAGTATTTTACAATGTAACTGTTAGACATTATGGGTAGGGTATAAAGGTTGGACTAGATGGACGTATGTCTTTATACAACCTCCAATACTATGTTACTGTTAGACAGACATTATGGGTAGGGTATTAAGGTTGGACTAGATGGACGTATGTCTTTATACAACCTCCAATACTATGTTACTATGTAACTGTTAGACAGACATTATGGGTAGGGTATTAAAGTTGGACTAGATCGGACGATTGTCTTTATACAACTCCAATACTATGTTACTATGTAAGTTATACAGACATTATGGGTAGGTATAAGGTTGGACTGGACAGTATGTCTATAAAACCCCCTAATTCTATGTAACTGTTACTGACAGACATATGGGTAGGTGGTTATAAGGTGGGACTAGATGACGTAGTTTTTATACAACCCCAATACTATGTTACTATGTAACTGTTTAGCAGACATTTGGGAGGGTTATAAGGTTGGACTAGATGGACGTATGTCTTTATAAACCCCAATACTATGTATATGTAACTGTTATCAGCATTATGGTAGGGTTTAAAGGTTGACTAGATGGAGTATGTTCTTATATACCTCAACTCATGTTCTATGTCTGTTTACCGACATTTGGGTAGGGTAAAGGTTGGACTAGCTGGACGATGTCTTTACACCTCCAATACTATGTTACTATGTACTGTATACACGACTTATGGGTAGGGTAATAAGGTTGGACTAGATGGACCGTATGTCTTTATACACCTCCCCTACTATGTTACTTGTCTGTTACAGACATTTGGGTAGGGTTAAGTGGGACCGTGGACGTATGTCTTTATTAACTCCCACTATGTTACTATGTAACTGTTACAGACATTAGGGTAGGTATAAAGGTTGGACTGATGGACGTATGTCTATACAACTTCCATAGTTACTATGTACTGTTAGACAGACATTCTGGGTAGGGTATAAAGGTTTGGAACTAGATGGACGCTATGGCTTCATACAACCTCCATACTATTGTTACTATGTAACTGTCTAGACAGACCTTATGCCCGGGGGAGGGGTGTATTTTAAAATTTATAGGGGAGGTTCTTATATGCATGGATAGGGATTGTTGGATGGGGTGATGTTTAGAAAGAGAATATCACGGTGTAGGTGTAAGTGTGGAGATATGAAAGTGGGAAGAGTAATCTAGTTATTAGAAAAGGGAGAAGTAGCAGATGGAAGTCGGTGTTAGGAGATAGGGTAGTAGGGGGGGAGAGTAGGCGAGATTTAAGGGGCTAGGCGGAGGGAAGGTGATGAGTAGTGGGTAGGGGAGGATAGAGGATGAGAGAGGGAGGTGGGGTGTGGTACGAGAGGGAGAGGTGTTGGTAGGAGAGTATAAGGGGGGAGGAGGAAGAGAAGACGAGGGGGAGAAGAGCTGTAGGAGGATTATTAGTTGTTGGTATTTAGTATTGTAGTTGATAGCATTATAATTAAGAGGTCACGATTAGAATTTGTTAAGTAGTTATTATTTAGTAAGATGTATTATAGAATGGGATTATTGTTATGATGACATAATTTTAATATCTTATTATTTATTAGCTTTTTATTTATTGTTCTATATAATATATTCGATTATAATTATTTATTATTTTATTTTAAAATATATATTATAAAGGGTTGGACTAGATGGATTGTATGTTTTATACAACTCCCCCAAATTACTATGTTACTATGTAACTGTTAGACCGACATTATGGGTAGGGTTCAAGCGTGGGAACTAGATGGACGTATGTATTATCAACCTCAATACTACGTTACTATGTAACTTTAGACAGACATAGGTAGGTAATTAAAGGTGGGATCGATGGACGTATGTCTTTATACAACCTCCAATACTATGTTACTATGTAACTGTTATACAGACATTATGGGTAGGGTATAAAGGTTGGACTAGACGGACATATGTATTTTTTCATCCTCCAATACTATGTTACTATGTAACTATAGACTCAAAGACATCTTTTACCAGTGTCATTGGGAGAGCTAAGCAGAATTTTTTTACAAGGAAATAGGAAAGAAGTATTTCATATTGGCTCAGCCAATTGGCGAACAGGTGTAGCCACCCACCATAGTGCAGTGCAGATAGGGAACTAACCATCACAATATTAATACATATTCCAAAAGCATAGACACTTTTGGTACAACAGGTTCCCATAAACACTGAAACCAGCTAATTTTTTAGTTTTTTTTTTTACTAGTGAATGTAAACACATTGGAGCTCACTCCCCTCACCTGTTCTGCCCGGTGGTCTCTCGCTCTCTCCTGCAGGGCTCTCAGACGAGCCACCTCTTTCTCTTTCTCCTTCTTTATTCTCTGCTGTTCAGCTTCATATTCAGCCTCACGTTCCTGTGAGAATCAGAAAAGGTTAACGGACGCCGACAGACAAAACACCAAACTTGGCTGTAAGGTCTACTTATGGACTTATGGTGTAAAGTTCAACTCCCAGTGTTCCATTCTGCAAGCAAGGATCGGTGGGAGCTGTAGGTTTTAAACATCTGGAGGACAAAATTCCCTGGTGCACCTCCCTCTGCGCTCATACCAGTTTCTGCTTGTTGTACTCCAGCACACGTAGATCCGCAAGCCTCTCCTGCTCTGCCCGGTCCAGCTTTCTCTTCGCATTCTCAGCATTAATTTTCTGGATCTCGGCCTGGATCTCTTTCTGTTCTTGTTGCTTCCGTATCACTTCCTATAAAAGGGTTAAAAGAAGCCAACAAGAATGAATGGAATGTTGGGACCAGATGAAGGCGACTGGTCCTTTTATACTGATGCTTTGCTCACTTTGTAATCGTCCATCTGCAGCTCCTCCAGGTATTTCAGCATTTGAAAGGCCTCCTGCTCCCTCTGCTCTTCTGCGAGCATCCTTGCTTCCTCGTTACTTTCCATCTGCTTTATAACTTGCAATTTTCCTCTTCACAAGAAGCAAATGATTATCATTAGGATTGGTTCATCGATATTCCATAACAAAGATAAAAGTTCAAGCATTGCTATTTAAATTATTGTAAATATATTTCACACAGTTAGGCATTCTACACATTGTTTTCATTTTTAAATAATGATTGAAAACCCTTTGCTTTGGTGGCTGCTACAGTCTTTCTACTGTTTGGCTATAACAGTCGATGAGTCAAACAGGTTCAGATCTCTACTGAGCAACTGAATCAAACCAGAGACTGAGACCATAATGGACACTGTTAAATGTATCTGTTATTGAGACATTGTTATCGGCCATATTGGAGATCATTGTTCGCACTTGCCCTCCATATACCTCTTAATTGAACCGGAGAACTTTAGTAATTCTATGGCTAGGCTATGCCTCCTGCTGTTTCTCTACCACTTACACTATTAGACCTGTAAACAAATGAATCAGATTTCTTATATATCTGTGAAAAGCATTGTCAATATATGCAGTACAATAAACATGATACCTGATCTTTTCTAGTTTACGTTTCTCCTCTATCTCCTCCTGCATCTTGATAGATTTTTGTCGCTCAACCTCCATCATCTGGTCCAGACGTTTCTCCTCTTCTTCGATCTCTTTCTCGATCTGCTTCCTCTCGAGAACTTGTGCGTCGCGGATGGCGTGACATTTGGTGTGTAGGATTGCCTGTTGGTAGGAACATATTCCCTAGAGAACCTGTATCTAATAACATATATATTCCCTAGAGAACCTGTATCTAATAACGTATATATTCCCTAGAGAACCTGTATCTAATAACGTATATATTCCCTAGAGACCTCTATCTAAATAAGGGTATATATCCCTAGCGGACCTGTATCTAATAAATAGTATTATTCCTAGAGAACCTCTATCTAATAAGGTATATTTCCCTAGAGACCTGTATCTAATAACATATATATTCCCTAGAGAACCTGTATCTAATAACACTGGTCTATATTCCCTAGAGAACTGTAATCAATAACTATCCTGAAACTATCTATACATATATTCCCTAGAGAAACCTGTATACTTTAATCCCTAGAGAACCTGTTCTAATACGATTCCCTAGAGAACCTGTATCTAAATAATGTACGATATTCCCTAGAGAACCTGTATCTAATAACATATATATTCCCTAAAGAACCGTAAATATCTAACATATCGTGTTGTATTCAATTAGATCAACTGGACTTGACAGGTAGTTCTTGAAGACGTTTACGAGTCATCATAAACGACTGGCTTTCTCAATCAAGAATGATGTTACAAGAATCGTGCAATTATGTAACCCTGGAAAATCCCAAATTAGCATATCCACAGCCAGTGTTAAGTGTGTGATTAGAAAGTGGTAAGAGTGTTATAGGAACCCCCAGAGTAAGGTGTTAAAAAGCATTGACATGTTATCTAATAACGATTATATTCCCTAGAGAACCTGTATCTAATAACGTATATATTCCCTAAAGAACCTGTATCTAATAAGGTATATATCCCTAGGGACCTTATCTAATAAGGTATATATTCCCTAGAGAACCTGATCTAATAACGGTATATATTCTAGAGAACCTGTATTAATAAGGATATATATCCTAGAGAACCTGTATTTAATAATGTATATAATCCCTATTGACTTATCTAATAACGTAATATTACCTAGAAACCTGTATAATAACGTATATATTCCCTAGAGAACCTGTATCTAATAAGGGTACATATTCCCTAGAGAACCTGTATCTAATAACGTATATATTCCTAGAGAACCTGTTATTTAATAACGTATAATTCCCTAGAGAACCTGTATCTAATAACGTATATATTCCCTAGAGGACCTCATCTAATAACGTATTATATTCCCTAGAGAAACCTGTATCTAATAAGATAGATTCCTAGAGAACTGTATCTAATAACGTATATATTCCCTAGAGAACCTGCAAATAATAACGTATGTATTCCCTAGAGAGCCTGTACTAATAACGTATATATTCCCTAGATAACCTGTATACTAATAACGTATAATCCCTAGAGAAAACCTGTATCTAATAATGTATATATCCTAGAGAACCTGTAGTCTAATAAGGTATATATTACCCTAACGGAACCTCTATCTAATAAGCGTATATATTCCCTTAGAGAACCTGTTCTAATAAGGTATATATATCCTAGAGAACCTGTATTAATAATGTATATATTCCCTATTGAAACCTGTAATCTAATAACGTAGATATTCCCTAGAGAACTGATCTATACGTAATTCCTGAGAACCTTATCTAATAAGGATATATTCCCTAGAGAACCTGTATCTAATAACGTTATATATCCCTAGAGAACCTGATTTAATAACGTATATATTCCCTAGAGAACCTGTATCTAATAACGTATATAATTCCCTAGAGGACCTCTATCTAATAACGTATATATTCCCTAGAGAACCTGTATCTATAAACGGTATATAGTCCCTAGAGAACCTGTATCTAATAACGTATATATCCTAGAGAACCTGCAAATAAAAAAGTAGTATTCCCTAGGAGCCTGTATCTAATAACGTATATACTTCCCTAAGATAACCTGTATCTAATAACGTATATATTCCTAGAGAACCTGTATCTAATAGTGTATATATTCCCTAGAGAACCTGTATCAATAAGTATATATACCCTAGGGGACCTCTATCTAATAAGGATATATTCCCTAGAGAACCTGTAATCTATAGGTATATATATCCTAGAGAAACTGTATTTAATAATGTTATATATTCCCTATTGAACCTGATTAATAACGTATATATTCCCTAGAGAACCTGTATCTAATAACGTATATATTCCCTAGAGAACCGTATCTAATAAGCTTGTATATATTCCTAGAGAACCTGTATCTAATAACGTATATATTCCCTAGAGAAAATGTATTTAATAACGTATTATTCCTAGAGAACCTGTATCTAATAACGTATATATTCTTAGAGGACCTCTATCTAATAAAGCATATATTCCCAGAGAACCTGATCTAATAACGTATATATTCCCTAGAGAACCTGTATTAAACGTATATATTCCCTAGAGAACCTGATATACTAAGGTATATATTCTCAGAGGACACTTTATCTAATAACGTATATATTCCCTAGCGACCTGTATATAATAACATAATATATTCCTAGAGAACCTCTGTCTAATAACGTAACATATTCCTAGAGAACCTCTATCTAATAACGCATATATTCCCCAGAAGAACCTGTATCTAATAAGGTCTTATATACCCTAGAGAAACCTGTATTTAATAACGTCATATATTCCCTAGAGAACCTGTATCAATAACATATATATTCCCTAGAGAACCGTATCTAAAAAGTATATATTCCCTAAGAACCTCGTCTAATAACGTATTTTCCCAGAGAACCGTATCTAATAAACGTATATATTTCCGAGAGAACCTGTATCTAATAAGGTATATATTCCCTAGAGAACCTTATCTAATAACGTTATATATTCCCTAGAGAACCTGTATCTAATAAGGTATATATTCCCTAAGAACCGTATCTAAAACGTATTATTCCCTAGAGAACCTGTATTCTAATAACGTATATATTCCCTAGAGAACCTGTATCTAATAACGTATATATTCCTAGTAGAACCCTGCACCTAATAACGTTATGTATTCCTAGAGAACCTGTATCTAATAACGTATATATTCCCTAGAGAACCTGTATCTAATAACGTATTATTCCCTAGAGAAACTGTATCTAAGAACATATAATTCCCTAGAGAAACCTCTATCTAATAACGTATATATCCCTACAGAACTCTATCTAATAACGCATATATTCCCTAGAGAAACCGTATCAATAAGGTATATATTCCTAGGAACCTGTATCTAATAACTATATATTCCCAGAGCAACCTCTATCTAAAACGTATAAATTCCCTAGAGAACCTGATTCTATACGTATCTATTCCTCGAGAACTGTATCTATAAGTATATATTCTTAGAGACCGTATTTAATAACGTATATATTCTCTAGGAACCTGTATCTAATAAGTGAATTCCCTAGAGAACCTGTATCTAATAAGGTATATATACCCTAGAGAACCTGTATTTAATAACGTATATATTCCCTAGAGAACCTGTATCTAATAACGTATATATCCTAGAGAACCTGTATCTAATAACGCTATATTCCCAGGTAGAAACTGTATTCTAATAACATATAGTATTCCCTAGAGACCTGTATCTAAAACGTATATATTCCCTAGAGAACTGTATCTAAACTTATATTCCCTAGGAACCTGTATCAATAGTATATTCCCTAGAGAAACCTGTATCTAATACGTATATATACCTAGAGAACCTGTATTTAAAACGTAATATTTCCCTAGAGAACCTTCTATCTAATAACGTATATATTCCTTGAGAACCTGTATCTATAACGTAGATATTCCCTCTGAGAACCTGTATATATATAACGTATATATTTCCTTAGAGAACCTGTATTTAATAACGTATTACTATATCATAGAGAACCTGTATCTATAAACGTATATATTCCCTAGAGAACCTGTATCTAATAACGTATATATATTCCCTAGAGAACCTGTATCTAATAAGTATATATTCCCTAGAGAAACCTGTATCTAATAACGTATATATCCCTAGAAGAACCTGTATCTTAATAAGTATATATTCCCTAGAGAACCTGTATCTAATACGTAATATATTCCTGTAGAGAAACCTGTATCTAATAACGTATATATTTCCTAGAGAAACTGATTATCTATGAAACATATATATTCCCTAGAGAACCTGTAATTAATACCGTATATATTCCCTAGAGAACTCGTATCTATACATTATATTCCCTAGAGAACCTGTATTAATAACGTATATATTCCCTAGAGAACTGTATCTTATAACATTATATATTCCTAGAGAACTGTAGTATAAGCATTATATTCCCTAGAGAACCTTATCTAAAACATATATATTCCCTAGAGAACCTGTATCTAATAACGTATATATTCCCTAGAGAACCTGTATCTAATAACGTATATATCTCCTAGAGAACCTGTATCTAATAACGTATATATTTCCCTAGAGAACCTGTATCTATAACATATATATTCCCTAGAGAACCGGTATTCTAAAACAGATAATACCTAGTAGAAGAACCTATATCTAATAACCATATATTCCCTAGAGAACCTGTATATAATAACGTATATATTCCCTAGAGAACCTGTATCTAATAACATATATATTCCCTAGAGAACCGTATGTAATAACGTATATATTCCCTAGAGAACCTTATCTAATAACATATATTCCCTAGAGAACTGATTAATAACGTATATATTACTAGAAACTGTTATAGAATATATTCCCTAGAGAAACCTGTATATAATACATATATATTCCCTAGAGAACCTGTATCTAATAACGTATATATCCCTAGAGAGACTGTATCTAATAATGTAATTATTCCTAGAGAACCTGTATCTATTAAGGTAGCTAGTACCCTAGAGGGAACCGTATTAATAACGTATATATTCCTAGAGAACCGTATCTAATAACGTATATATTCCCTAGAGAACCTGTATCTAATAACGTATATATTCCCTAGAGAAACTGATCTAATAACGTATATATTCCCTAGAGAACCTGTTATCAATAACGTATATATTCCTAGAGAACCTGTATCTAATAACGTATATTCCCTAGAATAACCATGTAATCAAATAAACAATATATTCCCTAGAGAACTGTATGTAATAACGTATATATTCCCTAGAGAACCTCTATCTAATAACATATATATTCCCTAGAGAACCTGTATATAATAAACGTATATTCCCTGAGGAGAACCTGTATCTAATAACGTATATATTCCCTAGAGAACCTGTATATCTAATAAAGTTATATTCCCTAGAGAACCTGTATATAATAACGTATATATCCCTAGAGAACCTGGATCTTAATAAGATATATTCCCTAGAGAACTGTATCTAATATGTAATCTTCCCAGGAACCTGTAGTTTAAATGTATCCGTATATATTCCCTAGAGAACTCTATCTAATAAGTTATTATAGTCCCTAGAGAACCTGTATCTAATAACGATATATATTCCCTAGAGAAACTGTATCTAATAACGGATATATTACCTAGCGACCTATCTAATAAGTAATATTCCCTAGAGAACCTGTAATTAATAACGTATATATTCCCCAGAGAACCGCTGTATCTAATAAGGTATATATACCCTAGAGAACCTGTAATTAATACGTTATAATCCATAGAGAACCTCTATTAATAACGTATATATTCCCTAGAGAACCTGTATCTAATAACGTATATTCCATTGAGAACCTGTATCTAATAACGTATATATTCCATAGAGAAACCTGTATTAATAACGTATATTCCTCTAGAGAACCTGTTCTAAAACGTAATATTCCCTAGAGAACCTGTATCTAATAACGTATATTTCCTAGAGAACCTGTATCAAAACGTATATATTCCCTAGAGAACCGTAATCTAATAAGGTATATATTCCCTAGAGAACCTGTATCTAATAATGTATATATTCCCTAGAGAAACCGTATCTAATAAGGATATATACCTAGAGAACCTGTATTTAATAACGTATATATACCCTAGAGAAACCTGTATCTAATAAACTATAATATATTCCCTAGAGAACCGTATCTAATAACGTATATATTCCCTAGAGAACTGTATTAAATACGTATAATTCCCTAAGAACCTGTATCTAATAACGAATATTCTAGAGACTATCTAATAACGTATATATTCCCTAGAGAACCTGTATCTAATAACGTATATATTCCGTAGAGAACCTGTATTTAAACGTATATATTCCCTAGAGACACCTGTTATCTAATAACATATATATTCCCTAGGAACCTGTATCTAATAACGTATATATTCCCTAGAGAACCTGTATCTAATAACATATATATTCCAGAGAACCTGTATCTATAACGTATTATTACCCTAGAGAACCCCTATCTAAAACGTATATATTCCCAGAGAACCTGTATCTCATAAAAACATATATATCCCTAGAGAACCTGTATCTAATAACGTTAAATATTCCCGAGAGAACCTCTATCTAATAAACGTATATAGATTCCCTAGAGAACCTCTATCTAATAACGTATATATTCCCTAGAGAAACCGTATCTAAGAACGTATATATTCCCTAGAGAATATTATTTAATATCGTATATATTCCTAGAGAGAACCGTATCTAATAACGTATAATTCCCCGTAGAGAACCTGATCTAAGAACATATATATCCTCTAGGAACGTATCTAATAGTATATATTCCCTAGAGAACCTGATTGATAATACATATATATTCCCTAGAGAACCTGTATCTAATAGTATATATTCCCTAGAGAACTGTATCTAATAACATATTATTCCCTAGAGAAACTGTATCGAATAACGAGGTATATAGCCCTGAGAGAACCTCTATCTAATAATAAAAACATATATATTCCCTAGAGAACCTGTATGTTAACTAGAACATATATATTGCCACTAGGAACCTGTGATTAATAACGTATATATTCCCTAGAGAACCTGTATCGGTGCTAATAACGTATATATTCCCTAGAGAACCTTGTTATATATCACATATATATCTCTAGAGAAACACTGTATTAATAACGTATAATTTCCTAGAGAACCTGTATCTATAAGGATATATATTCCCTAGAGAACCGTGTATTTTCAATAAAGTATATATTCCCTAGAGAACCTATGTTAATGTAAAGTTATATTCCCTAGAGAACCTGTATCTAATAACGTTATATTCCCTAGAGAACCTGTATCGAATAACGTATAATTCCCTAGAGAACCTGTATCTAATAAGGTATAATTCCCTAGAGAACATGTATCTCAATAACGTATATATTCCCTAGGAACCTGTATCTAATAACATATATATTCCCTAGGAGCACCTGTATAGTCTAATAACGATATATATATCCAATACGAGAGAACTAGAATATCTAAATAACTATATATTCCCTAGAGACCACCCTCTATCTAATAACGTATATATTCCCTAGAAACCTCTATCTAATAAACGTTATATCCCTAGAGACATGATCTAATAACGGTATATTCCTAGAGAACTGTATCTAATAACATATATATTCCCTAGAGAACCTGTATATAATACGTATATTTCCCGAGAGAACCTGGGATCTAATAACTATATATTCAATAGAGAACCTCGATATAATAACAGTATATTCCTAGAGAACCGTATCTAATAACGTATATATTCCCTAGGAGAACCTGTATCTAATAATGTATATCTTCCCTAGAGAAACGTATTAATAGCCGTATATATTCACTAGAGAACCTCTCTAATAACGTATTTATCCCTAGAGAATCTGTATCAATAAAGTATATATTCCCTAGAGAACCTGTATCTAATAACGTATATATTCCTAGAAGAACCTGTATCTAATAACGTATATATTCCCTAGAGAACCTGTATCTAATAACGTATATATTCCCAGAGAACCTGTATCTATAAAGGTATATATACCTAGAGAACCGTATTAATAACGTATATATTCCTAGAGAACACTATCTAAGAAACGTTATATATTCCCTAAGAAACCTGTATCTAATAAACGTATATATTCCCTTGAGAACACTGCTCTAATAGAACGTATATATTCCTTAGAGAACCTGTATAATGAAGAACGTACTATTCTATGTTCTCTAGAGGAACCAGTATCTTAAATAACAGTATATATTCCCTAGAGAACCTGTATCTAATAACGTTATATATCCCTAGAGAACCTGTATCTAAAACGATATATTCCCAGAGAACATGATAATAAGTAATATTCCCTAGAGAACCTGATCTAATAATGTATATATTCCCTAGAGAACCTGTATTATAAGGTATTATACCCTAGAGAAAACACTTGTACTGTAATAACGTATATATACCCTAGAGAACCTGGATAATAACGTATCTATTCCCTAGAGAACCTGTATCTAATAAACTATTATTCCTAGAGAACCTGTATCTAATAACGTATATATCCCTAGAGAACCTGTATCGAATAACGTATATATTCCCAGAGAACACTGTATCTAATACGTATAAATTCCTAGAGAACCTGTATCTATAACGTATATATTCCGTAGAGAACCTGTATTAATAACGTATATATTCCTAGAGAACCTGTATCTAATAACATATATTTCCCTAGAGAACCTGTATCAATAACGTATATCTTCCCTAGAGAACCTGTATCTAATAAACATATATATTCCTAGAGAACCTGTATCTATAAAGTATATATCCTAGAGAACCTGTATCTTAACGTATTATTCCCTAGAGAACCTGTATCTTAATACATATAATTCCCTAGAGAACCTGTATCATAACGTAAATAATCTCCCTAGAGAACCTCTATCTAATAAACGTATATTCCCTAGAGAACTCTCATTAATTAACGTATATATTCCCTAGAGAACCTGTATTAATAACGTAATATTCCCTAGAGAATCTGTATTATATCGTATATATTCCTAGAGAACCGTATAATAACGTCTATATTCCCTAGAGAACCTGTATCTAAAACATATTATTCCCTAGAGAACCGTATCTAATAACAGTTATATATCCCTAGAGAACCTGTATCTAATAAACATATATATTCCCTAGAGAACCTGCTATCTAATAAGTAATATTCCCTAGAGAACCTGATCTAATAACATATAATTCCTTAGAGAACCTGTATCTAATTAACGTATATATTCCCTAGAGAAACCTGTATCTAATAACCTATATATTCCCTAGAGAACACTGGTGTATTAAAACGTATATTATTCCCTAGGAACCATGTATTTAATAACGTATATATTCCCTAGCAGAACCTGATATTAATAATAAGTATATATTCCCTAGAGAACCTGATCTAATAACGATTATATATTCCCATAGAGAACGTATCTAATAACGTAGTATTCCCTAGAGAACCGTATCTAATAAGGTATATATCACCTAGAGAACCTGTATTTATACGTATATATTCCTAAGAACTGTATTCTAAAAGTATAATTCCCTAGAGACCTGATCTAATAACAGTATATTCCTAGAGAAACTGTATCTAATAACGTTATATATCTCCCTAGAGAACCTGTATCTAATAAGGTTTATATTCCCTAGAGACCTGTATCTAATTAACGTATATATTCCCTAGAGAACTGTAATTAATAACATAATATTCCTAGAGAAACCTGTATCTAATATATAACGATACATTCCCAGAGACCTGTATCTAATAACATATATTCCCCTAGAGAACCTGCTATCTAATAACGTATATATTCCCTAGAGAACCTGCTATCTAATAACGTATATATTGCCAGAGAACCTGCTACATAACGTATATATTCCCCAGAGAACCTGTATCCAATAACATATATATTCCCTAGAGAACCTGTATATAATAACGTATATATTAAGAGAACCTGTATCTAATAAAAATATATATCCTAGAGAACCTATCTAATAACGTATATATTCCCTTAGAGACCTGTATCTAATAAGTATATATTCCTAGGAGAACCTGTATCTAATAACGTATATATTCCCTAGAGAACCGTATCTATAAACGTTATATATTCCTAGAGAACCTGTATCTAATAACGTATATATTCCCTGAGAGAACCCTGTATCTAATAAGTCATATTCCTAAGAACCTCTATCAATAACGTTATATTCCCTAGAGACCTGTATCTAATAACGTATATATTACACTAGAGAACCTGTATCTAATAACGTATTATATTCCCTAGAGAACCTGTATCTAATAACGTATATTTCCCTAGAGAAAACCGGATTAAGAACGTAATATTCACTAGAGAACCTGTATCTAATAACGATATATGCCCTAGAGAACCGGTATCTAAAACGTATATATTCCCTAGAGAAACTGTATCTAATAACGTATATATTCCCTAGAGAACCTTATCTAATAACGTATATATTCCCTAGAAACCTGTATCTAATAAAGTAACATGTATGTATTACACTAGAGACCTGTATCTAATAACGTATATATTCCTAGAGAACCTGTATCTAATAACTATATATATGCCCTAGAGAACCTGTATCTAATAACGTATATATCTAAGAGAACTGTATCTAATAACGGTATATATTCCCTGAGAACTGTATGACGTAAGAACCTAGGACGTATCTAATAACTATATATTCACCTAAGAACCTGATATCTAAATTAAAATATATGTGTCCCGTCGAGAACTGTATCTAGAAACTCATATATACCGCTTAGATGAACCCTTTCGTATCATTAATTCCTAATGCAAATGGTATATATCCCTAGAGGACCCTACTAATAACATATATTTCCTAAGAGAACCTGTATCTAATAACGTATATATTCCCTAGAGAACCTGTATCTAATAACGTATATATTACCTAGAGAACCTGTATCTAATAACGTATATATTCCCTAGAGAACCTGTATCTAATAACGTATATATTCCCTAGAGAACCTGTATCTAATAACATATATATTCCCTAGAGAACCTGTATCTAATAAGGTATATATTCCCTAGAGAACCTGTATCTAATAACGTATATATTCCCTAGAGAACCTGTATCTAATAACGTATATATTCCCTAGAGAACCTGTATCTAATAACGTATATATTCCCTAGAGAACCTGTATCTAATAACGTATATATTCTCTAGGGAATATATACGTTATTAGATACAGGTTCTCTAGGGAATATATAAGCTATTAGATACAGGATTCATCTAGGGATATATATTATTAGATACAGGTTCTCTAGGGAATATATACAATTTATTAGATACAGGTTTCTCTAGGGAATATATACGTTATTAGATACAGACAGGTTCTCTAGGGAATATATATGTTATTAGATACGGTTCTCTAGGGATATATACGTTTATTGATACAGGTTCTCTAGGGAATATATCGTTTATTAAATACAGGTTCTCTAGGGATATATACGTTATTAGATACCAGGTTCTCTAGGGAATATATAGTTTAGATAGAGGTTCTCTAGGGAATATAGTTATTAGATACAGGTTCTCTAGGAATATATACTTATTAGATACAGGTTCTCTAGGGAATATATATGTTATTAGATAGGTTCTCTAGGGAATATATACTTATTAGATACAGGTTCTCTAGGGATACTATATTTAGATACAGGTTCTCTAGGGGAATATATAGTGTTATTAGATACAGGTTCTCTAGGAATATATACGTTATTATATACAGGTTCTCTAGGGAATATAACGTTATTAGATACAGGTTCTCCTAGGGAATATATCGTTATTAGATACGGTTCTCTAGGGAATATATACGTTATTAGATACAGGTTCTCTAGGGAATATACGTTATTAGATACAGGTTTCTCTAGGGAATATATACGTTTATTAGGATAACAGGTTCTTAGGGAATATATACGTTATTAGATACAGGTTCTCTAGGGAATATATATTATTAGACTACAGGTTCTCTAGGAATATATACGTTTATATAAGGTTCTCTAGGGATATATACGATTATTAGATACGGGTCGTAGGAATATATACGTTAGATACAGGTTCTCTAGGAATATATACGTTTTAGATAGGTTCAGGGAATATATACGTTTATTAGATACAGTTCTCTAGGAATATATACGTTATTAGATACAGGTTCTCTAGGAATATATACATTATTAGATACAGGTTCTCTAGGGAATATATACGTTATTAGATACAGGTTTCTCTAGGGAATATATACATACGTTAATTAGATCAGGTTCTCTAGGGAATAATATAACGTATTAGATACAGGTTCTCTAGGGAATCATATACGTTTAGACCCGGAGGCTGCTAGAGCATCCAGGATACGTTATACCCAAGTCAGGGTCTAAGGAACCTATTATAGCACAGCCCCAGCTCTGCGGGGAGCTGATACGGGGCAACGGCTCAGTGGAGTGACGCTGAAACCTATCTACGAAAGACAAACACGAATCAGTATTAACGGGAAGGAACGCTGGGAAAAGGAAAGGGGTAAAAGGGATCAAGGGATGCAAGGGAAATTTTAGACTTTCTTCTTCTAAAAAAAAATTCTATCTTCCTCTTCTATCTACAAAAAAAAAGTGGCACACTGACCCGGATTCGTTGCTATAAATTCTGTGAACATGGGTCACCCCCCAATATAAAAACAAACAACCCAGGTATTAAAAACCTAAAACAAGGCCCCAGGTTTGGTCCATGGGCCCATATTTTGCTGCTCGTCCAGCTCTAAATGCCTCATTGCCTTTGCTGGCAAAAATTTAGCCCAACAGGATTAAATTTCCCAGCAGCCATCCCTTTAGAGGGGAAAACTGTGATTCGTTGAAAATGAAAGGAAATCGGCCTTATTCTCTAATTGGTTTACGACAAACAACCACCAAATTACAACCACGACAACATGAAGATCCCTTTTTTGTTTCTTGGGGGTTGGTAAACCCCTGTATTTGACTTTTTAATAAATGAGGGGTAGACGTATTCTTTATTATTCAAAAGACAATAGTAATTCATATTTGTAACATTGCGAAAACAATGTGCCCATGTTGATGGCTTTCGGTTCCTTCTTTGTTCTTATAAGGCACTAAACGTACATAAACAATCCAAACATGCATCCATCCACCTTCACCGTGGTGTAAGGGCTAAACTATAAACGTAACTGTTGAGATAGGGAAAAACCGTGGCAATCTTACAAACTTATGATGAATTAGATTTGACACAAGCTTTACTCTTAGTAGTTAAAATCCCTGCAATTGCTTAAAAATGGGAATATTTCTAATAATTTTATACTAAAATCCTGGTGTTTGCGAAGGCGGTTGAACGTTTTGAATAGACTTTGTGGCAACACATTCCTAAAAAGTTTGCCCCCCCATTTGGTTTTTTTTCTTTTGGGTGGTCTCCTTTATTGCTAAGGTAAATGTCAATCATGTGGTGTTCATTCCTGGATAATCTTTGAGGCGGAGCTATTTTTTAAGCTTTCCCTTGCTGCCCTAAATCAGTTCATATCCCCCTTACTGAATTGTTATCCACCTGTGATAAACTGTCTAGACAACTTGTGCTGCAGTTTACCAGTTCACATACATAATGGGAAAAGCAACTTTAAACTCTAAGATATTTGTTCTAAATGTTGACCATAAAACAATTCTGGTAGATTTTAAATGAAACCAGATCCATTCATTTTCTCTCATTGAAACTGGCAGTTTAATATTGATTCTAGGCTCTTTTCTGTCAACCTAAGCCAAAAACCCCCCCTGTTGTGCTTCTTGGTTATGCAGGTAAGCAAGATTAGTTACAGAAAGTGTTCGTGTAAAGGTGCCATACATAGGAACGATAATGGGTAAATCCGCGTCGGGATTATCTCGCTCGTGTGTAGGCATTTCCGTACCTCACCACCGGCGAATGAACCGTAGTCGGGCACTCGTCGTCTGGGATAAGAAATTTTGCGTCGGTCACATCGCTCTCCCTTTATATTTTAAGTAAGAGGGAGCCGATCCTGTTGCGTATGGGGATAGGTCTGGAGGGGGGCCCGGTGTGCGGTTCTATTATATAACTATTACAGGGTTATTTACAATTTTAAGGTTCGAATCACTCCTTAGAAGATTTACCCCATACCTCTAGAGCCCCGACAAACACAAAACCGAACCCGCAACGGAAAATCTAAGGTGTGTACAAACCTTCCTCTCCATAATCTGTAGATTGAGCCCCCCCCTGGGCAAGTGTGGCGTTGATTGTTAGAACAGCATTTTGTTTGGGAAGCTTTGCCTGCTGCTGGGAAATTTTGTCAGTAGATTCATTGAGATTAAAACAATGCGTGGAGAATGGTCGGGACTAATCTAGTTTGCTCACTATAGCATTCTTTGTTGCCAAAAACAAAACAACCATAAAAAAACCTGAAAACAATCCAGCTAATGAGCTCTAAAAGTGGGAGCAATCACCAACAATTTACTTTCAATTCATCAGCCTCCTAAACATATAAAGAAATCTGATCATTTGATATTCTTGGTCCTGCTGTAAACTTGCTGGTTAAGAGAGGATCCTTGGGCGGGGCTTCTTGTCATTAATGCTCTTTTCCGCATAAAAAGTGAATTCCCATGTGTTGATGTACAGTCGTAGCGCAATGTTTCCGCCCCCCTTTATATAGAGACTACGCTCCTAATGTAGGATCGTCTCAAACTGAATTGAAACTGGCAATACAATTAAAGGTTCCTTAACTGTTTCAGCATGTAACTACGTGCCCCGTTTGCCCCCAGAACCATTGTAACGTTAAAAAATCCTGCAGACACGCGCGGATTGGCTTTTTATGATAACCTTTATTGTATTCATTAACACGTATTAAATTTAAAAATGTGCAAGATTAAATTAAGCACTGTGATAATGGAAATTCAATCAGTGAGAGAAGAGTCAAAAAACATTATTCAAAGTATCATTCATTTCCTACTCTTCAGGAATTCAGCGCCATGTTGCTAGTGTACTTGTACCTTTAGAAGACTTGTAGTGAGAGTGCACTGATTTCACAACTCTGTTTATTCGCCACACAGGCCAAATAAATAACGTACGTACGTAGATGAAGGGCTCCCCCTATTCCCACACCCACATGTTGTTCATTTTTTATACAAATGTGTAATGAAAGATAACCCAGGGAACTGGTGTGTCTAGGTATCATTTTTTTATCTTTTTGTAACACAAAGAATGCCATCTATTTATGTTTTCCAGATAGATAATGTTGTGGAAAAGGCAACTTGTACGTTTATTTGTTGAACGCAACCTAGAATTCCGACAAACACAAAGTGACCACAAAATTAGAATGTGACTAAATTGTCTTAGTGCACACAATATTTTATTCCCCGTGTTAGGGCAAAACGAGAGATACAATCTGTGGGGAAAAACAGAGAACGCCATCTTTTTATTTCAATCTTTTTTTCATTTGTTAATGTGTTTTTTGAGGCGTTTTTTTTCCATGAACTTGTCGGGTCAACTGTGGGATATGGTTTAAAACTGTACACATAACTGTTTTTCCTTTACACTGATCACAGCTCTAATGGGAAATATGCAAACAACAGGGTGAAATTAACTACTGTGGAAATGGTTGACACAGTAATTTCTCTTCTCTATTGTAATACAATAAATGTTTTATGTGTTAATTTAACATTAAGTTAAGGAAGGTGCACGGCAAGTTTTTTGTTTGTCCCTATTTTTGTCCCCCCTCCTATCGATTTTTGCTCTGTGTATCTTTCTAATAAATAATATAAATGTTGTTGAATAAAAGTACTGGCATGTTCAATCATTTAAAAATTGAATGTTCCGAACTTGTTTTGGAAAAACATAAAATAAATGACAGGGCCTGGTTATATGGGTAATAATATGCCCCATTTAAAGGAAAACTAAGGAAAATAGTAACTTTAGAGAAGATAAGGGAAACCTACGCAGGAGACACCAGCATAGACTTAACATTTATTGCTTGCCAGCTGCGAAAACCCTCAATTGGACTGGTGAAAGATATAAAAGATAGTTTTGTTTTCCGTTTTTGAAATTTCGATTTTTTTTTTTGAAAAAGTGTATTTTTCTAAAATACGTCTTCTTTTGATTTTCGGAAATCGTCTACTTTCAATTTTCGGAAATCGTCTACTTTCGATTTTCCATAAAAATCGAAAATTTAGAAAAAATAACTGTTCCGTGAATATTCGGAGTTTCCAAAAGTTTCATTGGAACTTATTCGAAACCCCTCAGATTCGATCAAAACCTGGGTCTATTCGAGAACCCACATTACAATCTCTACTCTGGCTGACAATACACCTAACAATCATAGCCCACTTCCTATACTTTAGTACAGAGGGCCGACTGTGGAAATATTCTGTTTACAGACTTACAACACTTATTATTTATTAGTATTTTGCTCTCATCGGTAATGTTTGTACTCGAGCTTTACTACTGCCAAGATCCAGTTTTTGTCAATGTGACCCAGGGCTGCTTTGTTCCTTCTGTTTTGTTGTCCTGCGTTTTTGCCGAACAAACCTGGTCCAGGGCTGAGGCCCGCGCAAGGCGGGGTGAAGCGTCACCAGTCATCACATTGAAGCCATTTTGTGCAGTTTTTTTTCATTGTCTGCAATTGGCTTTTTGAGCTCAGCCTCTAGCTTATATTCTTCCTCCTCCTTCTTCCTTCTTCCTCGGATTTTCTTATGTTTCGATTTTTACCCTTGTTGGGTGTTCCTTTAAAAAAAATCACTTTTCCTTTCCTATCCGGATAAAACCACACCGATTAAAAAATAACCGAAAGAAACCGCAAAGCCCTTCCTCTTAGAAATGGTTCCTTTTCTTAAGAAGCCTTCTAGGAATAGGCTACATGGTCTATTCTTCCAGTTACTTTTATTTTATGCTAAACCACAACAGATTTTTTGGTTATGACCAGAAGATAATCTTCAAATGAATACATCTGGTCTAATGGCTCCATAGAGCTTTGTATGATATATGCAATAAATAGTCTCATCTGTGCAAGACCTGCTTGGCACTGTACTGTTGTGAAGACAGATACTACATCTTCCTTCTTTCACCAGGGCTGTCCAATCTGAGTAATCTTCAATATTGTAAGCTAACAACTCCCTAGTATTTTCCCTGGCTGCTAATGGAAATACCGCAATATCTTCTGTGATGAGCAGTTAAACCTCCTCGTCATTCAGGGCGGTTCCCGATAAATTTCCGATCCACCCTGCACAACCCATGTAGAAGCAGTTTTAGCAGAAAAACAAAGAGTCGGGTCAGGGGTCGAAATTTTCCTCCTAACCCCATCTTCTGTCCCAATCTCTCCGCAGTGTTTCTAGCTGAAATCTGCAGATAGATAGGACGCCTCACGGTTGTGAGGCCCTTGATGCGTAAATCTGATCGGAAAAAAGTCAGATCCCGTGTATAGCTAAGCTTAAAGGGAAGTTAACCCAATGTAGACAGATGGAATTCAACCTTTTATAGAACATCCTTCCTAAAAATCACACAAGGCCCTTGTGGTTTACTTTTATTCAAATCCAGATGGTTTTTTTTGTATCAGAACTGTTTATTATGAACAACAAAGCCAGCCCCGAGAAGCCAAGCCGTAGAGATATTTAGCCAAAAAAGCTTTTAAAATAAGATCCACAAGTATGGACTAGTCACACAGCCAATAACAGTCCATGCCAGTAAAGTTCATTCTGAATATAGTCATTACAACAGGAAGTCTCTCTCACTTCAAGCCAATGCTAGCAGAGCCAAAAGTGTGTCTTAAGGTTGGGAGCTTTTCCTTATAAATTTCATAATTATATTGTGCTTCAAGATGAGATTTTAACAAATTATTTTCTGTTTTGGCTATAAACCAACGGTTAAAGCACATTGCCTAAATCAGGCCCTTACACAACCATATATGCCATACTCCCACCTCATTGAGTCTCTTAATCTCATCTTCTTGCTCCATCGCAGGAGGTTTGCCTCTCTGCAGAAGGTACTGCGCTCTCTGCTGGGCTTTCTTCCTCCTCAAGTTCACTCAGCTTCTCATTTTTCTTTTGAACCATCTCCTTTTGCTTCATGTAATTTTTTACGTTTCGTTGGCTGCCTCCTGAGAAAGAATCAGACCAGAAGCATGTAATGGAAATAACCATTCGTATGAATGCCTCAATATATCTGCGTGAGAGTATCTGTTCCAGGTAAAAACACCATCATCTTTTTAAAGCTATTTACAGGCCTGCAACATTTTCTGTCTTTTCAGGTCAAAAGTTCTACCAGGTCCCATCCATTTTTCATCCAAATCTTTAGTTACTCTTCCAAAAATGGATGTGCCTAATATTGTGTACAACACCTTAAAATGCTAACCGTCCATCTATAAGAGTTCCTTACATTTGCTGCCTCTTTTTCTTGTTTATTGATTCTCTGCTCTTGCCATATCCTCTTCTTCCTTTGACAAGACTCGAGCTGCTGACTTGATGCGGTTGAATTCCTGTTTAGTCAGTCATAAAGGACTTCCCTCCGATGGATCCCTCAGAAGGAACCCTGCAAAAAAGAAGGCTTTTAGCAAGGCTAAGCAAAGTACCGTAGATCCCTATCACCAAATATGCCAAATGACAGTTACGTGCTCACACAAATCACAGGACCTTTTCTTTAAACTGTATTTTATTTATAGGCACATCAATTGTTTTCATATCTTTTGACAATAAAGTAAGGCATTCCAATTACCCCATCAATGTGTCTGGTCCTTTTCTTATTATATTAATCTCTTCATTAAAAAAGGCAGCTAGAAAGCTTAGGGAGAGAGGGACTAAAAGAAGCAAAAAGCCCTTCACTGAGCATAAAAGCAGAGAAACACCTTCTTATAACAGAAGGCATCTTGCAGTCTCATGCTATATGAATAGCATTGCCCACAAAACCTAAGAACCAAGAAGTAATTTCTACTGTACGCTCAAGTCCTACACCATAGAGCCCTGAATCTGTATCTTGCACTGATGAGACCTAACAAGATTGAAACACATTGTGTCTGCAAGTCAGATGATTGGCTCTATATATTAAGCTTTATAGCATGTTATTAGCCAGCGGTTCTGGACCCATGCATTAGCTAAGGGACATGAAGGAGTGTTTTGCATATCTCCACCCCTTACTCTGGGGAACATGGGAGTAAGAAATTACTTCTTGTTTCTTAGATTTTGTGGGAAATGCTATTCATATAGCATGAGACTGCAAGATGCCTTCTGTTATAAGAAGGTGTTTCACTTCATTAACAAAGGGATGGGGGGGAGGAAGGGGAAGGAAGAAGGGTCTGTAATTGTCCCTGGGGAGGGGCACAATGTATTAATTGGAAGTAGAGATATTTAGCCAAAAAAGCTTTTAAAATAATGATCCACAACGTATGGGACTAGTCACACAGCCAATACACAGTCCATGCCAGTAAAGTTGCATTCTGAATTAGTCATTACAATAGGAAGTCTCTCTCTCTTTAGCAATGCAGCCAAGAGCCAAAAGTGTGTCTTAAGGTTGGGAGCTTTTCCTTATAAATTTCATAATTATATTGTGCTTCAAGATGAGATTTTAACAAATTATTTTCTGTTTTGGCTATAAACCAACGGTTAAAGCACATTGCCTAAATCAGGCCCTTACACAACCATATATGCCATACTCCCACCTCATTGAGTCTCTTAATCTCATCTTCTTGCTCCATCGCAGGAGGTTTGCCTCTCTGCAGAAGGTACTGCGCTCTCTGCTGGGCTTTCTTCCTCCTCAAGTTCACTCAGCTTCTCATTTTTCTTTTGAACCATCTCCTTTTGCTTCATGTAATTTTTTACGTTTCGTTGGCTGCCTCCTGAGAAAGAATCAGACCAGAAGCATGTAATGGAAATAACCATTCGTATGAATGCCTCAATATATCTGCGTGAGAGTATCTGTTCCAGGTAAAAACACCATCATCTTTTTAAAGCTATTTACAGGCCTGCAACATTTTCTGTCTTTTCAGGTCAAAAGTTCTACCAGGTCCCATCCATTTTTCATCCAAATCTTTAGTTACTCTTCCAAAAAATGGATGTGCCTAATATTGTGTACAACACCTTAAAATGCTAACCGTCCATCTATAAGAGTTCCTTACATTTGCTGCCTCTTTTTCTTGTTTATTGATTCTCTGCTCTTGCCATATCCTCTTCTTCCTTTGACAAGACTCGAGCTGCTGACTTGATGCGGTTGAATTCCTGTTTAGTCAGTCATAAAGGACTTCCCTCCGATGGATCCCTCAGAAGGAACCCTGCAAAAAAGAAGGCTTTTAGCAAGGCTAAGCAAAGTACCGTAGATCCCTATCACCAAATATGCCAAATGACAGTTACGTGCTCACACAAATCACAGGACCTTTTCTTTAAACTGTATTTTATTTATAGGCACATCAATTGTTTTCATATCTTTTGACAATAAAGTAAGGCATTCCAATTACCCCATCAATGTGTCTGGTCCTTTTCTTATTATATTAATCTCTTCATTAAAAAAGGCAGCTAGAAAGCTTAGGGAGAGAGGGACTAAAAGAAGCAAAAAGCCCTTCACTGAGCATAAAAGCAGAGAAACAACCTTCTTATAAACAGAAGGCATCTTGCAGTCTCATGCTATAAATACATTGCCCACAAAACCTAAGAACCAAGAAGTAATTCTACTGTACGCTCAAGTCCTACACCATAGAGCCCTGAATCTGTATCTTGCACTGATGAGACCTACAAGATTGAAACACATTGTGTCTGCAAGCAGATCGATGATTGGCTCTATATATTAAGCTTTATAGCATGTTTTAGCCAGCGGTTCTGGACCCATGCATTAGCTAAGGGACATGAAGAGTGTTTTTGCATATCTCCACCCCTTACTTCGGGGACACATGGGAGTAAGAATTACTTCTTGTTTCTTAGATTTTGTGGAAATGCTATTCATATAGCATGAGACTGCAAGATGCCTTCTGTTATAAGAAGTGTGTTTCACTTCATTAACAAGGGATGGGGGTAAGGGGAAGGAAGAAGGGTCTGTAATTGTCCCTGGGAGGGGCACAATGTACTAATTGGAAATATTTTACTCGAAAATGTACTCCATATGTCTTATGTGGACTATATAACACTCCCCCAGCTTCCCCTCAACCAAAAAAGACTTCCTCCCCTTGTTGCTAGATCCCTCTAAAGCGCACATGTCAATGCATGGGAGACTTGAATCTTACGTGGATCCAATAATAGATAGATTCCATACAACACCTACCCCAAGGAAATATCATTCAGCAAAGTAATACCGAAACTTGGATGGGCAGATGCTTGGTGATTTCACCACATCCATCAGAGAATAGACATGTCATTGCAAAAACACATGATACCATATCGAGAATAGCTCCATTGTTCTCATAAAAGCAACAAACCTCATAGTCACGGTAGGTAAAACATGGTAACCCGAGGCTATATTGACCACACTCCCCACTTTCATCACATCTGGCTTGACCCATTTCATCCTTCTGGCTGACCACCTTTCTCCTACTCCGACCCGTCCCAGAACAGATTGAATCTACTTTTCCCTAAAACAGGGAAGAGGTTACAATTAAGATACAATGGCGCCTAACGCCGTGATTAAGAGACCATCCCAAAACACCATAACACATAAAAAAAACATCCGTCCAGAATATAAAAAGATATGTTCAAAACAAAACTTTCAAGAAGCTCGAAGTTCCTAATATGTATCTGATCCCTCCTCACAAAGCCAGAATTCACCGGGGCAAAGGATACAATTTAGAGTTTTAACAATTTAATAACGGGAAACTAACTAATACACCACAAATCCTTAACACCGGAACCAATTTACAAAATAAACATGCAAACCAATTTACAGCTCGGCAAACACACGTGTCAAACTATTTTACACAAAAACCCCTTTCCCAAATTATCCAAATAGGAAATTGAGGTAACATTGATAGGAATTGCTCCCCTGAGGAAATTTTGCAATTATTTCCATTGATTTATTTTGTATAGTTTAGAAGATTTTACATTTTTGTGTGGGTGATATGGCCGCAGCATAACCAGGGTTCCCCTGCACTATGCTCTGAAAACTGCCAGTCATCTGTTCAGTGTTCCTCCTCCCCTTTGCAGCCCACCTGGTCCCTCCCACTCATGGACCCCATGGTCATCCAGTGCAGCCCCCATGGCCCATATCCTCTTAAAGCTCCCATGTGGCCCCAACCCACTTCATGGGGCGATGTCTGTGGCCCTGCCCACTCACGGATGTCTAAAGCCCACCCACTCACGGAGGTCTAAAGGTCCCCACCCCACTCGCGGGGTGCGTGGGTTTACTCAGACCCCCCTACAGAAAACTCTGTGGAGAGACTCGGCCTGAAAAGTGGTTTTCACACAGTGAAAGAGAAGGGCTGTAGATTCCCTTAACCTTCTCGGTCAGGGACTTCCACAAGCAGAGGTGGAGGAGGGACTTACTGGCTCCCTAACACACGGACGGCAGTCTGAGGCTGTGTGGGCAAGCGGCAATGTGCAGGAGATCTGCCCCAGGGAAGTCACAAGTTCAGCCTCCCACCCATTAACTTTCTGGTCAGTCATTTCTGTATATCTTGGGTGTTGGAAGAGCCAGTAGATGGAGCACGTAGATATGGTTTGATGGCTCGTTTTAAAAGGAGGAAACTTGCTTTATTTAAACTTACGGTGTTGGCGACCCAGTTCCCATTTAAATCTCTTGAAGATGACATATTGATTGTTTTCTAGCGATCCATACAATCTTTCCCAAAACTTTTAATATAATAGGCCAATTCCAGTTACACCTTTCAGGTCTACACATAAATTGGGACAAATCATATCTAAGACCCATTTTGAGCAAACATAGATTCCCCTCTTAGTACGCTCCACTGTCACAGTAATGTCCTGCTGAATTTAAATATCTGGAATAAATCTAACCGTATTCCTCAAAAAACATTCAACCAATGTGAGTCAGGGTTTGCAGGGTTCCTTCTGAGGATCAACAGGGGAAGTCCCTTTTGTTCCTTTTATACTGACTAAACAGGGAATTCAACAGCATCAATACAGCAGCTTGAGTTTGGCAAAGGAAGAGAGGATTTATGGCCAAGAGAATCACTAAACAAGAAAAGAGGCACCAAAGTAAGGAATTTTATAGAGGGTACGGTAGCATTTTAAGGTGTGTACACCATATATAGGCAAACCCCTTTTTGGAAAGAGCTAACAAAGATTGGATGAAAAATGGATGCGGGACCTGTTAGTAGACTTTTGACCTCAAAAGGACAGAATGGTTTGCAGGCTGTAATAGCTTACAAAGATTTTTTACAATTTCTGGTGGTTTTTTATGTCCTGTAAGAACGTAAAAATTAATGAAGGAAAATGAGAAGCTGATATAATAAGCCAATTATAGCCAACTAATAAGACAAAGCATGGAAATACTCTACCATAAATTAAGAGGCTGTGGTAAATTAGGTAGTTAAAATCATTACTACTACCAAATACTCTGTACACTCAAAACAGTATGCCATTTATTCCAACAATCGTCAGTTGACAATGTTCCTCCTCCATTCCTATGGGGACTTTCATCCTAAGGGGATTTGAAAAGACTTAATCCAACTTTTAAAGAGCGTGCAGGACTAGCCTTCCCAGGGCTTTCTCTTTACCATCTTGAAGGAGGAGAACTTCAGATATTTTGACCCTGGGGTAACCCCCCCTGAAAACTATTAGAAACAAACTTATTTAACCATAATATGAGAAGGAATGCTACATGCAAACCTCCCCTCTTCCCCCCTCACATTTCTAGAGAATCAAATACCTTCAAATTACAGGAGAGGGAATCACTCACACCACAACAGTACAAAGTATGGAACAAAGCAACTGTATTCAAAAATTTGAAGAATTCCAAATGGAAAACAAGTTCCCAATATTTTCCAATTCAGATACCTACAACTGATAATATGTGTCTCATACACAAATTTCAAGGTTCACCATTCCACTCTCCCGAACCATAATAATACAGGGAACCTCCAACTACCTGGAGTAAGGAAGCCTAACCTCCATATTTTATACTAAACTAACTAAACCACACAATACCAACAGACACCTCTAAATACGTACAAAGTGGTTCACAATCTCAACCATCGATAACGGCCAGAAGGAAGATGGCGGAAGACGTGGCAGAATCACTCTCAATAGCATCCCCATCCATCCAAATAAACTAATCCATTCTACATAATACCCAGGCTTTACAGCTCCACAAAGGACTCTCCAAAATATCACCACATACTCCCCAAAAATAACCGCGAAAAGTCACCAAACAACCACCAGACTTCTGTCATCTCTCTAATCTACTACAATGCCCAGCTCCCAACAACTCACAAATTATAGCTTTTTCGGAATTCCTGAAATAGACATATGGAACTAATTTACACGAAATTTCCTTTAAAAATCCTTCTATTCTTCGCCTAGGAAGACTTATCGTGTCTGGTTTGGATGTCTCGAAATGCCCCCAAGGTAAAAAGATTGAAAAGAAATTTTTGTTGGAAACAGCCATACTATACTACACAAATAATATCGAGTAGAGGATTGCCCAGGCAAATCTTCAAAAGATATGGGCACCATGGGGGGTCCCACCTTAGTGGACAATGTACAATATTCCTTATTGTACTTGTCCACTAAGGTGGGACACCCCATGGTGCCCATATCTTTTGGAATTTGCCTGGGCATCCTCTACTCTATATTATTTGTGTATATAGTAGTGCTGTTTCCACCAATTCTTTTCATCTTTTTACCTTGGGGGCATTTCGAGACATCCAAACCAGCACGATAGTCTTCCTAGCGAAGAATAGAGATTTTTAAGGAAATTTAGTGTAAATTAGTTCCATATGTCTATTTCAGGAATTCCAAAAAGCTATAATTTGGGAGTTGTGGGAACTGGGCATTGTAGTAGATTAGAGAGATGACAGAAGTCTGGTGGTGTTTGGTGACATTTCGTGCATTTTGGGGAGTAGGTTGGTGATATTTTGGAGAGTCTTGTGGGAGTCAGGTAAGCCTGGTGTATTATGTAGAAGTGGATTAGTTTATTTGGAGTGGATGGGGATGCTAGTGAGAGTGATTCTGCCACGTCTTCCCAATCTTCTGCCGTTATAGATGGTTGAGTTGTGACCACTTTGTAAGTATTTTAGAGGTGTCTGATTGTATTGTGTGGTTTAGTAGTTTAGTATAAAATATGGAGGTTAGGCTTCCTTCTCCAGGTAGTTGGAGGTTCTGTATTATGGGATTCGGGGAGAGTGGAATGGTTGAACCTTGAAATTGTGTGATGAGACAATATTTCAGTTGTAGGTATCTGAAGTGGAAAATATTGGGAACTTGGTTTCATTTGGAATGTCTTCAAATTTTGGAATACAGTTGACTTTTTCCATACTTTGTACTGTTGTGTGTGTAGTGATGTTCCCTCTCCTGTAATATGGAAGGTATTGGCTTCTAGAAATGTTAGTGGGGAAGAGGGGAGGTTTGCATGTAGCATTCCTTCTCATAAATATATGGTTAAGAGTTTGTTTCTAATAGTTCAGGGGGGTTAACCCAGGGTCCAAAATATCTGAGTTCTCCTGCAAGATGGTAAAGAGAAGCCTGGGAAGGCTAGTCCTGACGATCTTTAAAGTTGATTAAGTATTTTCAATCCCCTTAGGATTGAAAGTCCCCATAGGAATGGGAGGAGGATACATTGTAATGAATGATTGTGGAATAAATGGCATACTGTGTTGAGTGTACAGAGTATTTTGGGTAGTAGTATGATTTTAACTACAGTAAGTTAACACAGCCTATTAAATTTATTGGTAGGTATTTCCATGCTTTGGTCTTAGTAGTGGCTATAATTGGCTTATTATATCAGCTTCTCATTTTCCTTCATGTAATTTTTACGTTCGTTACAGGCACATAAAAAACCCACCAGAAATTGTAAAAATCTTTTGTAAAGCTATTTACAAGCCTGCAACCATTTTCTGTCCTTTTGAGGTCAAAAGTTCTACCAGGTCCCATCCATTTTTCATCCAAATCTTTAGTTACTCTTCCAAAAAATGGGTTGTGCCTATATATTGTGTACACACCTTAAAATGCTACCGTCCATCTATAAGAGTTCCTTACATTTGCTGCCTCTTTTTCTTGTTTTATTGATTCTCTTGCCATATCCTCTTCTTCCTTTGACAAGACTCAAGCTGCTGACTTGATGCGGTTGAATTCCTGTTTAGTCAGTATAAGGGACTTCCCTGATGGATCCTCAGAAGGAACCCTGCAAAAAGAAGGGCTTTTAGCAAAGGCTAAGCAAAGTACCGTAGATCCCTATCACCAAAAGATGCCAAATGAACAGTTACGTGCTCACACAAATCAACAGGACCTTTTCTTTAAACTGTATTTTATTTATAGGCACATCAATTGTTATGCATATCTTTTGACAATAAAGTAAAGGCATTACACCATCAATGTGTCTGGTACTTTTCTTATTATATTAATCTCTTCATTAAAAAAGGCAGCTAGAAAGCTTAGGGAGAGAGGGGGTTATATTTATTCCCAGATATTTAAATTCAGACATTACTGGGACAGTGGAGCGTACTAAGAGGGGAATCTTTATGTCTTGATCAATGGGTAGTAGATATGATTTGTCCCAATTTATGTGTAGACCTGAAAGTGTACTGAATTGGCCTATTATATTAAAAGTTTTGGTGAAAGAGTTGTATGGATCTGCTAGAAAAATCAATATGTCATCTTCATAGAGACTTAAAGGGGAACTGTGGTCTCCAAACACGGTAAGTTTAAATGAAAGGCAAGTTTCCTACCTTTTAAAACGAGCCATCAACCATAACGGAAGATATCAGCCCGAGAGAACCGCGAATCTAATAAACAGAGATACATGTCCAGAGAACCTGTATCTAAATCAACGTATACCTATCTCCCCCTACGAGAACCTGTATCCTATAATGGATATATTCCCGAGGAACCTGTATCTATAACGTATTCTATTCCCTAGAGAATCTGTAATCTAATACCGTATATATTCCCCTAGAGACCTGGATCTATAACTTATATTCCCTATAGAACCTGTATCTAATAACTATAATTCCCTGAGCAACCTGTATAATAACCGTATATTTTCCCTAGAGACCCTGATCTAATAACGTATATATCCCTAGAGAACCTGTGACTAATAATGTAGTATATTCAGGTAGAGAACCGTGTAATCTAATACGTAATATTATTCCCTAGAGAAGAACCCTGTATCTCATTAACTATACTAAATCCCCTAAGCATAACCGTATCTTAAGAACGTCTATATTCCCTATACACGACAACCTGTATCTAATCACTGGACATATATTCCCCTAGAAACTGTACTAAAACGTATAATATTCACTAAGATACTGTTATCTAATAACGTCCGATATCTTCCCTAGAGAACCGTAAATCTATAACACGACATACATATTCCCCTACGAGAACCTGTATCTAATAACTAGATATCTCCCTATACGAACCATGAACTCATCTAATACATAACAAAAAATCCGTATATATTCCCTTACAGAACCTTAGCTCCTATCCGTATATATTCCACACATATTCCCTAGACCCTGTATCTAATACGTATAATTCCCTAGAGACCTTTAGCTAATAACGTATATAATTCCCTAGAGAACCTTATCTAAAATAACTTATATATTCCCTAGAGAACCTGTATCTACATAACGTACTATCATTCTACCTCCCATCAGAGAACCTGTATACTACTAACGATTATACCCTAGATGAACACTTGCTTACCCTATAACGATCTTACAGCATTCCCTAGAGAAACCTTATCTACTAACATTAATATTCCCTAGAGAACCTGTATCTAATAAGTATATATGCCCCAAGAACCCTGTATAGCAATAACGCTTATATTCCCTATAGAACCTGTATCTAATAACGTATATATTCCCTATAGAACCTGTAATTCACACCTAAACAATATATTCCCTAGAGACACCCTGTATACTCAATAAACCGTATATATTCCCTGACAACCTGTACTATACCCGTATATATTCCCCAAAGCACCTGTATCTAATACGTATTATTCCCTGAAAACCTGTATCTAATAACGTAATTATTCCCTAGAGAACCTGTATATATACTTAATATACCCCTAGAGACCGTTATCTAACTAATGTCATATATTCCCTCATAGAACCCTGTATCTAATAACGTATATATTCCCTACACGCGCAACCCTGTTCTAATAACAATATATTTCCTAGATAAAACCTGTATCTAATAACGTAATATAAATTCCGCGTAGAGACCTCTTATCTATACATACGTAATATATTTCCTCCTAGAGAACCTGTATCTAGTACCGTTATATTCCCTATAGAACCCCTGTATCTGTACGTATTATTCCCTATAGAACCTAGACAATCAACAATAACAGTCAACTATATACCTAGAGACCTGTATCGAATAACGTATATATTCCCTAGAGAACCTGTTATCTTATAACATATATCATTCCCTGAGAACCTGTATCTAATAAACCATGTAATATTTTCCTAGAGAACCTGTATCTAATAACGTATAGATTCCCTAGAGACCTGTAATCTAATAACAATATATTCCCTAGAGACACACCTGTATCTCATAACGCTATTCCCTAGAGAAACCTGTATCTAAATATGTTATATATTCCCTAGAGAACCTGTATCTAATAACGTTATATTCCCTAGATAACCTGTATCTATAACCACTATATTCCCTAGAGAAACCTGTATTAAATAAAACGTCTAATTCCGTATAGAGACCTCTATCTAATAACTACTATATTCCCTAGAGAACCTGTATCTAGTAACGTATCTATTCCCTAGATACCGTATCTAATAACGTATATATTCCCATGAACCCTATCTAATAACATATAACATTCCTCGAGAACCTGTATCTAATAACATATATTTCGCTAGAGAACCTGTATCTAAATAACGTATATATTCCTAGAGAACCTGTATCTATAACTATATATTCCCCTATAGAACCTGTATCTAATAAGGTATAGATTCCCAGAGAACCTGGTATCTAATAACTAATATATTCCCTGAGAACCTCCTATCTATACCATATACATTCCCTAGAGAACCTGTATCTAATAACGTCTAATTCCCCTAGAGAACCTGTATCTATAACGTATATTCCCTAGAGAACCGCTATCTAATAACATAATACATTCCCTCGAGAACCTGTATCTAATAACATATATTCCCTAGCGACTGTATGTACTAAGGTATATATTCCCTAGAGAACCTGTATCGAATAACGTATATATTCCCTAACACTCTATCTAATAACATATATATCCTAGAGAACCTGTATCTAATACGTAATATTCCCAGAGAACCCTTATTTAATAATCATATATATTCCCTAGAGAACCTTATCTAATAACCGTATACATTTCCCTAGAGAACGTATCTAATAGACATATATATTTTCCCTATAGAACCTGTATCTAATAACGTATATATTCCCTAGAGAACCTGTATCTAATAAACATATATATTCCCTGAGAAGCCTGTAATCTATAACGTATATTTTCCAGAGAAACCTGTAAGCTAATAACGTATATATCCCTAGAGAACCTGTATCCATACGTAATATTCCCTAATAGAACCTTTGTATCAATACGTCTATATTCCCTATAGGAACCTGTAATCTAATAACATATATTCCCTAGAGAACACTGTATCTAATAACATATATATTTCCCTAGAGACCTGTATCTAATACATATATATTCCATAGATTACAACCTAGTATCTAATAACATATTATTCCCTAGAGACTACACCTGTACCTAATAACTATTAACACTTCCCTAGAGACCCCTGTGCTCTAATCAAATATCTATTCCCTAGAGAACCTTATTAATAGTATATATTCACCTATGAGAACCTGAAATCTAAAACGGATATATTCCCCTAGAGAAACCTGTATCTAAATAACTATCTATTCCCTAGAGAACCTCTAATCCTAATAACATATAACATTCCCCCTATAGAACCTGTATCTAATAACATATATATCCCTAATCCGCACCTGTATCTAATAAGGGATATATTCCCTATAGAACCTGCTATCTAATCAAGATCTATATTCCCCTAGAGAACACCTCCTATCAAGAACATATCCTATTCCCCTAGATAACCTGTATCTAAACCGTAATAATAACTTCACCTACCAGAACCCTGTAGTTAATAACATATATTATATCTCCCTAGAGAACCTGTAACTATAACGTATTAATATTCCCTGGAAACCTGTATCCAACACATACATATATATTTCCTACAGAAGCCACCTGTATCTAAATACACCGTATCTATATAACCCCCAACTAGAACTGTATCTTTAACATAAAATATACCTTCCCTAGCGAACCTGTATCGAATAACTATATATTTCCTAGAGAACCTGTATCTAATACGTATATATTCCCTATGATAACACCCTTATCTAATAACGTAAACTATTCCCTAGAAACCTGTTCACTCCCACACCCATTTAATAATTATATTTTCCCTAGAGAACCTGTATCTACTCTAATAACGTATATATTTCCTAGAGACCACCTGTAATCTAATAACATATACATCTACACCCTAGAGAACCTGTTCAAATAACGTACTACTATTCCCGAGACGAAACATGTATCTATCATCTACGTTATATAATTCCCTAGAGAACCTGTATTAATAACATATATATTTCCTCAGAGCCACCTGTATCTAATAACGTATATTATCTCCCTAGAGAACCTGTTCTAATACACGTACTATATTCCCTAGAGAACCTGTATCTAATTAACACATATATAAATCCCTAGAGAACCTGTTCTAATAACATATATATTCCCTAGAGAATAAACCTGTATCTACTAACGTATTATTTCTCAGAGACCTGTACTAATTAACGTAATGATTCCCTAGAGAACCCTGTATCGCATAACGTCTATATTCCCTAGAGAACCTGTATCTAATACTATATATTCCCTAATAACCTGCATCTAATAACGTATATTTTCCCTTAGAGAACCTGTATCTATAACATTATATTCCCCTATAGACACCTGTATCTAATAACATATATATTCCCTAGAAACCTGTATCTAGATAACATCTATTTCCCTATAGACCTGATATCTATAACTAGGGGGGGGGGGGGCAGAGACCGTCAGCTGAGGGGGGTGGGGGTAATTCCCCGTAAGAACCTTTATCTAAGAATGTATAATCACGCTAGAAAACCTGTATCTAATAACGATTATTTTTTTAAGCCACAAACGCTTTAAATAAGGATCCACAACAGTAAGACTGGCCTAGTCACACCAATACAGTCAATGCCGTAAGTTGCATTCTGATATTCATTACGGAAGTCTTCGCTTAGCCAAGACTGAGCCAAAAGTGATGTCTTAATTTTTGGGAGCTTTTCCTTTAAATTCATAATTTGAATTGTGCTTCAAGTGAATTTTAAAACAAATTATTTCTGTTTTTTGCTATCAACAACGTTAAGCCACATGCCATAAATCAGGCCCTACACAACCATATGCCATAATACTCCCCACCTCACTTGAGTCTCTTATCTCATCATTCTTGCTCCATGCGCAGGAGGTTTTTTGCTCTCTGCAAAGGTCCTTGCGCTCTCTGCTGGGCTTCTTCCTCAGTTCACTCAGCTTCTCATTTTTTCTTTGACCATCTCCTTTTGCTTCATGTAATTTTTAACGTTCGTTGGCTTGCCTCCTGAGAAAATCAACCAAAGCATGTAATGGGAAAATAAGCCATTCGTATGAAATGCTCATATATTCTGCGTGATAGTAATCTGTTACAGGTAAAAACACCATCACTCTTTTGTAAAGCATTTACAGGCCTGCAACCATTTTCTGTCCTTTTCAAGTCAAAGTTCACCAGTCCCATCCATTTTTCATCCAAATCTTTAGTTACGTCTTCCAAAAAATGATTGTGGCCCTTATCTTTGTAACACACTTAAATGCTACCGTCCATCTATAAGAGTTCCTTAAACATTTGCTGTCCTCTTTTTTCTGTTTTATTGGATTCTCTTGCCATACTCCTCTTCTTTCCTTTTGACAAGAACTCGAGCTGCGGACTTGATGCGGTTGAATTCCTGTTTTCGTCATATAAGTGACTTCGCCTGATGGAATCCTCAGAAGGAACCCTGCCAAAAGAAGGGCTTTTAAGCAAAGGCTTACGCAAGTACCGTAGATCCCTATCACCAAGATGCCAAATGACGTTACGTGCTCACACAAATCAACAGGACCTTTTTCTTTAACTGTATTTTAGGTTTTTTTATAGGCACATCACTTGTTATGCAATATCTTTTGACAATACAGTAAAGGCATTAAACCTCAATTGTCGGTACTTTTCTTATTATATATAATCTCTTCATTAAAAAGGCATCTAGAAAGCTTAGGAGAGAGGCCTAAAAGAAGCAAAAAGCCCTTCAACTGAGATAAAAGCGCAGAGAAACACCTGTTCTATAACAGAAGGCATCTTGCAGTCCCAATGCTTTGCATAGCATTGCCCACAAAACCTAAGAACCAAGAAGTAATTTTCTACTGTACGCCTCAAGTCCTACACCATAAGAGCCCTGATCTTTACTTGCACTGGATGAGACCTAACAGATTGAAAACAACACTTGTGTCTGCAATATCAGATGATTGGCTCTATATCTTAATCTTTAATTAGCAAGGTTATTAGCCCAGCGGTTCTGGACCCCGCTTAGCTAGGGACATGAAAGGAGTGTTTTTCATATTTCCTCTCCACCCCTTACTCTGGGGAACATGGTAGAAGAAATTACTTCTTGTTTCTTAGATTTTGTGGGAAATGCTATTCATATTAGCATAACTGCAAGATGCCTTCTGTTATAGAGAAGGTTTTCACTTCATTAACCAGTGATGGGGGTGAGGAAGGGGAAGGAATAAGGTTCTGTAATTTTTTTTTGTCCCTGGGGAGGGCACAATGTATTAATTGGAAATCTTGTACTTGTCCACTAAGCGGTGGGACAACAACCCCATGGTGCCCATATTCTTTTGGAATTTTGCCTGGGCATCCATCCTCTACTCTATATTATTTGTGTATATAGTAGTGCTGTTTCCATCCACCAACTTCTTTCATCATCTTTTTAACCTTGGGGTCATTTCGAGACAGTCCAAAACCCAGCCGATAGTCCTTCCTACGAAGACATAGATATTTTTTAAGGAAATTTACGTGTAATTATTCCCATATGTCTATTCAACAGGAATTCCAAAAAGGCCATAATTTGGGAGTTTGTGGAACTGGGCATTGTAAAGTAGCATTAGAGAAGATGACAGAAGTCTGGTGTGTTTGGTTGACATTTCGTGCATTTTGTGAGTAGGTTGGTGATATTTTGGAGAGTCTTTTTGTGGGAGTCAGGTAAGGCCTGGTGTATTATTGAAGTGGATTAGTTTTATTGGAGGGGATGGGATGCTCTGAGAGTGATTCTGCACGTTGCTTCCAATCTTCTGCCGTTCTAGATGGTTGAGTTTGTGACCCCTTTGTAAGTATTTTAGAGGTGGTCTGATTGTTGTGTGGTTTAGTAGTTTAGTACTAAAATCATGGAGGTTATGCTTCCTTCTCGCATGTAGTTTGATGGTTCTGTATTAATGGGATTCGGGGAAGTGGAATGGTGAACTTGAAATTGGGTGTGATGAGACAAATATTTTCAGTTGTAAGGTATCTGAAGTGGAAAAATATTGGGCAACTTGTTTCATCATTGGAATGGCTTCAAATTTTGGAAACATTGTTGACTTTCTCCATACTTTGTACTGTTGTGTGTGTAAGTGATGTTCCCTCTCCTGTATATTGAAGTATTGGCTTCTAGACAATGTTCGTGGGGAAGGAAGGGAGGTTTGCATGTAAGCAGCTTCCCTTCTCATAAATATAATGGTTTAAGATTTTGTTTTCTAATAGTTTCAGTCAAGGGGGGTTAACCCGGTCCAAAATATCTGAGTTCTCCTGCAAGATGGTAAGAGAAAGCCTCGGAAGCTAGTCCTGACGATCTTTAAGTAATTAAGTATTTTCACCAATCACTCCCCTTAGGATTGAAAGTCCCATAGAATGGGAGGAGGATACATTGTACTGAATGATTGAGTGGAATAAATGCCACGGTGTTGAGTGTACAGAGTATTTTGGTTGGTAGTCAGTAATGATTTTAACTTACAGTAGTCACAGCTATTAAATTTGATTGGTAGGGATTATCCATGCTTTGGTCTTAGTAGGTGGCTATATTGGCTTATTATATCGCTTCTCATTTTCCTTATGTCATTTTTACGTTCGTTACAGCACATAAAAACCCACCAGCAAATTGGTAAAAATCTTTTGTAAAGACGCTCTTTAGCAAGCCTGCAAAAAAAACCATTTTCTTGTCCTTTGAGGTCACAATTTCTACCAGGTCCCAATCCCATTTTTCATCCAATCTTTTAGTTACTCTTTACTCTTCCAAAAAATGGGTTGTGCCTATATATTGTGTACACACACCTTAACATGCTATACCGTCCATCTATAAGAAGTTCCTTACTTTTGGCTTGCCTCTTTTTCTTTTTTTCTTGTTTATTGATTCTCTTCGCCATAGTCCCCTCTTCTTTCCTTGACAAGACTCAAGCTGCGACTTGATGCGGTGAATTCCTGTTTAGTCAGTCTACAGGGACTTCCCTTATGAGGATCCCTCAGAAGGAACCCTGCAAACCCTTGACTCAACGTGTTTGAATTTTTTTGAGGGATACGGTTATCTTTATTCCCCAGATATTTGAATTCAGACCTTACTACTGTGACAGTGGAGCGTACTAATAGGGGATCTTTATGTCTTGATCAATGGGTAGTAGATATGATTTGTCCCCTTTATTGGTATACCTGAAAGTGACTGAATTGGCCTATTATATTCAAGTTTTGGTGAACGAGTTGATGGATCTGCTAGAAAATCAATAGTCATCTTCATAGAGACTTAAAAAAAAAAAAACCCCCCCCCCCCCCCCCTCCTTCCCGCACACCCCTAGCCCAAAAAAAAAAGAGGAACTGTTTCCTCCCAACACGGTAAGTTTTAAATGAAAGGCAAGTTTCCTACCTTTTAAAACGAGCCATCAACCATATCTACGTGCTCCATCTACGTGCTCCACAGCCCAAGATATACAGAAATGACTGACCAGAAAGTTAATGGGTGGGAGGCTGACTTGTGACATTCCTGGGGCATCTCCTGCACAGTGCCGCTGGCAAACACAGCCTCAGACTGCCTCAGTGTGTGAGGGAGACAGGAAGTCCCTCCTCCCCTCTGCTGTGTGAAGTCCTGACAGAGAAGGTAAGGGAATCTACAGCCCTTCTCTTTCACTGTGTGAAAACAGCTGATTCCACAGAGTTTTTTCTGTAGGGGGTCGAGTACCCACGGCACCCGATGGACTGGCACGAGTGGGTGGGCTTCAGACATCCGTGAGTGGGGCAGCCCGAGAGGCAGCCACAGCACCCATAGTGGTGGGGCCACATGGGGCTGTTCTAAAGATAATGGGCCATGGGGGTCCTGCAATGAGGGACCATGGGGTCCCAGGAGTGGGAGGGACCAGGTGGGCTGCAAAGGGGAGGAGGAGACACAGGACAGATTGACTGGCAGTTTCAGAGCAGGAAGTGCAGGGGACCTGGTGATGCTGCTGCCATATCACACACAAAAATGTAAATATCTTCAAAACTATACAAAATAAACAATGGAAATAAATTGCAAAAATTCTCAGGGGAGCAATTCCTATCAATGTACCTCAATTTACCTAATTTGGATAATTTGGGAAAGGGGGTTTTGTGTAAATAATTTGACAAGTGTGTTTGCGAGGCTGTAAATTGGGTTGCATGTTTATTTTAGTAAAATTGGTTACGGGTGTTAAGGATTTGTGGTGTATTAGTAAGTTTCCCGTTATTAAATTGTTAAACTCTAATTGTATCCTTTGCCAGGTGGATTTGCTTTGTGAGGAGGGATCAGATACATATTAGGATTCTGCTTCTTGAAGTTGTTTGAACATATCTTTTTATATTCTGGACGGATGTTTTTTTATGTGTTATGGTGTTTTGGAGATGGTCTCTAAGCACGGCTTTAAAGGCGCCCATTGTATATTAATTGTAACCTCTCCATGGTTTAGGGAAAAGTAGAATTCAATATGTTCTGGGACAGGGTCAGGAGTAGGAAAAAGTGTCAGCCAGAATGGATGAATACGTGACGTAAGTGTGTTGGGTCTTTGGTTTGTGTTGTTCAGGGTGAGCAAGTGGGGAGTGTGGTCAGATATGCCTCGGGTTAAATGTTTTACATCCGTGACTATGAGGTTTGTGCGTTTATTGAGAAAAATGGAATCTATTCTCGATATGGTATCATGTGTTTTGCAATGACATGTATATTCTCTGATGGATGGGTGGTGAAATCACCAAGCATCTGACCATCCAAGTTCGGTTATTACTTTGCTTGAATGATATTTCCATTGGGGTAGGTGTTGTATGGAATCTATCTATTATTGGATCCATCGTAAGATTAAAGTCTCCCATGCATATGACATGTGCTTAGAGGGTATCTAGCAATAAAGGGGAGGATAGCTTTTATTGGTTGAGGGGAAGCTGGGGGAGTGTTATATATTCCACATAAGATATATGGAACATTTTCGAATGTTAATGCAAGGTATATCTGCCTCTCTTGTCGGTTTGAACTTCTTGAATTTCATAATTAATAATTTTTTCTAATCATAATAGATACTCTACTAGAGAAAACTGAGATGGTGCTGTGTAATGCCCAAGCCACCCAAGATTTTTGTATACAGTATAGTGCGTAGTGGTCGATAATGTCTGCTGATTGTGACTTCATAAATAAAAAAAATGCAAGGCGTTTTTTGGGGGTTGTTAAGACCTCTTGCCTTATATCATATCATTTTTATCATCCTGGTTGGCTTGAGAGATATAATAAAGGATAGAAATTTAATATGTGGAATAGGCTAACAGAGTTGGTCAAGAGTTGGTCGTAGATGGTTTTAGCAATGGTAACTGTTACTCCTCACCTAGGACAGCCTAGTAGGAGGGGGAGTAGGGAAAGGACAAAGGGAGGGGGAGGATGAAGAGCTGTAATGAGGCCCAGAAACAACCATTTAAAGGGTATGTCCACCCTAACATTCATTTTTTAATATAAGATTCCCCCTGCCAGCCCAGCCCCAACCGCTATATTTATATGTTTAGAAAGCTCCCCAAACTCTACTTACCTCCCCTGTTTCCTCTGCCGCGCTCCCAGCCCTCTGCTTGCGAGAAAATGCAAGCAGAGGGGCGGGACCGGCAGTCGCGTCTGTGATGGCTGAGCGGCAGCCCAATCACAGACGCGGCTGCCGGCCAGCTCATTTCGGCGGAGGAGGAAAAGGAAAGAGGGAGAGGTAAAGTAAAGTTTGAGGGAGCTTTCTAAACAATATAAAATATAGCGGTTTGGGGCTGGGCTGGGCAGGGGGAATACTATATAGTAAGGGGGGAGGAATCCTGAGAGGGAGGAGAGGGAGGGGGAGAAGGGCTGCAGTACGCATGCCAAAATTCTCACGAGGCCAGGTAGGAGGCAGAGTTACTATATGGACTCTGCTATCCTCTGGTGGGCAGTTCAGTTTTTGGACTTTGGGGGGGGACTACAGGAAGAACCATTATGGAAGCTGTGATGTGAGGTAAGGATTAAAACCACAACTACATGATGGGGCCAGTAGTTGGGGGGATTATAGTTTTGGGGGTGGACATGCCCTTTAACATTTTAAACTTTTAAACTTAGACTAGACATCCAGTTGAACTTCCTCTAGTAGAGGTAAATTGGGGGTGCACACTCTGAGCTTTTTCTGTGAGGTTAGACAACTTAGACTGCATATGTGGCAGTTCGGTATTTGGGAGATTTATTCGGCTACTTTTAAGGTTACGTTTGAAGGTGTTAAGGGACGGTGAGTGACGGACAGATGGAGGGAGTTCCAGAGCAGAGGGGCAGCGCAAGCAAAGTCTATTTTGTGAGGTTTCGTGCATAGTGTATCATTATATACTGATTTACGACAGCACACTTTTTTATGACATATCATTTACATTATGCTAAAACAGTATTATTCCTACATACCCTGGATTCATATATTTTGGTTAGATAAAATACTGCACATAAAGGGATGCAGTGTAGAGAGAGGAGGGGGGTGGAGAGAGAAAGAAGAAAAAAAAACCCATATTGATGTTGCAGATACATATTTTGAATATTATTACTATCTCAGCTGAAATATATTCTGATCACTTGTCTATTTAAGGGGGGCTGTTTGCCATAGATATCATTGGTGAGATATACAGGCATACAGTCATGGAGTTATCTAGCTCTCATATATGACATGGTATGTGTTTTCCCCCTATCTCGGCAGGGCACTGCACCACTCGGCTGTTTATTTAGGGGATCAACAGTACATTTAAATTAACACTGCATAGTAGATGTTGAACAAACACATTTCTACATCTAGTCCAACCTTTACACCCTATCCATAATGCCTAACAGTTACATAGTAACCAGTGGCGTAGCTACAGACCCATGGGCCCTGGTGCAGAATTTGGTGATGCCCCCCATGGCATTGTCTGTGTGTCAAGTGGCATTTTACCGCTGACATCTGCCAATATGCCATACAGGCATTGTTAATTGGTTGGCAAGTTGGCAGTGGTAAATAGTTGGCATTAAGACTTATATTGCCAACAGTTTACCACTGCCAATTTCAACCATTTTACTAATGCCAGGGCTAGCTGGCCCTGGCACAATAGTGCGGGGGGGGGGGGGGAAGCACAGGCAGGCACCTCCAACAAAATGAGCTCAGGGTTATTAGATATCACTAGATCCAACAACGCATTCTGTCTAGTAGGAACTTCTACCATCTGTAAAAGGTGCATAGTAGTAAAAATCTCCCAAAATCCCCCATAACCAGAACATGCCCCATACCAGCAGCCTTCGCCAGCTGCATATGGAGATTGATTTCCACCTCCTCCCCGGCATTGGTGGCTTATAACTTACTCCAACAATTAATTTACCCACCTTCTTGCTTCCTGTACACAGCTCTACCCATATTGTTTCTGCCATATCATTTATGTCCCCATCTATTCCATCTTTTAGAATTGGCTTCAATTCATGTTTAACATACATACATACTCCTCCTTTCTTATTAACTCTGTCATGTCTAAATAAGGAGTATCCTTCAATATTTACTGTCCAGTCATGTGAATCATTTAGCCATGTTTCTGCTATACTAATTACCATCATACCTTTCCTTAAAAGCTATTAGTTCTAGTTCGTTTTTTTTCAGCCAGAACTTCTTGCATTTGTAATCATACATTTTAGATTATTCCATACCTGGTTGTACATGCCTCCTTATCCTCTATGTCCCCCTCCACCTTCTCCTCCCTCGTTGTATTACCCCCTCATCCCAACTTTCTATCTACCCCTGTGCAGTTCAACATACCCCCCTCCCACCATACCTTCCCCTGTAAGTTTAACTTCGATGGTAGGGAAGATACTGGAAAGTTTAATAAGGAACATATTCTAGAGTATTTTTCAAGGACTGACATTATAAGTAGTAACCAGCATGGATTTAGGAGGAATAGATCTTGTCAAACTAACTGCTTGGCTTTTAATGAGGACGTAAGTATAGAAATTTAGAATCTGGCATGCATAGATGTAGTTTACTGATTTGCAAAGGTTTTTGATACAGTCCCCCATAGGCAAATAATGATAAGCTAAGGTCTGTGGCACATTTGTTACATGGATAGAAAATTGGTGATGAATAGGTGCAGAGAGTAGTTGTTAATGGGGCTTCATCATTATGGACTAAAGTGGGGTTCCACAGGGTTCTGTATTGGGCCGCTTCTATTTAATCTGTTTATTAATGATTTGGATGTGGGTATTGTCAGCAACGGTTCTGTGTTGCTTGATGACACAAAACTTTGTCGACAATTAAAACTTCAGAGGATGTGCAATCGTTACAGGGGGATCTAGATAGATTATACCATTGGGCTGCTAAGTGGCCAGATGAGATTCAATGTTGATAAATGTAAGGTGATGCTTTGGACTTAAATCCTTGTGCTGCTTTATACATAAATGGCTCTGTGTTAAGTGAATCCCGTTGGAAAGGGATCTTGGAGTTTTGGTGGATAACAAACTTTAAGGAAGCAGAAGCAAGCAGTGCCAGGCAACAACCAGAGCCAGCATGGGCATGGAGAGGTATGGATTCAAGGGAGGAGAATGTTATTCTCCCTCTTTACAAAGCTGGTAAGGCCTCATTTGGAATGTGCAGTGCAATTTGGATCCTGTGTACAAAAAGGACATCTTGAAATGGAAAGGATTCAGCGAAGGGCAACTCAATTAATAAGGGATTGGGGGAGCTTGAATATGAAGAGAGACTGTAAAAGTTACAATTATGTACCGGAGAAAAGAGTTGTGTGGGGATATGATTACTGTGTATAAAATACATTAACGGGACATACAATAAACTTCTGGGGCATTGTTCACCGAGTAGAGCATGTCAGAGGACACAGACATCCCTTAAGACTGAAGAAAAAACGTTTAGGCTTCAAGTTCAGGAAGGGTTTTTTCACTGTGAGAACGTAAGATATGGAACTGTCTTCCAGTGGATGTCGTTATGGCAGGTTTATTGGTCAGTTTCAAAAAAAAGCTGGATGAGTTTCTGCAAACAAGGAATGTTGTAAAGTAGAGTTGATCCAGGGAAATTTCCGATTGCCAGGAAGGAATTTTTTCCCCCTTTCATAAATTTGGTGGGGTTTATGCTTTTCTCTGGATCAACAGTTAGCCAGGAAATGAGGATATTGCTAAATGGGTTGGACTAGATGAACTTATGTCTTTATTCAACCTCATTTATACCCTACCCATAATGGCTGTATAACAGTTACATAGTAACATAGTATTGGAGGTTGTATATGACATACGTCTATCTAGTCCAACCTTTATACGCTACCCATGCCTGCAAAGTTACAAAGTAACTTAGCATTGGAGATTGTATAAAGATGTATGTCCATCTAGTCCAACCCTTATACCCTACCCATAATGTCTGTATAACAGTTACATAGTAACATAGTATTGGAGGTTGTATAAAGACATCCTCCATCTAGTCCATTTATACCCTACCATAATGTCTGTATAACAGTGTACATAACATAGTATTGGAGGTTGTATAAAGACATACGTCCATCTAGTCCAACCTTTATACCTACCCATAATGTCTGTATAACAGTTACATATAACTAGTATTGGAGCTGTGTATACAGACATACGTCCATCTAGTCCAACCTTTATACACTACCCAAATGTCGTATAACAGTTACAAATAACTAGTATTGGAGGTTGTATAAAGACATACGTCCATTATCAAACCTTTATACATACCCATAATGTCGTATAAACAGTTACATAGTAACATAGTATGGAGGTTGTATAAAGACATCACGTCCATCTATCCAACCTTATACCCCCAACCATTGTCTGGTATAGCAGTTACATAGTAACATAGTTGGAGGTTGTATAAAGACATCCGTCCATCTAATCCAACCTTTATACCCTCCCCATAATGTCTGCTACAACAGTTACATAGTAACATAGTATTGGAGGTTGTATAAAGACATACGTCCATCTAATCCAACCTTATACCCACCCATAATGTCGGTATAACAGTTACATATAACATAGTATTGGAGGTTGTATGAAGACAATACTCATCTAGTCCAAACCTTTATACCCTACCCATAATGTCGGTATAACATACAGAAACATCCTAGTAACATAGATTGGGAGGTTGATATAAAGACATACATCCATATAGTCCAACCTTTATACCCTACCCATAATGTCTGTATAAACAGGTACATAGTCAACATAGTATTGAGGGTATATGACATACGTCTCATCTAGTCCCAACTCTTATACGTTACCCCATAATGCTCGCTACAGTACAAGAATTGCAGGAAGGTGGTATAAAGATATCGTCCACTAGTTCCAACTTTACCTCCCATAATGTCCTCTAAAGTTACATAGTAACATAGTATTGGAGGTTGTATAAAGACAGTCCATTATCCAACTTATATACCCTACCACATAATGTCTGGTATAACAGTTACATCGTAACATAGTATTGGAGGTTGTATAAAGACATAGGTCCATCTATCCACTTTAACCTACCCATAATGTCTGTATAACAGTTACATAGTACATAGCATTGGAGGTTATATAAAAAGATATGTCCATCTAGTCCAACCTTTATACCCTACCCATAATGTCTGTATAACAGTTACTAGTAACATAGTATTGGAGGTTGTATAAAGCAATCCGTACATCTAGTCCAACCTTATAACCCTACCCTAATGTCTGTTATAACAGTTACATAATAACATAGTATTGGAGGTGTATAAAGACATACGCCATCTAGTCCAACCTTATCCACTACCCATAATGTCTGTATAACAGATTACATAAAACAAGTATGGAGTTGTATAAAGACATACGTCCATCTAGTCCAACCTTTAAACACTACCCATAATGTCTGTATAACACGTTACATAGTAACATGTATTGGAGGTTGTTAAAAGACATACGTCCATCTAGTCCAACCTTTATACCCTACCCATAATGTCTGTATAACTACATAGTAACATAGTATTGGAGGGTTGTATAAAGACATGATCCATCTAGCCAACCTTTATACCTACCCATAATGTCTGTTATAACAGTTACATAGTACATAGTATTGGAGGTTGTATAAAGACTAACTCCATCTATCCAAACCTTTATACCCTACCCATAATCGTCTGTATAACAGTTACATAGTAACATAGTATTGGGTTGTATAAGACATGATCCATCTTTAAACCTTTATACCTACCCATAATGTCTGTATAACAGTTACATAGTAACATAGTATTGGAGGTTGTAAAGGACATACGTCCATCTAGTCCAACCTTTATACCTACCCATAATGTCTGTAAACAGTTACATACGTAACATAGTATTGGAGGTTGTATAAAGACATCGTCCATCTATACCAACCTTTATACCCTACCCATAATGTCAGTATAAACAGTTTACATAGACATAGTATTGGAGTTTATAAAGACATAACGTCCATCTAGTCCAACCTTTATACCTACCCATAGTCTGTATAACAGTTACATAGTAACCATAGATATTGGAGGTTGTATAAAGACTACGACCATCTATCCAACTTTATACCCTACCCCATAATGTCTGTATAACAGTTACATAGTAACATAGTATTGGAGGTATATAAAGACATATACCATCTAGGTCCACCACTTATACCCTTACCAAATGTCTCTGTTATAACAGTTACATGGTAACATGTTAACATAGTATGGAGGTTGTTGAAAGACATTCGTCCATCTAGTCCCCACTTTATACCCTACCCATAATGTTGTATAACAGTTACATAGTAACATAGTAGTGGAGGTTGTATATGACATACGTCTATCTAGTCCAACCTTTATACCCAACCCATAATGTCGGTTATAGACAGTACATATAACCAGTATTGGAGGTTGATAAAGACATTACGTCCATTACTCCAAAGCTTTATACCTACCCAAGTAAGTCTGTACATAACAGTTACATAGAACATAGTATTGGAGGTTGTTTAAAGACATATGCTCCATCTAATCCAACCTTTATACCTACCCATAATGTCGGTTAAACAGTTACATAGTAACATTAGTATTGGAGGTTATATAAAGACATAAACAATCTAGTCCAACCTTTATACCCTACCTAATGTCTGTATAACAGTTACATAGTAACATGTAACATAGTATTGGAGGTTGTATAAAGACATAGTCCATTTAGTCCACCTTATACCCTACCCATATGTCTGTATAACAGTTACATAGTAACATAGTATTGGAGGTTGATATGACATACGTCATCTAGTCCAACCTTTATACGTTAACCTAATGCTGCACAGTACAAGTAACTTAGCATTGAGGGTGTATAAAGTGATGTCCATCATTAGTCCAACCTTTATACCCTAACCATAAGTCTGTTACAGTTTACATAGTACATAGTTGGAGGTTGTTATAAAGACATACGTCCACCATTCCATTCAACCTTTATACATACCCATAATGTCGTATAAACGTTACATAGTAACATGTATTGGAGGTTATATAAAAACATACATCCACTTAGTCCAACCTTTATACCCTATACATAATGTCTGTTAAAAGTACATTATACATAGTATTGGAGGTTGTATAAAGACAACTGTCCATCTAGTCCAACCTAATACCCCTACCATATATGTGATAACAGTTACATTAATAAAATAGTATTGGAGGTGTTATAAAGAAATAATCATCTAGTCCAACCTTTAGCAAGCTACCCATATGTCTGTATAACAGTTACATATGTACATAGCATTGGATGTTGTATAAAGACATACGTCCATCTAGTCCAACCTTATAACCTACCCATAATGTCTGTATAACAGTACATAGTAAACATAGTATTGGAGGTTGTATAAAGACCTACGTCCATCTAGTCCAACCTTATAACTACCCATAATGTCTGTATAAACAGTTACATAGTAACATAGTATTGGAGGTTGTATTAAAGCATTGATTCCATCTAGCCAACCTTATAACCTACCCATAATGTCTGGATCAGTTACTAGTAACATAGTATTGGAGGTTGTATAAAGACAAAATCCATCTAGTCAACCTTTTAACCACATAATGTCTGTATAACAGTTACATAGTAACTAGTATGGGGTGTATAAGACATTGATCATCTATCCTCAAACCTTATAAACCTACCCATAATGTCGGTATAACAGTTACATAGTAACATAGATTGAGGTGGTATTAAAGACATACGTCCATCTAGTCCAACCTTTATACCCACCCATATGTCTGTATAAACAGTTACATCGTAACATAGTATTGGAGGTTGTATAATAAGACATCGTCCATCTAATAACCTTTATACCCTACCCATAATGTCAGTATAACAGTTACTAGTAACATAGTATTGGAAGTTATATTTAAAGACATACATCCATCTAGTCCAACCTTTATACCTACCCAATGTCTGTATACATTACATAGTAACAAGTATTGGAGGTGTGTATAAAGGACAACGACCATCTAGTCAACCTTATACCTACCCATAATGTCTGTAAACAGTTACATAGTAACATAGTATGGAGGTTGTATAAAGACATACGTCCATCTAGTCCAACCTTTAACCCTACACATAATGTCATGTATAACAGTTACATATGTTAACATAGTATTGGAGGTGTATAAAAGACATGATCCATTAGTCAACCTTTATAACCTACCCATAATGAGTTATAAACAGTTACATAGTAACATAGTATTGGAGGGGTTGTATAAAGACAGACGTCCATCTAGTCCAACCTTTATACATACCCCATAATGTTTATAACAGTTAACCATAGTAACATAGTATTGGAGGTTGTATAAAGACATACGGTCCATCTAGTCCAACCTTTTACCCGTACCCATAATGTCTGTTATAACGTTACTAGTAACATAGTATTGAGAGGGTTGTATAAAGACATACGTCCATCTATGTCAAACCTTTATAAACTACCAATAATGTCTGTATAACAGTTACATAGTAACATAGTATTGGAGGTGATAGAAGACTATTGATCCATTAGTCAACTTTATAAACTACCATAATGTCTGTTATAACAGTTACATAATAACCATAGTATTGGAGGTGTATAAAGACCAATACGTCCATCTAGTCCAACCTTTATACAGTACATCCATAATGCGCGTTCTAATAGTTATCATAGTACATTAGTATATGGAGGCATATGTCTATCGTATGTCCAAACTTACTAGTACTACCCATAATGCCTAATGGTGGCCATACTTTAAAAAACCCCGAACACTAACAATGATCAATCGGCCGATTAATGGCGTATCGGCGCGTTGATTTCACTACAAGTACAATTACTTCCCGGACTAAGAATATATCCCATACCATTTTCCCTCTGTATAAAATGACAAACTCCTTCCCGTTTTGAGCTCTCCTCGACCATTTTACCTCTGAGCTTCCTTTCTACTTCCCTTAGTATGCAGCTCGTAACGGTAAGCGGGGGTTTAAAGAAGCAAAATGCTTTTACCATATAAATTTTGTGCCCCCCCCTAAATGAAATTTATTATGACCTTACACTAAATAAAAAGTGAATACAGTCAATATGGTAAATAAGGGATATTGTAACAATAATACAATATGCAATGGGAAAGTGTTAGGTCCACAATGAAAAGGAACAGTGTGATTCAACATAAATTTGCGTAGACGCGTGTGCCACATTGTCGAATCTGAGCAATACACACTAAGGACTCGCAGTGTGTATGTGAGAATTGTGCTGCCATTGCTAGTGCCCACAGTGAGTGTGTCGCGTAATATATGCGAATTTTTCAGCTAATGGAGAAGCAAATACACGCAAAATTATAAAAAATAGTTTTTTATGCTATTAACATTCACTCCTGCTCATAGAATAAACAGATTGGACTGCTGTTATGATAAAGGTCAGTGGAAAAATTTTTATTTTTAATTCTTAGTTGTATTCACATACCCTAGTATTTATTATAAGTATTCGTTTCCATTACGAAAAAATCAGTGAATTTCATACCCTTTGCTGTTCCCTCGCGTTGACATTAGTGACGCTGAAATTCAGCGGTTCCAAAGGTCCTCTTCCAAGGACTGCAACCACATCATTGGAATGTCTCTAAGCAGAAATTTGTACTGATTGGCTGTGGATGGGTCAAAAATGCTCAGATCTCTATGAGCAACTGAAATCAACCCATGCGGCGGAGTAAGAGGTCAAGACCATAAAGGGGGTCTCTTTAGGGATCCTTGCACACAAGAAGTCAGTATTTTGGAAGGATTTATTTATATACAGACACAATGTGAAAGGGAAGGGTATGTTAATTGAGATGAAAAATTCAGCCTTTTCTTCTTAAAAGTACTGTATTTGCCCATGAACTTCCCCTTAACAAGAAGAGACATTTATGGCGTTGTTATAGTAACATAGTAATGAGTTTGAATAAAAACATAGTCCATACAATCTATTCACATTCTTTTAAACCCTACCTAACAGTTGGTTCCAGAGGAAGGCAAAAACTCAGTAAAAAGGGGGGGATTCCTTTGACGGCCCCAATCGGAAAGATTACCGGACATCAACCAGACTACAGTATATCGTAATACCAGTAATTTCAATATTATATGGTATCCGTACCCAAACCAGAACTAAAGTTCTGTATTAATACCCGTATTCTCACATTATTATATGTAGCCTCGGATCAACCAAGAACTAACAGTATTGTCATTAATACAGTAATTCTGCAATTACTTCTATAGTATCAGCCTTGTACCAACCAGAAACTACAGTATATGTGATTAATCAAGTAATTACTCAATATTATATAGTATCCCTTGCTACCAACCAGAAATACCAGTAGATATAATACCAGTAATTCTAACTTATAGTAGATTCCCTTGCTACCAACCGAAAATACAGTATATGTATTAACCAGTAATAGTTTCATATAAATAGATCCCTGTAACCAACCAGAACTACAGTATAGTATATAATAACCAGTAATTCTCAATATTACTAGGATCCCTGCTACCAACCAGAACTACAGTAGTATGTGTTTATTAATACCAGTTTAATCAATATTTTTCAGTTTAGAAAGTATCCAGACATTTTAAAGTATTCAATGAACTTGTCATTACCACATCTGCATGGGAAGACAGTTCCACACGTTTTCACGTTGCTCACGTGTAAAGAAACCTTTTCGCTAATCTTCCAACCTTAAAGGTGTCACGTAGTAGAGTTGGCACAAGGATACAGGAAACCAAACTACTGGTCTAGACTGCGACTAAGTCTTCTTAGGGCTGGGTACACAACCAGAGTACTTTCTAGCGATATGACCGTAGTCGACCGGGAACTATCTGATGGGTGGGCGGGCTGGCCGCGACCGAGATCGGTTGCCGTCATCTAATTTGAATGAAACGGGCGATAGGGTCCAGATGGTTGCTGATTTCAGTGTCTTTAATTATTTGTGCGGGCCCCCCTTTGTACCTGCCGATGCCGAGTAAATTAGCTATTACGCCAATGGGTACCCAGCCTTAAGTTTCCTAGGATGTATTTCATCAGGACATGCGGGCTTAATGATGAATTAATACTTTACATACCCTCGTTAGCGCTATAGAGTGAATATACATCTTTTATAACCCTTATTTTATTACACAATCATGCTGTGCATGAATTCATCATAGAATATTGTAGAAGACAAGTAGAACGACCCTTGGCAATGGAAGAAAAGAAGTTTAGTATTCAGTACGGAAGTTTTTCACTGTGAGAGAACTGTTGCCATTGCGACGTGGTCTGTGATAGGCAGCATTCATTGAATAGGTTATACTATACAAGCGCAGTAGACTCTCATAGTGTTAAGAGGGAAAAAAACTGTTTGAATACATTTTCTTTTGACATCCTGTATGACCCCTTGCCCATATTTAATGGTCCCAATTCTCTTCACTGACTTTCTCTTGTTTACTATAGACTTAGATACTTAAATTACAGGTTTTTGATTGCTTGCTTGCTTTGTTTAGCTGATTGGTATTTCAGTTTCGGGTGTGACAGAATGTGAAATGATATTCAACAAGCTAACTTTAAAATTGGTCTCATCAAAGCTAACAATGAAAGAAATAAAAGATGCACAAATGTAAAACACATTGCTTGAAACTGACCTTAGTGAGGTAGCGAGATGTTGCGGGGCAAATAGTAAGAATTACAATAATAAGTAACGCATTTTAGTTTTTCTATACAAATAAGAAAATAATAAATAAGCCCATTATTACCATGAAATGTTCAGACTATACAAACTAAATTCTTAATATAAAAATGAAGGCGCATGCTGGGCAGTGAAGAAACAGTCACCATGACCAAGTTACAGTAAGTCTTACTCCAGAAGTGCACAGATGTTGGATTGTATCCCAGTAGGTAAAATAAACAGGTGCATCCCCCAAAGGCCTGCCGCCCAATCAGGTAAGTATCATTAAACCGTAGGGGAGGCCACACTCAGGGAGGGAGGCCACACTCAGAAAACAAAAACCAGTGTTCCTGGCTTTTTTGTTTTCAACCCCTGATAAATGAAAGTTTATTGCAATACTATCTGTAGTGTGCACTCCTGCAAGACTTGTACGGTATTACAGTAAAGTCTTACTTGTATAGATGGATAGTTTATGTTGCACCCACCAAACAAGCATATAAATGTGGTGCTATGTTCCCAAAACATCAGAAGAGCTTTGGGTATCGGGAAGAGCAAGAGAACTGTTAATGTCAAAACAAATCTCAAATGCAAATGAGTGCTACTATGATCATCCAAGATGATGAAAATCTCAATATTTCTAGGCTCAGTTACTGGGATTAAATGATTCCATATGTTGGCGTTATAAGGACAGGAAGATGGATCCTTTTGTACACATTGGCGGATCTCGAGACCCACTTGTACAGGCATGGGGAGCAAAATGATCACAAGGAGTTATTAGGGGGGATGGCGTGTGATCTGTATGGAATTTGTGGGACTGATGTTTGTTCAGGGTGGATAAAACAAGCAAATGTGTTTTTGTTTTTTTAATAAATTAAAACAAATATGATTTTTTGATGTAAATCAGATTTTTTTTTAAAAAATAAAGCTTGTTTGAGGAAAATACAATTACCTCATCAACAGGATTTTTCATCATGAAATTAAAGATTTGTTTGTTTAATGTTGTGAATAAGGCTGTAAATGTTTTATTTATTGGGTAAATTAAATTCCATGAATCCATTTACAATGCATGGCTCTTCCAGAGGTTTTTTCTTAAGATATGCGGCAGTTTCGTGTCGTATCAAGTGTATGATCTAGCTGCTTAGTTTACTTTTGGCCAGTTCTCCAACAATGAATTTGACTGAGCAGGCGATCTCATACCTCTTCTTCACAGCAAAATTTCCATATTTTGTATAAGCATGAACAGAGTTGGGGAATAACAATACCTTAAAGGGCATTCATATACACGAGAAAATAGGTTTATTTTAAGAAGGACACGAACTGGGAAACTATAATTCGTCGCCAAACCAAACACGGTTGAGATCTGTGATCGACCCTTTTGCTTTAGATATCCAATCTAATATTCTATAATTTCAGCTGTCAATCAAGTTCCTGCTCTCAAAAACTATTCATACTGTGAGTCGTTTTACTGGTAGCTGGAATGGTGAAGAGTTTTGACAGTTGGAATGCTGTATGCGGTGCTGCGAGCTTAGTCTGTTTGTGCGGGCTTACAAGTCGTTGGGAAAAGTCGTTGATGGACAGTTCCAAAAAAATGTGTGCTGGATTGGAAGGCAGGCAGCAACACGGCAAATCAGAGTAAGTGCTACTATAGACATGTATTCATTTATAGATAGATAAGGCAAAGTCACTGTTTTTAGTATAGTGTCACTTATCCTCATTGTTCTACAAACCTATGAATACAGACTCAACCCTTCCAGTGCTAAAGTTTCAGAAGTTCAGTGAATCGAATATAAACATATTTTTCTGATTGTTGGAGTGGAATAGATCTGGATGTTTGTTTTAAGCACAGATAACTATGCTGTAATGTATTGTTCAGTTGGAGTAAATCTTTAAATTGTTGATATTCTAAATATTCTTCATATACTTGCCATATGCAGTTCATCTTCCTCTTACTTGCAAGTTATACACAGCAAGAATTAGTCTTTGTAGGGAAAAACTTACGATTTAATCAAGCCTTATGACTAGTGATTTAAACCGTGATTTGATATCTACAAATGTTGCAAACTTTGTGCTTCAGCGTCTTTAGTTTCTTCATATTTCTATCGAATAAGAACAATTATTAAACAGTTTCAAAGGATTTTATTGGCAATAGACAATTTATGGCGCCAGAATTTGCCCCCCCCCCCCCAACTCCGGCGTGACCCTTTTCAATAACTTCTGACAATATTCTGGATATGTGGGCCAAAACCCTGATGATGGTCGTTCATCATTAGGAAAAAAAGTAACTGAGGGATGCACTCCAAATCTTTAGAAAACCTGTATTGTGAACCACACATTACACGTACAATGTTCGGGGGATCCCACCTTCTTCAGGTGAAGAAGGGGGTCTCCCCCCGAAAACATTGTGACGGTGGTTCACAATAAACAAGTTTTCTAAAGATTTGGGAGTGCGACCCTCAGTAATACTTTGTTCCATGACGCTGTTGGTTCCAAAGGAGAACCTACTGAGGGTGTCTGCACCACAGTTGGAGTAGGAGTGCACCTCCCACCATGTTAAAAAAACATGGTGGGATTCTCCTAGTTCCACACCACTGGATAAGAATGACCCAAAGTTTTTAATGAGATTAAGATCGGGGAGTCGTTTTCTATATCTACAGCTGGTTACACAACGTGCAATAGCGTACCGGCCACCCACCACTGGGCGGACGCCCCGTCAAGCCGCTGTTTTGCACAAGCAATCTGTCAGTATGGGCAACCGGGTGTGTGTAGTTAATGTAGGCTGACTTCAAGGTCAGGAGGATCTGGCACATGTTTGAGCATCCTAAAGGCCAACAATATACAAAAAAAAAAAACATCACCCCCTTACATGTCCACACTTCAGCAGCTGAAATCACTTACTTCACAGTTCTATCGTGCTGCCCTCACTTAGATATAACACACACAAAGATGAGTAACTAAAGCCCGCCTCCTAGACGGCCCAGGGATATGGGTTAACATAACACTTGTCATTGGCTGGTGGGATGCTGTTCAACCTCTCTCCTCCCAAACTATGAAATGTCCTGTTGCTAGGATGGTACAGCCTCATAATCAAGCTGATAAAGGGATGGGTGAGGGAGGGAGTTTACGCATGCTAGCCTTGAGTGACAGTTAGGTGGCAGGTAGAAAAGGTACTAGACAGCTTAGAAAGCTAGAGGAGAGAGGGGACAAAAGAAGCAAAAAGCCCTTCACTGAGCATAAAAAGCAGAGAAAACACCTCTTTATAACAGAAGGATCTTGCAGTCTCATGCTATATGAATAGCATTGCCCACAAAGCCTAAGAAAACAGGAAGTATATCTTACTCCACGGTTTCCCAGAGTAAGGGCAGAGATAGTGGCAGGGGGAACCAAGAATTGTGTACGCCCCTTCACAGCATGGCTAATTGAAGCAGAGAGAGAGGCTCAAAAATCATTGGGAGGGCGTGTTCTACTCTGTACTCTATATAAAATGTATGGGGAGGCGCGTGTATACCTTTACTCATATAAAATGTGGGGAGGGCTGTATACCTTTACTCTATATAAAATGTTATGGGGAGGGCTGCATACCTTGTACTGCTATAAAAATGTATGGGTAGGGTGTATACCTGTTACTATATATAAAACCGTATGGGAGGGATGTGATACCTTTACTTCTATATAAAAGTCGTAGGGTAGGGCTGTATACATTTACTCTATATATAATGTATGAGTGAACCTTATATATAAGTAGGGGAGGCGCTGTATGACCTTTACTCTATAGTATAAAATGTAGGGGAGGGGTGTATACCTTTAACTCTATATAAATGTATGGGGAGAGGCTGTATACTGATACTATATTAAAAGTATGGGGAGGCTGTGATCTTGTTACTCTTCTATATTAAAAATGTATTGGGAGGGCTGTATAACCTTTACCTTCTATATAAAATGTATGGGAGGGCTGTATACCTTTACTCTATATTAAAGTATGGAGGAGGCATGTATACCTGTTGACTCTATATAAAAGTAAGGGGAGGCTGTATACCTTTATCTATTAAAAATGTATGGGTGAGGGCTGTAACCTTTACTCTATATGTAAAATGTATGGGGAGGGCTGTATACCGTACTATCTATATAAAATGTTGAGGGTGTTGACCTACACAAATTTTGGGGGCTGATATACTCCTAAAATATTGAGAGTCCTTATTATAAAAGTATGGTGGAGGGCTGTATCGTCTCTAAAGTTGGGGAGGCTTAACGTACTCTAAATACGTATGGGGAGGGCTGTATTACCTTAATTATATAAACATGTATGGGTAGGGCTGTATACCGGTTACTCTATAAAATTGTATGGGGAGCGGCTGTTAACCTTACTATATAAAAGTAGGGGAGGGCTTGTTACCTTTACTCTATATAAAATGTATGGGGAGAGCGGTTACCTTTACTCTATATAAATGTATGGGGAGGGCTCGTATACTTTACTATATATAAATAGTAGGCGAGGGCGTATACCTTTATATATATACAAGTATGGGGAGGGCTGTATAACTTATCCTTATAATAAAAGTATGGGGAGGGGCTGATACCTTTACTAGCTATATAAAATCTTGTGTGGAGGGGCTTATATCTTTACTCTATAAAATCTCGATGGGAGTATGAGGGCTACGTTACACTTTACTCTATTGAATGCTATAAAAAAAATGCCTGAGGCAATACACTACAGCTTTTAGAAGGCCAGTTTTTTTTTTTTACCGCAATGGCACCTCGGATTGAAGATCCTGAATGGTTTTTCACGGTGTTAAAATTTCTTAGCAGCTATATTTTTTTTTTTTCTTGCCCGGTGACGTGGTGAGTGTTACTTGGCAGGTACCACAATTGCTGAACATTGGTAACCTTTAATCCCATCTGCCCCCCCTCTTTATAGCAATCATCTGTTCCCTATTATACCAATCGAATGATAGTGTGATTCCTTTGTCACCCAGGAAAAAGGAAAAAAAAGGTGGTTTGTTGTTTGTAACGTGTGTTTTTGTTTGTACGGTATTGTTGTTGTGTTTTGTGTTGTTTGTTTTTTTGTTTTTTTTGTTTTGTTTTTTTTTGTGTTGTTTGTTGTTTTTTGATAGTGTTATTAATGTGTGGTTGTTTTTGTGTTTATGTTGTTTTGTTTTGTATTTTTTTTGTTTGGTTTGGTGTTGTGTTTTGTTTGTTTTTGTTTTGTTGTTTTCTTGTTGTGTGATGATTCTTTTTGTTGTTGTTTTGTGGTTTGTAGTTTGTATTTTTTTTTGTTTTGTTGTTGTGTGGTTTGGTTGTGTTTTGTTTAAGTTTTTGTTTGTGGTTTTGTTGTGTTGACATGTGTTGTGTTTGGTTTTTTGTGTTTTTTGTTTTGTGGTTGTGGTACCGTGGTTTTGTTAGGCCAGTCAACAGTTTGTACGTGTTTATAGTAGCCAGAGGTCAAAAGGTTGACTGGGTAACCCTTATGATGAAATAAAAAAATAACAAAAGTGGTATACAATTGGTTTGAGTACAACTTGATTGTAGCTAATTAAGATAACTCATATGGACAGAGTACTTTGTGCTATTCAGAACAAGATTCTAGGAAGGATCTTAGAAAGGTCAAAAGACGCTAGATTCCTAGTTTTTCAAGAGTCAGAAGAGTTACTTCAAGAGGTAATACTAAATTAATGATTTTACTGACGATGACTAATGCTAATTTGATGATCATGAGAAAGCAAGACTTTCAGACCAGTACTTAGTCAAAATATTTGCGACGCCTTGGAGTTGAACAACCTGGGGTAATCTAGCTTTTGATAGTAAAAGGAGACGTGAATGTTAGGCAGTGTAAAGGCTTGCCTGCGTTGAGTTAGGTATGTAGATATTTAGCTTAAGCTTACTTGATACATCTTAGTCTAGCCAAAAAAGTTAAGAGCCTTACGAGCTTAGATAACGAATATATTAACGAATTTTGTTTTAGTGCATTGTGTTATTTCAACGATGGCTTGTTGTTGTTTACCCTTTTGTGTAATAGACAGGCTTTGTTTTTTTGTACCCATTCATCACCTGTTCCATGTTGTACTGATGATATGATTGCAGGCTCTGTATGAATAGCTGTACTCTATGACAGGATAAGATTAGTTTCGTTACCGCATATTTCTGTGGGTTTTTTTTTGGTAACATTACCTAAATGATTCACACGACTGGACAGTAAATATTGAAGGATACTCCTCCTTTCTTATTAACTCTGTCATGTCTAAATAAGGAGTATCCTTCAATATTTACTGTCCAGTCATGTGAATCATTTAGCCATGTTTCTGCTATACTAATTACATCATACCTTTCCTTAAAAGCTATTAGTTCTAGTTCCCTGTTTTTAACAGCCAGACTTCTTGCATTTGTAATCATACATTTTAGATTATCTTCCATACTTGGTTGTACATGCCTCCTTATCCTCTATGCTCCCCCTCCACCTTCTCCTCCCTCAGTTGTATTAGCCCCCTCATCCCTAACTTTTCTATCTACCCCTGTGCAGTTCAACATACCCCCCTCCCCCTGTAAGTTTAATTTCAGTGGTAGGGAAGATACTGGAAAGTTTAATAAGGGAACATATTCTAGAGTATTTTTCAAGGACTGACATTATAAGTAGTAACCAGCATGGATTTAGGAGGAATAGATCTTGTCAAACTAACTTGCTTGCCTTAATAGGCAGTCAGTCGAAATTTAGACTCTGGAATAGCAGTAGATGTAGTTTACTTGGATTTTGCAAAGGTTTTTGATACAGTCCCCCATAGGCAACTAATGAATAAGCTAAGGTCTGTTGGTCTGGGGTGGCACATTTGTACATGGATAGAAAATTGGTTGATGAATAGGATGCAGAGAGTAGTTGTTAATGGGGCTTCATCATTATGGACTAAAGTGGGGTTCCACAGGATTCTGTATTGGGGCCGCTTCTATTTAATCTGTTTATTAATGATTTGGATGTGGGTATTGTCAGCACGGTTTCTGTGTTTGCTGATGACACAAAACTTTGTCGACAATTAAAAACTTCAAAGGATGTGCAACCATTGCAGGGGGATCTAGATAGATTGTCACATTGGGCTGCTAAGTGGCAGATGAGATTCAATGTTGATAAATGTAAGGTGATGCATTTTGGACTTAAAAGTCCTTGTGCTGCTTTATACTATAAATGGCTCTGTGTTAAGTGAATCCCTGTTGGAAAGGGATCTTGGAGTTTTGGTGGATAACAAACTTTAAGGAAGCAAGCAGTGCCAGGCGGCAACAGCCAGAGCCAGCATGGAGCATGGAGAGGTATGGATTCAAGGGAGGAGAATGTTATTCTCCCTCTTTACAAAGCATTGGTAAGGCCTCATTTGGAATGTGCAGTGCAATTTTGGAATCCTGTGTACAAAAAGGACATCTTTTGAAATGGAAAGATTCAAGCGAAGGCAAACTCAATTAATAAGGGATTGTGGAGCTGAATATGAAGAGTAGACGTAAAGTTACAATTATGTACACTGGAGAAAAGACTTGTGGGGGATATGATTACTGTGTAGTAAATACATTACGGGATACTACATAACTTCTCTGGGGCATTGTTCACCGATAGGCATGGTCAGAGGACACACGACACCCTTTAAACTTGAAGAAAAAACGTTTTAGGCCTTCAATTTCTGAAGGGTATTTTCATTTCCACTGTGAGAACGTAAAGCTATGGACTGTCTTCCAGTTGGATGTCGTTATGGCAGTGTTATTGGTCATTTTCAAAAAAAACTGGAGATTTGTTCTGCAAACAGGAGATTTGTAAAGTAGATTTTGATCCGAGGAAATTCCGATTTGCCCAGGAAGGAATTTTTTCCCCCTTTCATAATATTGTGGGTTTTATGCTTTCTCTTGGATCAAACAGTTAGTCCGGAAATGAGGATTTGCTAATGGGTTGGACTGATGAAACTTATGTCTTTATTCACCTACATTTAATACCTACCCATAATGGCTGTATAACAGTTTACATAGTAACATAGTATTGGAGGTTGTATATGACATACTCTATCAGTCCAACCTTTATAACGCTAACCCATAATGTCCTGCAAATTACAAGTACATTAGGCATTGGAGATTGTATAAAATGTATGTCCATCTACCCACCATCCCAATACCTTATACCTACCCATAATGTCTGTATAACAGTTACATAGTAACATAGTATTGGGTGTTTAAAGACAAATCCTCCATCTAGTCCAACCTTTATACCCTACCCTAATGTCTGTATAACGTTACATATACCATAGTATTGGAGGCTGTATAAGACATACGTCCATCTAGTCCAACCTTTATACACTACCCATAATGTCTGTATAACAGTTACATATAACATAGTATTTGAGGTTGTATAAAGACATACGTCCATCTAGTCCAAACCTTTATACACTACCCATCATGTCTGTATAATCAGTTACATAGTAACGTATATTGGAGGTTGTATAAAGAACAAATCCTTCCATCTAATCCAACCTTATATACCCAACCATAATGTCGTAAACAGTTACATTAACATAGTATTGGAGGTTGTATAAAGACGCTACGTCCATCTATCCAACCTTTATACCCTCCCATAAGTCTGTATACAGTTACATAGTAACATAGTATTGAGGTTGTATAAAGACTCCGTCCACTAATCCAACCTTTAATACCCTGCCATAACGTCTGTAATAACAGTTACATAGTAACATAGTATTGGAGGTTGTATAAAAACATACGTCCATCTATCCAACCTTTTATACCCTACCCATAATGTCTGTATAACAGTTACATATAACATAGTATTGGAGGTTGTATGAAGACATCCCATCTAATCCAACCTTTATACCCTACCCATAATGTCGGTATAACAAGTTACATAGTAACATAGTATTGGAGGTTATATAAAGACATACATCCATATAGTCCCCCTTTATACCCTACCAATAATGTCTGTATAACAGTTACATGTGCAACATAGTATTGAGGTGTATAAAGACTACGTCCATCTAGTCCAACTCTTTATACCCTACCCATAATGTCTGTATAACAGTTACATATAACATAGTATTGGAGGTTGTATAAAGACATACGTCGCGTATTCCAACCTTTATACACTACCCATATGTCCTCTAATAGTTCCATATAACATAGTATTGGAGGTTGTATAAAGTCATACCTCCATCTAGTCCAACCCTTTATACCCTACCCATAATGTCTGTATAACAGTTACATAGTAACATAGTATTGGATGTTGTATAGAGGCATACGACCATCTAGTCCAACCTTTATACCCTACCCATAATGGCTATATAACAGTTACATAGTAACATAGTATTGGAGTTTGTATAAAGACATAAACCTATCTAGTCCAACCTTCATACCCTACCCATAATGGCTGTATAACGGTTACATAGTAACATAGTATTGGAGTTTGTATAAAGACATACACCTATCTAGTCCAACCTTTATACTCTACCCATAATGTCTGTCCAACAGTTACATAGTATTCGAGGTTGTATAAAGACATACGTCCATCTAGTCCAACCTATATACCATACCCATAATGTCTGTCCAACAGTTACATAGTAACATAGTATTGGAGGTTATATAGAGACATACATCCATCTAGTCCAACCTTTATAACCTACCCATAATGTCTGTATAACAGTTACATAGTAACATAGTATTGGAGGTTGTATAAAGACATACGTCCATCTAGTCCAACCTTTATACCCTACCCATAATGTCTGTCTAACAGTTACATAGTACCATAGTATTGGAGGTTATATAAAGACATACGTCCATCTAGTCCAACCTTTATACCCTACCAGAATGTCTGTTAACAGTTACATAGTACAATACATATATTGAAGGTTGTATAAAGACATACGACCATCTAGTCCAACCTTTATACAACCCATAATGTCTGTAAACAGTTACCAGTAACATAGTATTGAGGTGGTATAACAAACCATCTCGTCACATACGTCCATCTAGTGCAACCTTAATACCCTACCCATAATGTCTGTATAACAGTTCCTAGTCATAGTAGTGGGTTGTATAAAGACATACGTCCATCTAGTCCAACCTTTATACCCTACCCATAATGTCTGTATAACAGTTACATAGTAAGATAGTATTGGAGGTTGTGGGGGGCCACAGAGTTTAGTTAAAATCAGCTCATCCTATAATTCATCCCATTGGGCTGCCGGAACAATTTGCCAATCCGGGACCGGAGAGGAGGAGAGGAGGAGAAGGAGAACTCGGAGACTTCTAGCGTATATAAAACAGGAGGAGGGGCTAGTCTAGAAAGAAGAAAAAACAAGGGTTTGTCGGATTATAGAATTTATTTTAAAGGGGCTCCCCGATGGGAGGAAAGAAAAGGACTTATCTTAAACCTGCCTGGAAGGATTTCAAAGAGAAAACAATGCATTGGCCATATTCGCTTTGTAGTTGATGGTCTTACTGTTTACAGTGTAAAGGCAGAAACCAATAAAGATATATATATAGGTAACTGTAGATTTCCAGTCAAATAGAATTGAACCAAGGCAATAGCGTCTATATTACCCTGTGAGAAAGTTTATGGCTTAGACCCCACTGCCCGATTTGGATGCGCATGGTTCATTTAGGAGAAAGGCTTCACTGCTATGCTGCGCCCTTCAATCATACGTCCATTACATATGCCAGACATCCCACCCTGCGCAAATGTGGACACTCAGTGCCACCACAATGCAGTGAAATGCATTGCAAAAATCTGGGTGTGCTGGCAGAGGCGAGTGATCTTTGGCTTCCAGGGAACAACCATAGCAGAACCAAAACTAAGCCCTCCAGCTATTGATGTTATAAAAACTACTACAGCGTAGTATCATACTACAAACCTCCAGTCTGATTGGAGCAGCTCATATGATAAACAAAATATCCAGAGAAACCAATTGACCTTCGTAGGAATATAACTTCCTCTGGGCCACAATTTGCTGAACTCTCGCCTGGGCCCGATTAGATTTGATCTGGCCACGGTACCCCAGATGTCTACTTCTCAAGAGTTCAGCCGTAATTCAACTAATCTCCTGGATTTATGTTTGGGCTGATTTGGAAAGATATCAGGTCAGTTCTCATGAATTCCACATTCTATAATACATTACATTGACGTTTTTATTATAGTTCAACCGTTTAGAACTACTCGTAAATATTCCATTTTAATTTTTAAGCCGCTTATTCAACATTGTAGATGTGTCACAAATAGACCCCCGATAGAAACCCCTTCTCTAAGAAACACGCGCAAAGGAGAGAGGGCCGAAAATGACCCATATGTGTATAAATTGTTTTCCTTATGTTCCATTTGTTCCAGAGGTTTAGGTATTAAATGCTCCTTTCTAATAGAGTTATGTTCCATTTGGTTCCAGAGGTTTAGGAAATCCATCTATAGATAGGAGCGACCTGAATCACTGCAGCTCTTTTAAATTCCTCACCCACAAGTGACTAATTTATGAGCATATAGTTGTAAGTAAAACGTGACACTGGATTGTTTACATAACAATCTGCGGATTGATAATGATCTGCAGTGATTTTCTGTCCATTGTGGTAAGGTGTACTCTGTGTATAAATTAATCTAGACTCACATTTTTAATAGGTTTTAAGTCCGTGATCAGATGATTGTAGATATGCTACACTGTATTGATTACAATTGCTTCAGTCAACATAATTACATAACAATGGAGGTTGAATACACATACCATCTGTCCAACCTTATACCTACCCATCATTTTTGTCTAACCGTTACATAGTAACATAGTATTGGAGGTTGTATAAAGCACATTACGTCCATCTAGTCCACCTTCATACCCTACCCATAATGTCTGTATAACAGTTACAAGTAACAAAGTTTGGGGTTTATAAAGACATAACGTCCTCAGTCCAACCTTTATACCATACCCCATAATGTCTGTATAAACAGTTACAAGTAACATGTATTGGAGGTTGTATAAAGACATAGTCCATCTTAGTCCAACCTTTATACCTACCCATAATGTCTGTATAACATTACATAAGTAACATAGTATGGAGGGTTGTATAAAGACATACGTCCATCTAGTCCAACCTTTATACCCTACCCATAAGTGTCTGTATAACAGTTACATATACATAGTATTGAGAGTTGTTTAAAGACATACGTCCATCTAGAATCCAACTTTATACCCTACCCATAATGTCTGTATAACAGTACATAAGTAACATAGTATGGATGGGTTGTATAAAGACATACGTCCATCTAGTCCAACCTTTATACCCTACCCAATGTCTGATATACGTTACATAGTAACATAGTATTGGAAGGTTGTATAAAGGACATACGTCCATAATAGTCCAACCTTATACCCTACCCATAATGTCTGTTATAACAGTTACATAATAACATAGTATTGGAGGTTGTATAAAAGACCACACTCCATCTAGTCCATACCTTTATACCCTACCCATAATGTCTGTATAACAGTTACATAGTAACATAGTATTGGAGGTTGTATAAAGACATACGTCCATCTAGTCCAACCTTTATACCCTACCCATAGTCTGTGTATAACATGTTAATAGTTAAATATAGTATAGAGGTTTGTAATAAAGACATAAGCCACTCTGTCAACCTTTATACCACCCATCATGTTTGTCTAACAGTTACATATAGTAACATAGTATGGGAGGTTGTATAAAGACATACGTCCATCTAGTCCACCTTATTACCCTACCCATAATGTCTGTATAAACAGTTAATAGTAATATAGTATTGGAGGTCTGTATAAAGACATACATCCATCTAGTCCAACCTTTATACCCTAACCATCTGTTTGGTCTAACAGTTACATAGTAACATAGTATGGAGGTTGTAAAAGACATACGTCCATCTAGTCCAACCTTTATACCCTACCCATTATCTGTCGAAACAGTACATAGTAAACATTAGTATGAGGTTGTAATAAAGACATACGATCCATATCGTCCAACCTTATCTACCTACCCATAATGTCTGTATAACAGTTAATAGTAATATATATTGGAGGTTGTATAAAGAACATACATCCATCAATCCAACCTTATACCTACCCATAAATGTCTGTATAACAGTTACATAGTAAATTAGTATGGAGGTTGTTAAAGACATACGTCCATCTAGTCCAACGTTATAACATACCCATAATGTCTGTAAAACAGTTACTAGTAACATAGTATGGAGGTTATATAAAGACATACATCCATCTAGTCCAACCTTAATAACCTACCCATAATGTCTGTTTATAACAAGTTACATAGTAACATTAGTATTGGAGGTTGTATAAAGACATACGTCCATCTAGTCCAACCTTTATACCCCTACCCCATCAAGTCTGTATAACAGTTACATTGTAACATAGATATTGGAGGTTGTATAAAAGAACATCTGTCCATAGGCCAACCTTTATCACCCTTGATCGCGCCATAATGTCTGTAGTACAGTACATAGAACATAGTATTGGAGGTTGTATAAAGGAATACGTCCATCTAGTCAACCTTTATACTACCCATATGTCTGGAAACAGTTAACATTGTTTGTAACATAGTATTGGAGTGTATAAAGACATACGTCCATCTAGTCCAACCTTTATACCCTACCCATAATGTCTGTATAAATACTATGTTACTATGTAACTGTTATACAGACATTATGGGTAGGGTATAAAGGTTGGACTAGATGGATGTATGTCTTTATACAACCTCCAATACTATGTTACCATGTAACTGTTATACAGACATTATGGGTAGGGTATAAAGGTTGGACTAGATGGACGTATATCTTTATACAACCTCCAATACTATGTTACTATGTAACTGTTAGACAGACATTATGGGTAGGGTATAAAGGTTGGACTAGATGGATGTATGTCTTTATACAACCTCCAATACTATGTTACCATGTAACTGTTATACAGACATTATGGGTAGGGTATAAAGGTTGGACTAGATGGATGTATGTCTTTATACAACCTCCAATACTATGTTACTATGTAACTGTTATACAGACATGGGTAGGGTATAAAGGTTGGACTAGATGGACAAATGTCTTTATACAACATCCAATACGACATACGTCCCATCTAGTCCAACCTTTATACCCCTACCCCGAATGTCTGTTATAACATACATAGTAACATAGTATTGGAGGTTGTAATAAAGACATACGTCCAATCTAGTCCAACCTTATACCCTACCCATAATGTCTGTATAACAGTTACATAATAACATAGTATTGGAGGTTGTATAAAGACACACGTCCATCTGCTCAACCTTTTATACCCTACCCATAATGTCTGTATAACAGTTACATAGTAACATAGTATTGGAGGTTGTATAAAGACATACGTCCATCTAGTCCAACCTTTATACCCTACCCATATGTCTGATAACATTTACATAGTCATATAGTATTGGTAGGTTGTATAAAGACATAACTCCATCTAGTCAACCTTTATACCTACCCATCATGTTTGTCTAACAGTTACATAGTTAACATAGTATTGAGGTTGTATAAAAGACATACGTCCATCTAGTCCACCTTTTCCCTACCCATAATGTCTGTATAAACAGTTACTAGTAATATAGTATTGGAGGTTGTATAAAGACATACATCATCTAGTCCAACCTTTATACCCTACCCATCTGTTGTGTCTAACAGTACATAGTTACATAGTATTGAGGTTGTAATAAGACATACGTCCATCTAGTCAACCTTTATACCCTACCCATAATGTCTGTATAACAGTACATAGTAACATAGTAATGGAGGTTGATAAAGACATCGTCCATCTATTCCAACCTTTTAACCCTACCCATAATGTCTGTATAACAGTTAACATAGTAATATAGTATTGGAGGTTGTATAAAGAACATACATCCATCTAATCCAACCTTTATACCCTACCCATTAATGTCTGTATATAACAGTTACATAGTAATTAGTATGAGAGGTTGTATAAGACATACGTCCATCTAGTCCAAGCCTTATACACCCATAAGTCCTGTAAACATTACCTAGTAACATAGTATGAGGTTATATAAAGACATACTCCATCTAGTCCAACCTTTATACCTACCCAAGTCTGTATAACAGTTACATAGTAACATAGTATTGGAGGTTGTATAAAGACATACGTCCATCTAGTCCAACCTTTATACCCCACCCATCATGTCTGTATAAACGTTACTTGTAACATAAGTATTGGAGGTTGTATAAAGACATAGTCCATCTAGTCCAACCTTTATACCCTACCCATAATGTCTGTGATAACAGTTACATTAGTAACATGAGTATTGGAGGTTGTATAAAGACTACGTCCATCTAGTCAACCTTTATACCTACCCATAATGTCTGGTAAACAGTTACATGTGAACATAGTATTGGGGAGTTGTATAAAGACATACGTCCATAGCTAGTCCCTGTATACCTTACCCATAATGTCTGCATGATAACAATTACATAGTAATACATAGTATTGGAGGTTGTATAAAGACATACATCCATCTAGTCCAACCTTATACCCTACCATAATGTCTGTATAACAGTTACCTAGTAACTAGTATTGGAGGTGGGTGTATATAAGACTACGTCCATCGCAGCCAACCTTTATACCCTACCCATCAATGTCTGTATAACACTAGTACAGAGTGACATAGTATTGGGAGGTTGCATAAAGACATACGTCCATCTAGTCCAACCTTTAACCCTACCTATAATGTCTGTATACAGTTACATGAACATAGTATTGGAGGTTGTATAAAGACATACGTCCATCTAGTCCAACCTTATACCCTATCCTATGTATGTATAACAGTTACATAGTAACATAGTATTAGAGGTTATATAACGACATACATCCATCTAGTCCAACCTTTACACCTACCCATAATGTTCTGTATAACAGTTACATAGTAACAATATATGGGATTGGTGTATAAAGACATACCTCCATCTATCCAACCTTTATACCCTACCCATAATGTCTGTATAACAGTTACATAGTAACATAGTATTGGAGGTTGTATAAGACATACGTCCATCTAGTTCCAACCTTATACCCTATCCATAATGTCTGTATAACAGTTACATAGTAACATAGTATAGAGGTTATTAAAGACATCATCCATCTAGTCCAACCTTTACACCCTACCATAATGTCTGTATAACAGTTACATAGTAACATAGTATTGGAGATTGTATAAAGCACCATACCTCCATCTGTCCAACCTTTATACCCTACCCATAATGTCTGTATAACCGTTACATAGTAACATAGTATTGGAGGTTGTATAAACGACATACGTCCATCTAGTCCAACCTTTATACCCTACCCATAAGTGTTCTGTGATACATTTACATAGTAACGTAGTATTGGAGGTTGTATAAGACATACGTCCATCTAGTCCAACTTTATACCCAACCCATAATGTCTGTATATACAGTTACATAGTAAATAGTATTGGCGGTTGTATAAAAGACATACGTCCATCTAATCCATCTTTATACCCTAGCCCCACAGGATACCAGGGAAACCCCGAATGGGCCCATAGACCATTGACCACATGAAAAGAAGCACATTTACAATACAATGGCAACCTAAGTAAATCATAAAAAATTACTGCAGCACCGACACACACACACATTACCTTCCATATTGCAGCCTTTTTTAAGCCCATTTAAAGTTTATACTTAAATTTTTCCTCTTTTAGTTAGAATCTCAGTAACTGGGGTGTTCAGTGTCTAAAACAATCCGCTGTCGTAACCCAGGTGTGTTATTAACGATCCCGGGTTCGATATATTTTAAAGAATCAATACCTTTTATTAGGGTTTTAAACTTGGTTCCTGAAATCACCGATTGGTCAAGCATCTATATACCTATAACCACTGTAGGGGGGAGAGTAAAAAAAAGAGACAGTTAAATGTACTTACCTTTAATATTGACATATTGAGGGGTGGGCAGGAAGGTAATATGGACAGTACAGTGGCCTGTGTTGTAATGTGGGAATTATGGGGTGGCTCTAGTTAATGTCCGCAGGTTGGTTAAACTAGAGAACAAGGTGGGAAATAATCCTATCGGGGGACTTTATGTAGGTTCCCATATTGACCTACTGGGGTTAGGGATTGAAACTATAACATGTTTGAACCAATGTATGGAGAAGGATGACGCCTTGGGGCTGGACTTGAATCGTATTTCACCATATAAAACAACACGACTTTTTTTATTAAAGTTGATCCTATGTTTCCCAGAATCCTTTCTGTCCACCCATATTTCACTGTCAACCTAAATAACCAATAGGAGGCAAGAATTAGGACCTTTTGAGTCTATTGAGGAATAAAGCGTTGAATGTTCATGGTTTTGATGAAAACATCCTCCCCCTCCATGCCAGTGCTGGGAATAAACTATTTACTGAATTAGTCTAGGAGGAATGAAATAGGCAGTGGCGCCTCCATGAAGAAATTCATCCCCAGCCATCGACTTGGAGAGACAGGAATTGCTGAGAAACGCATCTGAGATTTCAGTTACGTGGTCTGGCATCTGAAAATCCCTTACTTTCACATTAATTAGTGGAAATGACTTTCTCAGGATACGCCAATTTGTGTATTTCAGGCCCGCCGCCAACCTGCAGGATCGGTATCCACTGCGGAAAGATGGGCGCACTAAATCCACTGGAACAGAGAGAAATGGAAAAACTTGGGAATTAAAAGAGCGCTGACATGAAATATTCACCCACGATTAGGGCTGCACTCGATTATTGGGTTACAAATATCAAAGCACATCACAAATCATTCTAAATAAAACAAGGTGTGTTTTGTTGTTAAGGAAACATCAGCAAACATTTTTTAAATCAAGGGGCCAGTGTGGCTTCAGTTATAATAATTGGTTGAGAATGCTTGCTTGGATTTATCTAGCCTAAAGTGTTCTTCGTTTTAATCAGTAGAAATTACACGGTACGGAAATAAAACCAGACCAATTCCAAATCCTCCACTCTTCCCTATTTTAAACCATCTGTGACCGTCTCTGGCCTACATGGGGCTAAACATACCAAAATGGCCCCAAACCCAATTGTCAACCATGGACATGCCTTAAGGTATGGGGCTCTAAAATACAAAATGGCCCCCAAACCCAAATTGTCAACTCATGGACATCCTTAAGGTATGGGGCTAACATACAAAATGGCCCCAAACCCAAATTGTCAACTCATGGACATGCCTTCAAGGTATGGGGCTAAAATACAAAATGGCCCCCAACCCATATTGTCAATCAACTCATGGACATGCCTTAAGGTATGGGGCTAAAATACAAAATGGCCCCCAAACCCAAATTGTCAACTCATGGACATGCCTTAAGGTATGGGGTCTAAAATACAAAATGGCCCCCAAACCCATATGTCATCAACTCATGGACATGCCTTAAGGTATGGGGCTTAAAATACAAAATGGCCCCCCAAACCCAAATTGTCAACTCATGGACATGCCTAAGGTATGGGGCTAAAATACAAAATGCCCCCAAACCCATATTGTTCATCACTCATGGACATGCCTTAAGGTATGGGGCGATAAATATAAAATGGCCCCCAAACCCATATTGTCATCAACTTCAATGGACATGCCTTAAGGTAGCCATACACACAGGGTGTCTCGTGATGTTTGATAGTTGTATATCTTGCTTGTAATTGCATTGGTGAATATCTCTAAATTAAAACGAATGTAATTCAAACCTTGAGTGGTGCTGTTTCCCACTGAATGCGTGCGGCGGCGTGGGGGGACAGATACCAATATACGCAAGTGGGCTGGTGGAAAGCGGTGTATGGCCACCCATAATTTAGGAACATTCTTTATAATATGTATATGTCATGCTATATAAGAGAGAGTTTGGTGTTTGGCAGGAACAGAAGGTCAGTCTTTTGTTAAATATTCCATTCCCTCGCTTTGATTGGCCTCCTAAGGGAAAAACTACTACATTGAGGGTCATCAGATCTGCCAATGAAGTGGTTGGTCCACGTAGAGGCTGGTTTTGTATTATGAAACTATTTAACTCCACGTGGTGACTCACACACAATGAGGTTTCTCAGTTATTCTCTCACGGCGTCCGTAGTGTTGTGGAAACAGTAGTAAAATCCAATGCTTGGGCGGTCGATGAGAGATACCGAGATGTTAGTGCGATTTTGGTAATACATCATCCTTGGAGGGAATTTGTTTTGATTCGTTTGGCAACGGGACACTCCTGACATGATTTGTAAAGCCTGAAAAATTCACTTTTTTTTTTATCTCTTATCTCTTAAATTTTATCTTGGAGACACTCGGCCGCTTGGAAACAGGGGTTGATCTTGTGTCATTTCAGCTTTTAAAATCTGACACTGCACTGAAACTTAGATACAGATGATAGTTATAGTATGCGGAGGCATGATTGACCATGGAGTATCGACCACCGGGCATGAGAAGCAAGGGCGAACAGTGCGGTGCCCTCGGCCCCCAACAGTTTTCAGGAATCTATGGATCCTAGCTGTGGAAGCCCTGGTTAAAAAGCCATCACCTATGGTCGCTACTGATAATAAGCACGGCCCTAAATGTTGGCACACATCTATAGTCTCATTTGCTTTGTCAATTTATTTAAAGTATGCACTCTAAGTTTTTTTATTATTATTCCACAATGGGCTAATTTGGTGCCATATACCATTTCCGTCTACTTTGTATATATATGTATCATTATCAATCCCTAGATTTTTAACGTCCCTGTTTTATGTTTATTATTGTTTTTGCTTCCTTTTTAAAGGACGTTTCATGTTGTAACGTCTATGCCTTGTGATGAAGCGTGCTATGATCGCGACACGCGTCAGAGAGTGGTCCTTTTGATACAGTGAATTTGTTTTCCGGCATTCTGGGGTGTATATGGGTTGCCCAGCCTTGACCAGTGTCTATTGAAATACCTCTACATGACTTATTGGTGTTCCTCTGGCTTCAATGACGTTAACCATCCCTTTAAATTTCCACAGAAGCTACTGTGTTGAAAATAAAGGGGCAAACAGTTTCTGTTCTAGCGAAAAGATCAGATGAAATGCGTTTTAACCTTCCCACTCACATCACTGAATTCCTTCCCTGCTGGAGAAGCCAGAGGTAAATGGTCCTCTCTGTGTCCCAGTTTGCTTCAGGAGGATGATGGGGACAACTGTAATATGGGAAGCAGGGAGGATGCTGGGTTTGACCATACAGGTCATTATTGAAAAGGGAAGCCAAAGCCTTGAGTGAGTGTCCTATATCACCTAATTCATGACCCAGGTAATTGGTAACCCAGCATGACCGGATCCTGCTACGGCCTTGTAATTGTCTGGCTGTGTACCCTAAGCAATGTCTTACCGTGCTGAATGGCATTAGACGGGGCTCTCTGCCGGTACTAATTGCGAGGTAGGGGAAGTTCATTCTTAAGGCCTTTCCCTCTGGTGCGAAAATATTTCCATTTATTAGGAGATCAAATTCTCATTTTTTTTTTTTTTGGTTTTTGGGGGGGGTTTTGTGGGGGGTTTTCTTTTGACTTTATTCCTTTAATGTAAACTAGTCGAAACTCTGTGGTAAGACTGGGCACCACTACACATTCCACTCAGTAGATATCCCTACCAGGGTGAAGGCCAACCAATCGATTGGAATGGCAACTGGAGCCGTTGATTTCCGACGTTCTGCAACGTTTCCTGCGGATACAGTGTTTGCAGGTCATTATTGTGATAGATGTGACTATCGAACGCTGTCTACTGGACCCCTTCTGAGGTCTTGGAGGCGCATTGGGATGGACCTTGACTTCCTCGGGGCCTACCTAATTCATTGGTGTGTGCTTCCCAAACATGAGGACATTTATGCAAGATCATAATGCAGTAAATGCCACTTGTGAGGCCAACAATTACTAGGCCAAAGCCAACCATAGTGTGCCTAGAGTGGACTCAAACTGGACTCACTTGCAGAGGGGGCAGGGTCAGTCCGAGACGAAACGTAGAGAGGGGCACCTAGAAGGTGCAATCTGTACCCACCAAAGCCCTGTGCAGACTTAGCGTTTTAGAGCCAGACTTGACGCATTATCTTATTCCCATCCAATCAGCATTGCTTTTGAGCACCATTTTGGTGGTGATTTGCATTGTCTTTTATTTTATTAATAGGATATAAAAACACAACGAGGCAATGTTCCCCGCTAAATTTTAACTTGCTGTGTGCGAAGACAACAAAACACACACAGCACTTGTATTGCTGTAGATTTTTCGAGTGCGTTCACTTTTCAACCTGCGTGTGTACAGGCCGAGTTGAGCCGTGACGCACCGTGTTTGAGAACACAGAAAGCATACAAAGCGGCAGTAAAACTAAAATCGAAGTGTTGATGTCCCTGGACTATTTACAACATACTGATTCACAGTCGGCAGATTCCCCGCCCCCGTCGTGCGCCGCTGGGATCATTTCATTTAGTCTTTTCAAAAACAATCAAACATAATGAAAAAAGATTTTTTTTTATTTTTTTTTTGTAAAGGTTCCCAGTTCCACTGCGTGGGCTAATTAAAAAAAGACAAAAAAATAAAAAAAACTATACCCCCCCCCTCCCCCTCCCCCCCCCAGCGCGCTCAGCAAATTCTAAGAAGCAAACTTTTTTTATTGCGGCGACTTTTAGCTGAACGGAACCCACGGCTTTCTTTTAAAAAATGCCCCCGACTAACGCGCTTTGCAAAACACTGTTAGTGTGCCTATTTATTATGGCGTCCGCATGAAACGGAATATTCTGCACATCTCTCCAATTGAAGCTTCTTGCTTACCTAGGGTAGTCCAACCTTTATACCCTACCCATAATGTCTGTATAACAGTTACATAGTAACATAGTATTGGAAGTTATATAAAGACATACATCCATCTAGTCCAACCTTTATACCCTACCCATAATGTCTGTATACCAACATAGTATTGGAGGTTGTATAAAGACATACGTCCATCTAGTCCAACCTTTATACCCTACCCATAATGTCTGTATAACAGTTACATAATAACATAGTATTGGAGGTTGTATAAAGACATACGTCCATCTAGTCCAACCTTTATACAACCTCCAGAGCAGAGTGAATCAGCTACTGGTGTCTGTAGATATGGATATAGGCTGGAAAGATGGAGAAGTTCTACTTCCAGGAGGGGTCGGAGTTTATCATATGGATGAAAATGTTACCTTTGAAGGTTATATGAATATGTATGTCCATCTAGTCCAACCTTTATACCCTACCCATAATGTCTGTATAACAGTTACATAGTAACATAGTATTGGAGGTTGTATAAAGACATACATCCACATCCATCTAGTCCAAACCTTTCACCCTAACCATAAATGTCTGTATAACCTTTCCTAGTAACAGTATTGTGCGGTTTGTATACAGACATACGTCCATCTAGTCCAACCTTTATAAACCCTACCCAAAGTCTGTATAAAACATTACATATAACATAGATTTTTGGAGTTGTGTTTGTATAAACATACGTTCCATCTAGTCCAACCTTTATACCCACCCATAATGTCTGTCTAACAGTTCCAATAGTAAACCACGTATTGAGGTTGTAATAAGACGTACTTCCATCAGTCAACTGTTATACCCACCCATAGATGTCTGTATCAACAGTTCATAGTATTGGAGTTGTATAAAGACCCGTCCATATAGTCCAACCGTTATACCCTAATACCCCACCCATAATGTCTGTATACATAACAGTTCATAGTACCATAAGCATTGGGATGGTTGTATAAAGACATACGTCCTCTAGTCCAACCTTTATACCCTACCCTATACCCATAATGTCTGTAATAACGGTTCAAATAGTAACATAGTTGGAGTTTTTGGTATAAAGACATACGTACATCTAGTAGTCCCAAAACCTTATACACCCTAACCCATATGTTCTGTATAACAGTTACATAGTAACATATTAATTTGGAAGTTGTATAAAGACATACTCCTTCTATCCCAACCTTTATACCCTTCCCTATGTCCTGTATAAACAGTTACATAGTAACATAGTATTGGAGGTTTATAAATACATACGCCATACTAGTCAACCTTTATATCCTAATCCTACCCATAATGTCTGTATATAACTGTTTTACCTAGTAACATAGTATTTAGGTTGTATAAAACAAAAATACGTCCGTCTAGTCCATCCTTTATATCCTACCCAAATGCTTGTAAAAACTGGTTTACATAGTAACTAGTAATGGGAGGTTGTATACAGACAATACGTCCATCTAGTTCCACCTTTAAGCCTTAAACCAATGTCTGGGTATAACTGTACATTGTAACCTAATAATTGGAGGTTGTTAAAGACATACGACATCTATCCACCCGTTATACCCTACCCATAATGGCCGGTATAACATTTACAGAGTAACTAGTATTGGAATTGTATAAAGACATACGTCCGTCTAGTCCAACCTTTATACCCTACCCGTAATGTCTGTATAACAGTTACATAGTAAACATAGTATTGGAGGGTTGTATAAAGAAATACTCCACTAGCTCCAACCTTTAAGTATATATCCTACCCAGAATGCCTGTATAACTGTACATAGTAACATAGTATTGGAGGTTTATAAAGACATACGTCCATTCTAGTTCCCAACTTTTATAATCCTACCCATAATGTCTGTCATACACGGTTACATGTAACATAGTATTGGAGGTGGTATAACTACAATACGTACATCTAGTCGCAACTTTAATACCCTAGCACTAAACCCATAATGTCTTATAACAGTTACATAGTAAACATAGTAATTGGAAGTTTATAAAGACATACGGCCGTCTAGGTCCAACCTTATCCCTACCCTCAATGTCTGTATAAACGTTACAGAGTAACCTAGATTGGAGGTTTATAAAGACTACGTTGCCATCTATTCCAACCTTATATCCTACCCTAATGTCTGTATAACTTTCCATAGTAAATAGTATTTGGAAGGTTGTATAAAGACAATAACGTCCATCGAGTCCCAAACCTTTATACCCTCCCCATAATTTCTGTCTAACAGTTACATAATAACACGTATTGAGGTTGTATAAAACGACGTTCCATCAGTCCAACCTTTATACCCTACCATATGTCCTTATAACAGTTACATCGTATTTGGAAGGTTTAATAAGACATACGTCCCATCTATGTCCAACCTTTTTAACCCTACCCAGAATTCCTGTATAAACAGTTACATATTAGACATATCATTGGAGGTTGTAAAAGACATACTTCCATCTATGTCCAACCTTTCTACCCTACCCATAATGTGTTCCTGTAAACAGTTCCATTAACATAGTATGGGGTTGGTATACGACAATAGTACATCTAGTCAACCTTTATACCCTAATTACCCATAATGTCCTGTATAACAGTTACATATAACCTAGCTATTGGAAGTTTGTATAAGACATACGTCCGTCTAGTCCAACCTTTATACCCTTCCCGTTGTCCTGTAATAAACAGTACATAGTTACTAGTATTGGGGTTATAAAGCAATAGTCCACTAGTCCAACCTTTATATCTAACCCATAATGTCTGAAACGTTACATAGTAAATAGTATTAGAGGTTGTATAAAGACAATACGTCACTCTATCCCAACCTTTATATCCTACCCCATAATGTCTGTATAACTGTTACATATTAACATAGTTTGGAGGTTTTTATAAGCGACGTCCATCTGTCCAACCTTTATTCTACCACCCATAATGTCCTGTTAACTGTTACATAGTAACATAGTATTGGAGTTTTGTATAAATACATGGCGTACATCTAGTCACCTTTCTACCCTACCCATAATGTCTGTATACCGTCCATATTACATAGTTTTGAAGTTGTAATAAAGACATCGTCCGTCTAGGTCCAACCTTTATACCCTACCGCGTAATGTCTGTATAACAGTTACTAGTACCCCTAGGTATTGGAGGTTTGTATAAAGACTACGTCCACTAGTCCCACCTTTATAACCTACCATAATGTCTGATAACGTGTTTACAATAGTAACATAAGTATTGAGGTTGTATAAAGACAAGTTCGTCTAGTCCAACCTTTATATCCTACCCATAATGTCTGTAATAACTGTTTACTCGTAACTAGTATTGGAGGTTGTATCAATACATACGTACCTCTAGTCCAACCTTTATTACCCTACCCTAAGGTCTGTAAACAGTTTCATAGTTTACATGTAATGGAATTGTTTAGAAAGAATACGTCATCTAGTCCAACCTTTATAAATATACCCACCCACAATGTCTGTATAACATTTACATAGTACACACATATTGAGGTTTGTATAAGACATACGTCCATCTATCCAACCTTTAATCCCTACCCATAATGTCTGTAGAACAGTTCATGTAACATAGTAATTGGAGGTTGTATAAAGACATCGTCCATCTAGTCCCAACCTTTATCATACCCTACCCATAATGTCTGGAGTAACGTTACATAGTAACACCGTATTGGAGGTTGGTTATAGACATACGTCCATCTAGTCCCAACCTTTATATACCCTACCCCATAATTCTGTATAACACGTTACAATGGTACACAGTATTGGAGGTTGTATAAAGACATACGGTCCATCTAGTCCAACCTTTATCCCAACCCATAATGTCTTATAACAGTTACATGGTACAATAGTTATTGAGGTTGGTATAATGACATAACGGCCTGCTAGTCCAACCTTTATACCCTACCCATAATGTCTGTATACCGTTACATAGTAACACATATGGAAGTTGTATAAAGACCTAACGTCCATACTAGTCACCCTTTTAATCCCTAATCCATAATGTCTGTAATAACAGTTACATAGAACATATATTGGAGGTTGTATAAAGACATAACGTCCTCTAGTCCACCTTTATACAACTACCCATAATTTCCCTGTATAACAGTTAGCATGGTAACAGGTATTTGAGTTGTAATAAAGACCATACGTCCATCTAGTCCTCGCAACCTTTCTACACGACCCATATGTCTGATAACATTCATGGTAACAATAGGTATTGGAGTTTGTATAAAGACAATACGTCCATCTGTCCAATCCTTTAGACCTAACCCATAATGTCTGTATAACGTTACATAGTAACACAGTATTGGGGTTGTATACAGACTACGTCCATCTTAGTCCAACTTATAGCCCTAACCCATAATGTCTGCTATAACAGTTAGCAATAGTAACTAAGTATTGGAGGTTGTATAAAGACATAGTCGCTATCTTAGTCGCCAACTCTTTACATCAAATTACACCTCTAAGACCCATAATGTCTGTATAACATTTACATAATAACATAGTTTGGAGGTTATATGAAAGCATACGTCCATTTTAAGTCCAACCTTTATACCCTAACCCTAAAATGTCCTGTATAAAACGTTACATAGATACATATTAGTTGGAGGTTGTATAAAAACATAACGTCCATCTAGTCGCATACCTTATACCTACCCATAATGTTCTGTGATAACTAGTTACATAGTACCATAGTATTGAGGTTGTATAGAAGACTACTGTCCATCTAGTCCTGAACTTTAAACTCCCACCTTAATGTCTGTATAACAGTTACATAGTAAACATAGTATTGGACGGTTGTATAAAGTACTACGTCCCATCTAGTCGTCAATCGTTCTTATACCCTACCCATACTGTGTTGTATAGACAGTTACTATAGTACTAGTATTGAGGTTCTATAAAGACATACGTCCTCTAGTCAAATCCTGGTTACCCTCTTAACGATAATGTCTGTATAAAACAGTTACAATATTAACATAGTATTGAGGTTATATAAAGACATCCTCCATCTAGTCTTCAACCTGTATACGGCAGCAGCTACCCATAATGTTCTATAACAGTTACATAGTTAACATAGTATTGGAGGTTTATATAAAGACATACTCCATCCTATGCCAACCTTTATACTCGCTACGTCCATAATGTCTGTAATTATTTACCAGTTAGCACTATAACACTAGTATTTGGGGGGGGAGTTGTTAAAGGACATACGTTCCATCTAGTCTAACCTTTATACCCGACCCTAATGTTGTATCACAGTTACAATAGTAACATAGTATTGGAGTTTGTATAAAGAACGACGTCGCGACTAAGTCCGACCTATTATACTCTCTACCCATAAGTGTCTGTATAACAGTTACATAGTAAGCATAGTCATTGGAGTTGTATAAAGAACATACGTCCACTCAGTCCAACCTTTATACCCACCCCATTAATGTATGTATAAGCAAGTTTACCTAGTACCATAGTATTGGAGGTTGTATAAAGACATGATGTACCTATCTAGTCGCACCTTTATACCCTGGGAACCCCATAATGTCTGTATAACTTACATAGTAACATCAGTATTGGAGGTGTATAAAGACTACGTCCATGACTATTCTGCAACCTTTATAATCTACCCTCACCCATAATGTCGTACATACCAGTTGAGGCAAGTAACACAGTATTGTTGGAGTTGTATAAAGTACATAACGTCCATGACTAGTTCCAACTGCATTTATACCTATGCCATAATGTCTGTAGAACAGTTACATAGTAACAATAAGTATTCGGAGTTATGTTACAGACTAAAGTCCACGCTAGTCGGGGGCAACGCTTAATAACCCCTCCCTCTTACCGCATAATGTTCTGCTATACAGTTAAATAGTTGAACCATATGTATTGGAGGTTAAATAAAGACATATAACGTCCATCTATCCAAACCTTTATTAATAATACCCTATATGCCTATATGTCTGTAATAACAGTTACATATTAATCACATAGTGATTGGAGGTTGTATAAAGACAATACGTCTATCTAGTCGCAACAACTTTATTACCAGTACCCATAAATAGTCTGTATATGCATGTTACACAGTAACATAGTATTGGAGGTTGTATAAAGACATACGTTCCGTCTAGTCACCCTTTATCCCCTACCCAAATTTCATGTATTCTAACAGTACACGGTAGCATATATTGAGTGTGTATAAGACTATACGTCCTGGCTTAGTCGCACGCCATTTATAGCACCTACCGCATAATGTCTGTTATTACAGTTACATAGTTAAGCAATTTATTGGAGGTTGTATAAAGACATACCTCTGCATCGTTCCAACCTTTATAACCTACCCTAATGTCTGTCTAACTAGTTATGCAGTAAGCATAGTATTTGGAGGTTGTATAAGTCGTACGTCGTCGTCTTAGTCCATACCTTTATACCTATCATAATGTCTGCTAACAGTTACATAGTAACATAGTAATTTGAGTGGGAGGTTGTATAAAGACATACGTCCATTTAGTCCAATCTTTATACCCAACCTATAATGTCTGTATAAGTTACATAGTATTGAAGGTTTTATAAAGACATACATCCATCTAGTCCAACCTTTATACCCTACCCATAATGTCTGTATAACAGTTACATAGTAACATAGTATTGGAGGTTGTATAAAGACATACATCCATCTAGTCCAACCTTTATACCCTACCCATAATGTCTGTATAACAGTTACATAGTAGAGGTTGTATAAAGACATACGTCCATCTAGTCCAACCTTTATACAGTACCCATAATGTCGGTCTAATAGTTACATAGTAACATAGTATTGGAGGGCATATGTCTATCTAGTCCAAACTTTATAGTCTACCCATAATGCCTAATGGTGGCCATAGACTTAGTGATACAATCGGCCGATAATGGGTATCAGGCGGATTTTCACTACAAGTACAATTACTTCCCTGACTAAGAATATATCCCATACCGTTTTTCCCCTCTTATAAAAATGACAAAATCCTTCCCGTTTTGAAGCTCTCCTCGACCCATTTACCTCTGAGACTTCCCTTTCTCTTCCCTTTAGCTATGCAGCTTAAGGTAAGGTGGGTTTAAAGAAGCAAAATGCTTTTACAATATATTTTTGCCCCCCTAAATTAAATTTATTATGACTTACACTAAAATAAAACTTGAATACAGTCAATATTGTAAATAAGGGATATGGTAACAATGAATTACAATATGCAATGGAAAGTGTATAGGTCCACAATGAAAAGAACAGGTGTGATTCAACATAAATTTGCTAGACCGCGTGTGCCACATTCTGAATCTGAGAACCACTGGACTACAGTGTGTATGTGAAATGTGCTGCCATCTAGTGCCCACAGTGTGTCGGTAATTTATGCGAATTTTTCAGCTAATGGCAGAAATACACAGCAAATTATAAAAATATTTTTTATGCTATTTAAACATTCACTCCTGCTCATAGAATAAACAGAATTGGACTGCTTTTAATGATAAAGTTCAGTGGAAAATATTTTTTTTTTTTAATTCTTAGTTTGTATTACACATACCTAGTTATTATACATATTCGTTTCCATTACGAAAAATCAGTTGATTTCATACCCTTTGCTGTTCCCTGCTGTTGACATTAGTGAGCTGACATTTCAGGTTCCAACGGTCCTTCTTCCCAGGATGCACCACATCCTTGGAATGTTCCTAACAGAAATTTGTACTGATTGGCTGTTGGATGGGTCAAAAATGCTCAGATCTCTACTGAGCAACTGAATCAACCCAGGCGCTGGGTCAAGGTCAAGACCATAAAGGTCTCTATTAGGGATCCTGCAAACAAGAAGTCAGTATTTTGGAAGGATTTATTTATATACAGACACAATGCTGAAAGGGCAGGGTATGTTAATTGAGATGAAAAAATTCAGCCTTTTTTCTTAAAAGTACTTGTATTTGCACTGAACTTCCCCTTTAACACAGAGACATTTATGGTGTATAGTAACATAGTAATTGAGTTTGAATAAAAACATACGTCCATCAAGTACAATCTATTCACATTTTTTTTTAAACCCTACCTAACAGTTGATCCAGAGGAAGGCAAAAAACTCAGTTAAAAATGGGGGGATTCCTTCCTGACGGCAATCGGAAAGTATTCCTGGATCAACCAGACCTACAGTATATGTAATACCAGTAATTCTCAATATTATATGGTATCCCCGTACCAACCAGAACTACAGTATATGTATTAATACCAGTAATTCTCAATATTATATAGTATCCCTGGATCAACCAGAACTACAGTATATGTATTATCTGCCGGAGTGGGCGTGGGAGAAGTGTCTGGCCCTTCATAACAACAGGAGGTGTGGGGTTTAGCAAGGTGAATGAATAAGGGGTCTGTTAATTGTCCCTGGGAGGGGCACAATGTGATTAATTGGAAATATTGGGACTTGGTCCACAAGGTGGGACACCGCCTGGTTCCCATTATCTTTTGGAATTTGCCTGGGCAATCCTCTCTCTATATTATTTTGGTATATAGTAGTGCTGTTTCCACACAATTCTTTCAAATCACTCCTTTTTTACCTTTTGGGGGGGGGTGGGGGCATTTCAGACATCCAACCAAACCAGCACGATAGTCTTCCTAGCGAAGAATAGAGTTTTTAAAAGGAAATTTATGTAAATTAGTTCCATCTGTCTATTTCAGGATCCAAAAAGCTATAATGTGGGAGTTGTGGAACTGGGCCATTGTAGTAGATTAGAGAGATGCATAAGGTCTGGGTGGTGTTTGGTGACATTTTCGTGTGCATTTTGGGAGTATTTGTGGATATTTTGGAGAGTCTTGTGGGAGTCAGGTAAAGCCTGGTGTATTATGTAGAAGTTGATTAGTTTATTTGGAGTGGATGGGGATGCTAGTGAGAGGATTCTGCCACACGTCTCCCAATCTTCTGCGTTATAATGGTTGAGTTGTGACCATCGCACTTTTGTAAGTATTTTTTAGAGGTGTCTGATGTATTGGTGGTTTATAGTTTAGTATAAAATGGAGGTTTAGGCTTCCTCTCAGTAGTTGGAGGTTCTGTTATTATGGGATTCGGGGAGATGGAATGGTTTGAAACCTTGAAATTGTGTGATGAGACAATATTTCATTGTAGGTATTCTGAAAGTGTACTATGGGAACTTGTTTGTCATTTGGAGTCTCAAATTTTGGAATACAGTTGACTTTTTCCATCTTTTTTACTGTTTGTGTGTAGTGATTTTCCCGCTCCTGTAAATAAGGGGTATTGGCTTCTAGAAATGTTAGTGGGGAAGGAGGGGAGGTTTGCATGTAGCATTCCCTCTCATAAATATAAGATGGTTAAATAGTTTGTTTCTAATAGGTTCAGGGGGGTTAACCCGGGGCCAAAATATCTGAGTTTCTCCTGCAAGATGGTAAAGAGAAGCCTGGAAAGGCTAGTCCACTGACGATATCTTTAAAAAAGTTGATTAAGTTTTTTCAATCCCCTTAGGATTGAAGCCCCCATATGATGGAGGTAGGATACATTGTAATGATGATTGTGGAATAAATTGCATACTGTGTTGAGTGTACCGAGTATTTTGGGTAGTAGTATGATTTTTAACTACGTAAGTTAACACAACACAGCCTAGTAAATTTATTTGTAGGTATTTCCATGCTTTGGTCTTCGTAGTGGCTATAATGGCTTATATATCCGCTTCTCATTTGGGGCCTGGGTTGGTCAGGGTGTAATTTGTTACGTTTGTTACAGGCACATAAAAAACCCACCAGAAAGTGTAAAATCTTTTTGTAAGGGCTATTGTCACGGCGCCGAGGCTGCTGCACCATTTTCTGTGTCCTTTGAGGGCAAAAGTTCTACCCAGGTCCCCGGGGGAGTGGACCATGGGGTGTCAAATCCAATCTTTAGTTCTCTTTCCAAAAAAGTGGGGGTTGGTTGCCTATATATTGTGGTCACACCTTAACATCCCAACTACGTCCATCTATAAGAGTTCCTTACTTGCTGCCCTCTTTTTCTTGTTTTAATTGATTCTCTTGCCAATCCTCTTCTTTTTCCCTTTGACAAACTCACAAGCTGCTACTTGATGCGGTTTGAATTCCTTTTTAGTCAGTATAAGGGACTTCCCCTGATGGATCACTCAGAAGGAACCCTGTCACACACCTCCTGGACTCCAACAGTGGTTGAATGTTTTTTGAGGGATACGGTTATATTTATTCCCAGATAATTAATTTCCGAATTCTGGGGGGACAGTGGAGGCGTACTAAGAGGGGAACTTTATGTCTTGAATCATGTGGTGTAGATATGATTTGTCCCCAATTTATGTGTAGACCGTGAAAAGTGTTACTGAATTGGCCTATTATATTAAAAGTGTTTTGTGAAAGAGTTTCATGGATCTGCTAGAAAAATCAATATGGTCATCTCATAGAGACTTAAGGTGAACTGTGGGCTCGCAAACAACGGTAAGTTTAAATGAAAGGCAAGTTTCCTACCTTTTAAAAAAAAAAAACGCCATCACCCATATCTACTGCTCCTCTACTGCTCCACAGAGCCCAAGATATACAGAAATGGCCTGACCATAAAGTACTGGGTTGGAGGCTGAACTTGTGACATTCCTGGGGCATCTCTTGCACAGTGCCCGCTGGCAAACACACCTCAGACGCCCTCAGTGTGTGAGGGAACAGGCGTCCCTCCTCCCCTCTGCTGTGTGAATTCCCTGACAGAGAAGGTAGGGAATCTAACAGCCCTTCTTCTTTCACCAACTGGTGTAAACCAGCTTTATCTTCAGGCAGATTCACTCTCACGAGTTGTCTGTAGGGGGGTCTGAGTACCCAAAAGAGAAGGGCACCCCCCGCCGAGTGGGTGGGACTTAGACCCATCCGGGGAGTGGGTGGGGCTTTAGACACCATCCAATCCTGAGTGGTCTGCAGGGCCACACACACCCATGAGTGGGTGGGGCCCACATGGGGCTGTAAGATAATGGCCCATGGGGGCCTTCAAACTGGAGGGACCATGGGGTCCATGATGGAGGGACCAGTTGGCTGCAAGGGGAGGATGAGAACGGACATTGACTTGCCGTCAGAGGCAGAAGTGCAGGGGACCTGGGTGATGCTTCTGCCATATTCAACACAAAATGTAAATATCTTTCAAACATACAAAATAAACAATGGAACTAAATTGGCAAAATTCTCATGGAGCAATTCCTATCAATTTACCTCAATTTTTACCTAATTTTATGGATACTTTGGGAAAGGGGGTTTGGTGTAAATAAATTTGACAAGTGTGTTTGCGAGCTGGTAAATTATTGGGTTTGCATGTTTATTTTTAGTAAAATTGGTTACGGTGTTAGGATTTTGTGGTTGTATTAGTAAGTTTCCCTTATTAAATTGTTAAACTCTAATTGTTATCTTTGCCATGGTGGATTTGCTTTGTGAGGAAGGGTCAATACATATTAGGATTCTGCTTCTGAAGTTGTTTGAACATATCTTGTTTATTTCTGGACGGATGTGTTTTTTATGTGTTATGGTGTTTTGGAGATGGTCTCTAACACGGCTTTAAAGGCCCGCCGCATTTGTATATGACTTGTAAACCTCATCCTGGTTTAGGGAAAAGTAGAATTCAATATGTCTGGACAGGGTCCAGAGTAGAAAAAGTGTCAGCCAGAGATGGATGAATGGTCAGCCAGAATGGATGAAAGTGGGGAGTGTGGTCAGATATGCCTCGGGTTAAATGTTTTACATCCTTACTATGAGTTTTTGCGTTTATTGAGAAAAATGAATCTATTCTCGATATGGTATCAATTTGATGTGTTTTGCATGACATGTATATTCTCGGATGGATGGGTTGTGAATCACCAGCATCTGAACCATCCAAGTTCGGTTTATTACTTTGCTTGAATGATATCCATTGTGGTAGGTGTTTTGTATGGAATCTATCTATTATTGGATCCATCGAAGATTAAAGTCCTCCCATGCATATGACATGTGCTTAGAGGTTAATCTAGCAATAAAGGGGATGATATCTTTTATTGTTGAGGGGAAGCTGGGGAGTGTTATAATAATTCCACATAAGACATCTGGAACATTTTCGAATGTTTAATGCAAGGTTATACTGCCTCTTTGTCGCTTTGAACTTCTTGATATTTCATAATTAATTTTTTTTCTTCTAATCATAATAGATACTCTACTAGAGAAAACTGAGATGGTTGCTGTGTAAATGCCCAAGCCACCCAAGATTTTTGTAATAACAGTATAGAGGCGTAGTGGTCGATAATGTCTGCTGATTGTTGACTTCATAAATAAAAAAATGCAAGGCGTTTTTTGGGGTGTTAAACCTCTTACCTTATATCATAATCATTTTATTAAATCATCCGGTTTGCTTGAGAGATATAATAAAGTGATAGAATTTAATATTGGAATAGGGCTCCATAGTTGGTCAATGAAGTTGGTCGTAGATGGGTTTAAGCAATGGTAACTGTTTTACTACTTCCTCACCTAGGACATCCTAGTAGAGGGGGAGTATGGAAACGGGACAAATGGAGGGGAGGTGAAGAGGCAGAGCTGTAATGAGGCCCAGAAACAACCCGTTAAACGGGTATGTCCACCTAACATTCATTTTTTAATATAAAGATTCCCCCTTCCAGCCATCCGCAACCGCTATATGTTTATAGTTTAGAAAGCTCCCAAACTCTACTTACCCCCCGTTTCCTCTGCCTCCTCTGCCGGCTCCCAGCCCTCTGCCTTGCGAGAAATGCAATCAGAGGGGCGGCCCGGCAGTCTGCGTCGTGATTGGCTGATCGGCAAGCCAATCACAGACGCGGCTGCGGAGCTCATTTCGGCCGAGAAAGAGGAGAGGTAGTAAAGTTTTGGGGAGACTTTCTAAACATATAAATATAGCGGTTGGCGCTGGGCTGGCAGGGGGAATCTTATATATTAAGGGGGGAGGGAATCCTTAGGGGGGAGTGGAGGGGGAGAAGGGCTTCAGACGCAATGCCAAAATTCTCCCCGGAGGCCAGGTAGGAGGCAGAGTCTATATGGACTCGCTAGCCTCCTGTGGGCAGTTTTTGGGACTTTGGGGGGGGACTACAGGAGAACCATAATATGGAGCTGGATGTGAGGTAAGGATAACTACACTACATGATGGGGCCCAGTGTTGGGGGGGGGAATTTATAGTTTTGGTGGGTGGACATGGCCCTTTAACATTTTAAACTTTTAAAACTTGACTAGACACGATCCCTTTGAACTTTCCTCCCTCTATTATAGGTAAATTGGGGTGCACACTCCTGAAGCTTTTTCTTGAGGTTAGACAACTTAGACTGCATGTGGCAGTTCTGGTATTCTGGGGGAGATTTATTCGGCCCTACTTTTAAGGTTACGTTTAAGGTGTAAGTGGACGGTGGTGACGGAAGATGGAGGGAGTTCCAGAGCAGAGGGCATCGCAAGCAAAGTCTTATTTTGTGAGGTTTCCGTGCATGTGTATCATTCTATACTGATTTACGACATCACACTTTTTTATGACATATTTATTTTACATTATGCTAAAACAGTATTATTCCTACATACCCGGTTTCATATATTTTGGTTAATAAAATACTGCACATAAGGGATGCAGTGTAGAGAGAGGAGGGGGGTGGAGCGAGAAGAAGAAAAAACCCATTTGAAGTGCAGATCCATATTTTGAATATTATTACTATCTCAGCTGAATATATTCTGATCACTTGTCTATTTAAGGGGGGCTGGTTTTGCCATAGATATCCATTGTGAGATATACAAGGGCATACCGTCATGGAGTTATCTAGCTCTCATATATGACATGGTATGTGTTTTCTTTCTCCCCCCTATCTCGGCAGGGCCCTGCACCACTCCGGCCTGTTTTTATATTTAGGGGATCAACAGTACATTTAAATTAACACTGCATAGTAGATGTTGCCAAACACATTCTACACTAGCCAACCTTTACACCCTATCCATAATCCTAACAGTTATCATTAGTAACCAGTGGCGTAGCTTTACAGACTCATGGGCCTGGTGCAGAATGTGGTGATGCCCCCCATGGCATTGTCTGTGGTGTCCAAGTGGCATTTTATAACCGGCTGACCGTCTGCCATATTGCCCATACAGGCAGTGTTTCATTGGTTGGTCAAGTGGCAGTGGTAAAATAGTTGGCTTAGACTTATATTGCCAACAGTTTAACCCACTGCCAATTTCAAACCATTTTACTGAATGCCAGGCTAGCTGGCCCGGGCACAATAGTGCGGGGGGGGGGGGGTTGGGAGAAGCACGGCAGGCACCTCCACAAAATGACTCAGGTTTTAGATCTCACCACTAGATCAAACACGCATCTGTCTAGTAGGAACTTCTACCATCTGTAAAGTGTGCATAGTAGTAAAAATCTCCAAAAATCCCCCATAAGCAGAACATACCCCATACCATCAGCCTCGCAGCTGCATAGTAGATTAATTTCCACCATTTCCACCTCCTCCCCGGCATTGGTGGCTTATAAACATACTCCAACAATTAATTTACCCACCTTCTTGCTCCTGTACACAGCTCTACCTATATTTGTTCTGCCCTATCGTTTATTTCCCCATCTATGCCATCTTTTAGAATTGGGGCTTCAATTCATGTTTAACATACATCATACTCCTCCTCCTTTCTATTAACTCTGTCATGTCTAAATAAGGAGTAATCCTTCAATATGTACTGTCCATGTCTGTGAACAATTTAGCCATGGTTTCTGCTATGCTAATTACAATCATACCTTCCTAAAAGCTATTAGTTCTAGTCCCGTTTTTTTCAAGCCAGACTTCCTTGCATTTGTAAATCATACCATTTTTAGATTATCTTCCATACTTGGTTTGTACATGCCTCCTTATCCTCTATGCTCCCCTCCACCTCTCCTCCCTCAGTTGTTATTCCCCCTCATCCCTAACTTTTCTATCTAACCCATGTGCATTCAACCATACCCCCCTCCCACCCATACCCTCCCCCCTTTACGTTTAACTCAGTGGTAGGGAATATACTGGAAAGTTTAATAAGGGACATTTCTAGAGTAATTTTTCAAGTACTTGACATTATAAGTAAGTAACCAGCCTGGTATTTAGGAGGAATAGATCTTGTCAATAACTAACTTGCTTGGCTTTAATGAGGAAGTAAGTAGAAATTTAGACTCTGGCATAGCGAGTGTAGTTTACTTGGATTTTGCAATGTTTTTTGTACAGTCCCCCAATAGGCACTTGAATAAGAAGCTAAGGTCTGTGGCACATTTGTACATGGATAGAAAATTGGTTGATGAATAGATGCAGAGAGTAGTTTTTAATGGGCTTCATCATTATGGACTAAAGTGGGGTTCCACCATGGTTCTGTATTGGGGCCGCTTCTATTTAATCTGTTTATTAATTATTTGGATGTGGTATGTCAGCACGGTGTTCTGTGTTTGCTGATGACACAAAACTTTGTCGACCAATTAAATCAAACTTCAGAGTTGTGCAATCGTTACAGGGGGATCTAGATTAGATTATCCATTGGGCTGCTAAAGTGGCAGATGAGATTCCATGTTGGATAATGTGTGCTGTGGTGGCTGCATTTTGACTAAAAATCCTTGTGCTGGCTTTATACAAATAAATGGCTCTTGTGTTAAGTGAATCCCTGTTCGGAAGGATCTTGGAGTTTGTGGTGTATAACAACTTTTAAGGAAGCAACATTGCCAGGGCCCGGCAACAACCAGATCCAAGCAGGAGGCATGGAGAGGTTGGATTCAAGGGAGTGATAATGTTATCTTCCCTCTTTAACAAAGCATTGGTAGGCCTCAGTGGAATGTGCAGTGCAATTTTGGATCCGTGTAAAAAAGACATCTTTGAAATGGAAGGATTAGGCGAAGGGCAACTCAATTAATAAGGTGATTGGTGGGGAGCTTGAATATGAAGAGAGACTGTTAAAGTTACAATATGTACGCTGGAGAAAAGAGCTTGTGTGGGATATGATTACTGTGTATAAATACATTAACGGGACATACAATAAACTTTCTTTCTGGGGGCATTGTTCACTCCTTGAATTTATGCGATAGATGCATGTCAGAGGACACATGGACATCCCTTAAGACTTGAAAGAAAAACGTTTAGGCTTCAAGTTCAGGAAGGGTTTTTCACTGGGAACAGTAAAGCTATTGAACTGTCTTCCGGGATTCGTTATGGCAGGTTTATTGGTCATTTAAAAAACCAGCTGGATGAGTTTCTGCAAAACAAGACATGTTGTAAAGTAGAGTTGATCCGGGAAATTTCCGATTGCAGGAAGGATTTTTTTTCCCTTTCATAATTTGGGTGGGGTTTATGCTTTTCTTCTCTGGATCAACAGTTACCAGGCATGAGGATATTGCTAAAATGGGTTGGACTGGATGGACGTATGTCTTTATTCAACCTAGTTATACCCTACCATAATGGTGTCTGTTAACTTTTACCTATATAACATAGTATTGGAGGTTTGTATATGACCATATACGTCATCTATCCAACTTTAATCGCTAAACCCATATAATGCCTGCACAGTTACCAAGTAACTTAGCATTGGAGGTTGGATAATATGTATGTCTCTAGTCCAACCTTTATACCCTAACCCATACTGTCCTGTATAACAGTTTACAATAGTACCATAGTATTGGAGGTTGTATAAAGACCATCCGTCCATCTAGTCCAACATTTATACCCTACCCCATAATGTCTGTATAACAGTTACATAGTAACCCTATATTGGAGTTTGTGTATAAAGACATACGTCCATCTAGTTCCAACCTTTATAACCCTACCCATAATGTCTGTATAACAGTTACGATAACATGTATTGGAGGCCCCGTAGACAACGCCCTACGTCCATCCTAGTCCAAACCTTTATAACACTACCCATAATGTCTGTATAAACAGTTACATAAAACATAGTATGGGGGTTTGTAATAAGACCTACGTCCATCTAGTCCAACCTTTATACACTAACCCATAATGTTTGTATAAACGTTACAAATAGTTCATAGGTATTGGAGGTTGTATAAAACAAAAAAAAATCCGTCCATCTAATCCAACCTTTATACCAACCCATAATGTCGGTAAAGCAGTTACATAATCACTAGTATTGGAGGTTGTATAAAGACAATACGTCATCTACTCCACTTTATCCCTATCCCATAATGTCGTACAAACATTTACATAGTAACATAGTATTGGAGGTTGTATACAGACAATATTCCATCTAATCCAACCTTTTATACCCTACCCTTATGTCGGTATACAGTGGACATAGTAACATTTAAGTATTGGGAGTATATAAGACCATACATACATCTATTCCAACCTTTATACCCTACCCATAATGGTCTGTATAACAGTTACATAGTAACATAGTACCATAGTATTGGAGGTTGTATAATACTACGTCCATCTTAGGTCCAACCTTATACCCCTAACCATAATTCTGTATAACAGTTACCTAGTAACATAGTATGGAGGTTGTATATTGACATACGTCTATCTAGTCCCAACCTTTATACGTTACCCATAATGCCTTGCAACGTTACAAAAGTAACTTAGCATTGGGAGGTTGTATAAAGATGTATTCCCTCTATCCAACCTTTATACCCTACCCATAACGGTCTGTCGAACAGTACATAGTAACATAGTATTGGAGTTGTATAAAGACATACGTCCATCTATCCACCTTTATACCCTACCCATAATGTCCTGTATAAACATTACATAGTAAAACATAGTATTGGGAGGTTGTAGAAAGACAAATACGTCCATCTATTCCTCAGCCCCCTTTATACACTACCCTAATGTCTGTATAACATTTACATAGTAAAATAGTATTGGGGTTTATTAAAAACATACATCCTCTAGTCCAACCTTTATCCCTACCCATAATGTCTGTTGATAACAGTTACATAGTACATAGTATTGGGAGGTTGTATAAAGACATACGTCCATCCTATATCCAACCTTCATACCCTACCCTAATTGTCCTGTAGAACAGTTTCATAATAACATAGTATTGGAGGTTGTAATAAAGACATCCCATCCATCTAGTCCAACCTTTATGCACTAAACCCATAATGTCTGTATAACAGTTACATATTCACATGTTATTGGATTTGTTCTAAAGACATACGTCCTCTAGTCTCAACTCTTTATAAACCTCCCATACTGTCTGTATAAGTTACAAGTACATAGTAATTGGAGGTTGTATAAAGACATATACGTCATCTAGTCCAACCTTTATATCCCTACCCATAATGTCTGTAATAACAGTTACATAGAACATAGTATTGGAGGTTGTATAAAGACTTGATCCATCCTAGTACCAACCTTTATAACCTACCCATAGTCTGTATAACAGTTACTAGTAACATAGTATTAGGAGGTTGTATAAAGAAGCATTACATCCATCTAGTCCCAACCTTTATACCCTCCCCTAATGTCTGGTATAAACAGTTTTTTACATAGTAACTAGTATTGGAGGTTGTATAAAGACATTGAATCCATCTAGTCAAACCTTATAACCTACCCTAATGTCTTATAACATTACATAGTCACATGTATTGGAGGTTGTATAACACAGACAATACGTCCATCTTAGTCCAACCTTTTATACACTACCCATATGTCTGTATACAGTTACATAGTAACATAGTATTGGAGGTGTAAAGACATCCCCATCTAATCCAACCTTTTATCCCTACCCATATGTCATATATACATTACATATGTATCATAGTATTGGGAAGTTATATAAAGACAATCCATCCATCTGTCCAACCTTTATACCCTATCCCCTATGTCTGTTAACAGTTACTAGTACCATAGTATTGGAGGTTGTATAAAGACATACGACCATCTAGTCCAACCTTAAAAAACCCTACCCATAATGTCTGTATAAACAGTTACATATGTACCATAGTATGGAGGTTTATATAAAGACATACAACATCTAGTCCAACCGTTATACCCTACCCATAATGTCTGTATAACAGTTACATAGTAACATATAACATAGGTTGGAGTGTTGTATAAAGACATACGTCCTCTAGTCCAACCTTTATACCCTACCCCATAATGTCTGTATAACAATTTTACATAGAACATAGTATTGGAGGTTGTATATGACTACGTCCATCTAGTCCAACCTTTATACCCAACCCATAATGTCGGTATAGCAGTTACATAATACCATAGTTTGGAGTTTGTATAAGACATCCTCCATCTACTCCAACCTTTTACCCTACCACCCATAATGTCCTGTCAACGTTTTTCTAGTACATAGTATTGGTGTTGTATAAAACATAGGTCCCATCTCATCCAACCTTTATACCCTACCCATAATTCCGGTAATAAATACGTTACATAGTAACATAGTATTGGGAGGTATATACAGCATACATACATCTAGTCCAACCTTTATACCCTACCCTAATCTGTATAACGTTACAAGTAACATAGTAACATATAACTTGGAGGTTGTATAAGACATACGTCATTCTAGTCCCCACCCTTTATAAACCCTACCCATAAGGTCTGTATACAGTACCTAGTAACATGTAAGTGGAGTTTGTATATGACATACGTCCTATCTAGTCCAACCTTTATAGCGTCCCCACAATGCCTGCACAGTTACAAAGTAACTTAGCATTGGAGTTGTATAAAGATGTTGGCCATCTATCCAAAAAAACCTTTATACCCTACCCATAACGTCTGTCTCCCAGTTTACTAGTAACAAATAGTATTGGAGGTTGTATACAGACATACTTCCATCTATTCCAAACCTTAATACACTAACCCATAATGTCTGGATGAACAGTTACATAGTAACATAGTATTGGAGGTTATATAAAAACCAATACATCCCTCTAGTCAACCTTTATACCCTACCCATAATGTCTGTATAACGTTACATAGTAACATAGTACTTGGAGGTTTGTAATAAAGACATACGTCCATTAGTCCAACTTAATCCCCTACCCATAATGTTCTGTATAAACAGTTTACCTAATAACATGTAATTGGAGGTGTTATAAATAACATACATCCATCTTAGTCCAAACCTTATGCACTAAACCATATGTCTGGTATAAAGTTACATAGTACATATCATTGGATTTTGGATAATACATACGTCCATCTAGTCCAACCTTTTAACCTACCCATACTGGGTCTGTAATAACATTTACATAGTAACATAAAAGGTATTGGGGGGGGGAAAAAGGTTGTATAAAGACAAACGTCCTCTAGTCCACCTTATACCCTACCCATAATGTCCTGTATAACAGTTACCTAGATAAACATGTATTGAGGTTGTATAAAGAACATTGATCCATCTATTCCAACCTTTATAACCTACCCATAATGTCTGTATAACAGTTACCATAGTACCAATAGTATTGGAGGTTGTATAAAGACAATCATCCATCTAGTCCAACCTTTATCCCCTACCCTACTGTCTGTATAACATTACAATAGTACATAGTATTGTGAGTTTGTATAAATACATTGATCCATCTGATCAAACCTTTATAACCTACCCATAATGTTCTTATAACAGTTACATAGTAACATAGTGAATTGAGGTTGTATAAAGACATACGTCCATCTAGTCCAACCTTTTCCCCTATACGCCCTAATGTCTGTATACATTACATAGTAACATAGTAGTTGCGGTTGTCTAAGACATCCGTCCATCCCTAATCCCCTAATCCAACCTTTATACCCTACCCATAATGTCCGTATATCAACATTACATATAACATAGTATTGGAAGTTATATAAAGACATACATCCATCTTAGCCAACTTTATACCCTACCCATAATGTCTGTATAACATTACAATATAACATAGTATTGGAGGTTGTATAAAGACATAACGACCATCTAGTCCAACCTTTATACCACTCCCATGAATTCTGTATAAAACAGTTACATAGTAACATAGTATTGGAGGTTGTATAAATACAATACGTCCCTCTTAGTCCATCCTTTAATAACCCGACACATAATGTCTGTATAACAGTTACTAGTACATGTATTGAGTTGTTATAAAGACATTGATCCATCTAGTCCAAACCTTTATACCTACCCATAATGTCTGTATATTCAGTTACTAGTAACATAGTATTGGAGGTTTGTATAGACATACGGCCATCTAGTCCAACCTTATAACCTGACCCAAATGTCTGTATAACAGTTACATTTAACATAGTATTGGAGGTTGTAATAAAGACATACGTCATCTAGTCAACCTTTATACCCACCCTATGTCCTGTATAACAGTTTTCATAGTAACATAGTATTGGAGGTTTGTATAAAGACATCGTCCCTCTAGTTCACCCTTATAAACTAACCAATTATGTCTGATATACAGTTACTAGTAACATAGTAGGAGGTTGTATAAAGACAACACTTGAGCATCTAGTCCATACCTTTATAACCTACCCTATGTCTGTATAACAAGTTACATAATAACATAGTATTGTGGAGGTTGTAAAAGACATACGTCCATCTAGTCCAACCCTTTAATACAGTAACCTCATATGTCCGGTCCTAATATTTACATAGTAACCTAGTATTGGAGGGCATAATGTCTTCTAGTCCAAACTTTATAGTCTGAACCCATGTATGCCTAATTTGGGCCATAGACTTATGGATACAACGGCCGATAATGGGTATCAGGCGATTTTTCACTACAGTACAATTACTAACTTCCCTGACTAAGAATATATCCATACCATTTTCCCCCTTATAAAATGACAAACCTTCCGTTTTGAAGCTGTCCTCGACCCTTTTACCTCTTGAGGCTTCCTTTCCTCTCCTTTAGCTATGCAGCTTAAGGTAAGGTTGGTTTAAAGAAGCAAAATGCTTTTATACAATATATTTTTGCCCCCCTAAAAAAATTAAAATTTATTATGACTTACACAAAATAAAACTTGATACAGTCTATAATTGTAAATATAGGGATATGGTACAATGAATTATCAATATGCAATGGAATAGTGTATAGGTCCACATGAAAAGACTCAGTTGTGATTCAACATAAATTTGCTAGACCGTGCGTGTGCCACATTCTGATCTGAGGAACCCCTGGTACTACAGTGTGTATGTGAAATGTGCTGCCATCTAGTGCCCCAGTGTGTCGGTAATTTTATTATGCGAAGTTTTCAGCTAATGGCAGAAATCACAGCAAATATAAAATATTTTTTATGCTATTTAAACCTTCACTCCGGCTCATAGAATAAACAAATTGGACTTGCTTTTAATTGATAGTTCAGTGGATAAATATTTTTTTGTTGTTAATTCTTAGTTTTTATTACACATACTAGTTAGTGAACATATCGTTTCCATTACAAAAATCAGTTGATTGCATACCTTTGTGTCCCTGTGTTTGACATTAGTGAGCTGATGACATTTCAGGTTCCAACGGTCTTTCTTCCGGATGTACACCACATCCTTGAATGTCCCTAATCAGAAATTTTGGTACTGATGGGCTGTTGATGGGTCAAAATGCTCAGATTCTCTACTGAGCACTGAATCAAACCCAGGCGCTGTGTCAAGAGTCAACCATAAAGGTCTCGATTGAGGGACCTGCAAACAAGAAGTCTTATTTTTGGAAGGATTTATTTATATCTACAACATCACGTGCCTAAAGCAGGTAATGTTAATTTGAGAATGTAAAAAATTCAGCCTTTTTTCTTAAAAGTACTTGTATTGGGGGGGCACTGAACTTCCCCTTTAACACAGAGAGCTTTATGGTGTAATAGTAACATAGAATTGAGTTTGAATATAAAACATACGTCCATAACAATCTATTCACTACATTTTTTTTTTTAACCCTACCTAACTTTGAATCCAGTAGGAAGGCAAAAACTCGTTAACAATTGGGGGGATTCTTCCTGACGAGCAACGGAAAAGTATTCCTGATCAACCAGACCTACAGTACTGTAATTACCAGTAATTCTCACATTAGTCTATGTACTCCCCGACCAACCAGACTACAGTATTGTTATTAATACCAGTAAATTCTCATATATACGATAGTATCCCTGATCACCAACCAGCACTACGTATATGTATTAATAACCAGTGAATTCTAATATTATGATAGTTACCCTGTACAACCGAACTAACAGGATAGTTTAAACCAGTAATTCTCAATATTATTATAGTTCCCTGTACCAACCACGAACTACGTAAATGTATTAACCAGTAATTCTCAATATTTATATAGTATCCCTGTACCACACAGAACTACAGATCAGTGTAATGATACCTATAATTTTCAATATATAGTTACCTTACCAACCAACTACGTATATGTATATCCAGTAATTCTCAATATAATATAGTATCCTTGTACAACCAGAACTACAGTATATGTATGTAATCCAGTAAATTCTTCAATATTTTTTAGTTTTTAGAGAAATTATCTCAACCCATTTTATAAAGTATTCATGAGAATTGTCATTACCACATCTGCTGGAAGACAGTTCCACAGTTTCACCGTTCTCACTGTAAAGAAACCTTTTCCTAATTCTTCCAACCTTAAAGGATGTCCACGTGTAGGTGGCACAAGGATAAGGAACACTGGTCTAGACTGGACTAAGCTCTCTTAGGCTGGGTACACACCAGCAGATATTTCTAGCCGAATGACCGATAGTGCCGTGGAATATCTGATGGTGTGGGGCGGCTGGCCGTGACCGAGCTCGGTTGCCCGTTCATCCTAATTGAATGAAACGGCGATAGGGTCCATTGGTTGCTGTTTCAGAGTCTTTAGATTATTTTGTGCGGCCCCCCATTTGTACCTGCCGAGCGAGTAAATATAGCGCCATGGGTACTCAGCCTTAAGATTCTAGGATGTATTTCATCAGGACCTGGGGCTTAATTGATATTAATCACTGTACCATACCCTCTGTTAGCTAGAGTGAATATACATCTTTTATAACCCTTATTTTATTACCATCAATGCTGTGCATTGTTCATCAATAGAATATGTCAGAGGACAAGTAGACATCCCTTAGGACTGGAAGAAAAGAAGTTTAGTATTCAAGTACGGAAGTTTTTACACTGTGAGAGAACTGTCTGCCATTGGACGTGGTGATGGCAGCTTCATTGGATAGTTTATACTATACTAAGGGCTTAGACTCTCTATAGTGTTTACAGAGGGAAAAAAACTGTTGAATACATTTTCCTTTTTGACATCCTGTATGACCCCCTTAGTCCCATTATTTAATGGTCCCACATTCTCTTCCCCTTCTCTTTTTACTATAGATATACTTAAAATACTTTTTTGATTGCTTGCTTGCTTTGTTCAGCTATTGGTATTTCAGTTTGGGGTGCAAACTGATATCAAAAAGTAAACTTTAAAATTGGTCTCTCCAAGCTAACAAATGAAAGAAATAAAATGCTAACAAATGTATAAAACACATCTGCTGAAACTGACCTCAGTGAGGTAGGAGATTTCTGGGGCAAATTAGTAAGAAGTTACAATAATAAGTAAGCATTTTGTTTTTCTATACAAATAAGAAAATCTAAATAAATCAAGCCCCATTATTACCATTAAATGTTCAGCTATACAACTAATATTCTAATAATATAAACATGAAGTGGCCTGCTGGGCAGTAGAAAACAGTCACATGACCAAGTACAGTAAGTCTTACTCCAGTAAGTTTGTGGTATCCCAGTAGGTAAAATAACAGGTGCACTCCCCAAGGCCTGCGCCACATCAGGTAAGTATCATAAACCGTAGGGAGGCACACTCAGGGAGGGAGGCACACTCAGAAAACAAAAAACCAGTGTACCTGGCTTTTTGTTTTCAACCCCTGAATAAATGAAAGTTTATTGAATACTTATCTGAGTGTGCCTCCCTGCAACTTTATACAAGTTTATTGAATACTTATCTGAGTGTGCCTCCCTGCAACTTTATACAGTTTACAGTAAGTCTTACTTTGCTATAGATGGATATTTATGTTGCACCCACCACAACAAGCATATAAATGTGCGTGCTACGTTCCCAAAACTATCAGAAGCTTCTGGGATTATGGGAAGAGGCAAGAACTGCTTAAGTCAAACAAATCTCAAAGCAAATGCAGCTCTGATCAACCAAGATGATGAAATCTCAATATTTCTGGCTCAGTACTGGGATTAAATGATTCCATATGTTGGCTTAAAGGACAGGAAGAGTGGATCCTTTTTACACAAATGGCGGATCTCGAGTACCCACTTTAAGGCATGGGGAGCAAATATCAAATGGAGTATTAGGAGGTTGATGGCGTGGATCTGCTATGGAATTTGTGACTGATGTTTTGTTCAGGGTGGATAAAAAGCAATGTTTTTTGTTTTTTTTTAAAATTAAAAACAAATCTGATTTTTTTGATGTAAATCAGATTTTTTTTTAAAATAAAATGCTTTTTGAGGAAAATACATTACCATCCAAAGGTTATTCCATCATGAAATAAAGATTTGTTTTTTAATGATGTAGAATAAGGCTGTAAATGTTTTATTTTTGGTAAATAAATTCCATGAATCCATTTACAATGCCATGCTCTTCCAGAGGTTTTTCTAAGATTATTGGGCAGTTTCTCTGCCTACAATGTATTATCATAGATGCTTAGTTTACTTTTGCAGTTCTCAAAACTGAATTTGACTGAGCAGAGATCACATACCTCTTCTTCACAGCAAAAATGTTATAACATGAACAGAGTTGGGAAAAATACCTTAAAGGGCATCTATACCGAAAAATAGGTTATTATAAAGTGACCGTAACTGGAAACTATAATTCGTCCAAACCAACACTGGTTGGATCTGTTGATCTGACCCCTATTTCTTTAGATATCCAATCTAATAATTCTTATATTTCAGCTGTCAATCAAGTTCCTTGCTCTCAAAAACTATTCTACTGTGAGTAGTTTTACTGTAGCTGGAATGGTGACAGAGTTTTGACAGTTGGAATGCTGTATGCGGTGTGCAGGCTTGACAGTTCGTTTGTGGGAAAAAGTCAGTTCGGATGGAAGTTCCTAAACAAAATGTGTGCTGGATTGAAGGCATGCAGCAACACACGCAAATCAGTAGTAGAATAGTTTTTGAGAGCAAGGAACTTGATTGACAGCTGAAATATAAGAATTATTAGATTGGATATCTAAAGAAATAGGGGGCAGATCAACAGAAAAATATACAGTGTTGGTTGGGAACGAATTATAGTTTCCAGTTTACGGTCACTTATAAATAACCCTATTTTTCTGGTATAGATGCCCTTTAAGGTATTTTTCCCAACTCTGTTCATGTTATAACATTTTTGCTGTGAAGAAGAGGTTTGATCTCTGCTCAGTCAAATTCAGTTTGAGAACTGCAAAAGTAAACTAAGCATCTATGATAATACATTTAGGCAGAGAAACTGCCCAATAATCTTAGAAAACCTCTGGAAGAGCATGCATGTAAATGGATTCATGGAATTTATTTACCAAAAAATAAACATTTACAGCCTTATTCTACATCATTAAAAAACAAATCTTTATTTCATGATGGAATAAACCTTGGATGGTAATGTATTTTCCCTCAAAAAGCATTTTATTTAAAAAAAAAATCTGATTTACATCAAAAAAATCAGATTTGTTTTTAATTTAAAAAAACAAAAACACATGTTTTTATACCACCACTGAAAAAACATCAGTCCAAATTCCAAGCAGATCCACGCCATCAACCTCCTAATACTTCATTTGATTTTGCTCCCCATGCCTTAAAGTGGGTACTCGAGATCGCCATTTGTGTAAAAAGGATCCACTCTTCCTGTCCTTTAAGCCAACATATGGAATCATTTAATCCCGTACTGAGCCAAAATATTGAGATTTCATCATCTGTTTGAATCAGAGCTGCATTTGCTTTGAAATTTGTTTTGACTTAAGCAGTTCTTGCCTCTTCCATAATCCCAGAAGCTTCTGATAGTTTTGGGAACTAGCACGCACATTTATATGCTTGTTGTGGTGGGTGCAACATAAATATCCATCTATAGCAAAAGTAAGACTTACTGTAAACTTTAATAAAGTTGCAGGGAGGCACACTCAGATAAGTATTCAATAAACTTTCATTTATTCAGGGGTTAAAACAAAAAGCCAGGTACACTGGTTTTTTGTTTTTGAGTGTGCCTCCCTCCCTGAGTGGTGCCTCCCCCTACGGTTTATGATCTTACCTGATGTGGCGCAGGCCTTGGGGAGTGCACCTGTTTTATTTACCACTGGGATACCACAAACTACCGTAATTCCTCGAGTATATCGAGGTTTTCAGGGTTGTGAAAACGCCTAATAAAACGGAACCTAGCCTATACTCGAGTTCTCACTTAAAGGTGAAGGAATCCGGCTGCGCGTCCACTGAGGTCGCATCCAACTGAGTCACGACTCTGCGCCGGGAATTAGCACCGGCGGAGAGTCGTGAAAGTCAGTGGAATTGGAACCAGTGGACGCGGCGCCGTATTCCTCCATCAAGATGGTCGGGGCCCCGGACTCTCCTGCAAGGTAAGGCATTAGTCAGTAGTGTAGTGTAGTGTCATGGTGAGAATAATGGGTGTCGGGAGTATGTAGTGTACTGTAGTAGTGTAGTGTATGTGTAGTTGCAGGTTGAAGAAGAAGGGTGCAGGGAGTAGTGTGTGTACCTGTATTAGTGTAAGTGTAGTGTAGTGGCAGGTGCCAAATGGGTGCAGGAGTAGTGTAGTGTAACTGGGGGGGGGGTATTATTGTAGTGTAGTGTAAGTGGCAGGTGAGAAGAGGGTGCAGGGAGTAGTTGTTATGTACTGTAGTAGTGTTAGTGTAGTGTATGGCAGGGTGAGAAGATGGGTCAGGGAGTAGTGTAGTGTACTGTAGTAGTGTAGTGTAGTGGGCAGGATGAGAAGATGGGTGCCAGGGAAATAGTTTTATATTCCTGGGGCTGGAGGGGATACTACTACCTGTACCTATACGTCCTTACTTACTCTACTTAACTGTGAGTAGTTTTACTGTAGCTGGAATGGTGACAGAGATTTGACAGTTGGAATGCTGTATGCTGTGTGCAGGCTTGACAGTTCGTTTGTGGGAAAAAGTCAGTTCGGATGGAAGTTCCTAAACAAAATGTGTGCTGGATTGAAGGCATGCAGCAACACACGCAAATCAGAGTAAGTGCTACTTACATGTATTCATTTATAGATTAAGATAAGGCAAAGTCACTTTTTTCAATATAGTGTCCCTTTAATCCTATTGTTCTACAAACCTATGAATACAGAATCAACCCCTTCAGTGCTAAGTTTCCAGAAGTTCAGTGAATAGAATATAAACAATATTTTTCTGATTGTCTGGAGTGGAATAGATCTGGATGTTTGTTTAAGCAAATAACATATGCTGTAATGTTATTGTTTCAGTTGAGTAAATCTATTTAAATTGTTATTATTCTAAATATCTTCATCTACTTGCATATTGAGTTCATCTTCCTCTACTTGCAAAGTTATACCAGCAAGAATTAGTCTTTATGTAGAAAACTACGATTTAAATCAAGCCTTACTGACTAGTGATTTAAACCGTGATTTTAATCATATCCATTTTGCAAACTTTGATGCTTCAGCGTCTTTAGATTTCTTCATATTTCTATCGTAACTAAAGAACAATTATAAACATTTCAAAGGATTTTATTGGCAATAACATAATTTATGCAAAGAATTTCCAGCGTTGACCCTTCTTCATAACTTCTGCAATATTCTGGATATTGGGCCAAACCCTGATTGATGGTCGTTCATTATTAGGAAAAAAGATAACTGAGGGTCGCACTCCAAATCTTTAGAAACCTTTTATTGTGAACCACACATTACACGTCACAATGTTTCGGGGGATACCCCCTTCTTCAGGTGAAGAAGGGGGTATCCCCCCGAAACATTGTGACGTGTGGTTCACAATAAAAGTTTTCTAAAGATTTGGAGTGCGACCCTCAGTTATCTTTTTTCCTATGAAGCTGCTGGTTCCAAAGGGAAGAACCTACGAGGTGTCTGCACCCACAGTTGGATAGAGTGCACCTCCACCATTGTTTAAAAATGGTGGGATTCTCCTAGTCCACACACTGTATAAGAACTGACCCAAAGTTTTTAATGAGATTAAGATCTGGGGAGTCTTTATTATATCTAAAGCTGGTTACACAAGTGCAATAGCGTACGCCACCCACCATGGGCGACGCCCCGTCAAACGCCTGTTTTGCACAAGAATCTGTCACGTATGGGCAATCAGTTGGGTGTAGTTAATGTAGCTGACTCCTCAAAGGTCAGGAGATCTGGCACATGTTGAGCATCCTTAAAGGACAACAATATAAAAAAAAAAAAAACATCACCCCCATTACATGTCCACACTTCCAGCAGCTGAAATCACTTACTCACATTTATATCCGTGCTGCCCTCACTTAGATATCACACAGCAAAGATGAGTACTAAAAGCCCGCCTCCTAGATGGCCCAGGGATATGGTTAACATAACACTTGTCATTGGCTGGTGGGAATGTCTGTTACAACCTCTCTCCTCCTCCTCTGCCGGTTAAACAAACTTGAAATGTCCTGTTGCTAGGATACAGCCTACATAATCAAGCTGATAAAGGGTGGGTGGAGGAGAGTTTACTCGCATGCTAGCTCTGAGTGACAGTTAGTGGCAGTAGAAAAGGCAGCTAGAAAGCTTAGAGAGAGAGGGGCCAAAAGAAGCAAAAAGCCCTTCACTGAGCATAAAAGCAGAGAAACACCTTCTTATAACAGAAGGCATCTTGCAGTCTCATGCTATATGAATAGCATTGCCCACAAAGCCTAAGAAACAGGAAGTAATTTCTTACTCCCATGTTTCCCAGAGTAAGGGGCAGAGATTAGTGGCAGACAGAATTGTTACGCCCCCTTCACAGCATGGCTAATTGAAGGCAGAGAGAGGCTCAAAATCATGGGGAGGGCTGTATACCTTTACTCTATATAAAATGTATGGGGAGGGCTGTATACCTTTACTCTATATAAAATGTATGGGGAGGGCTGTATACCTTTACTCTATATAAAATGTATGGGGAGGGCTGCATACCTTTACTGCATATAAAATGTATGGGTAGGGCTGTATACCTTTACTATATATAAAAAGTATGGGGAGGGATGTATACCTTTACTCTATATAAAATGTATGGGTAGGGCTGTATACCTTTACTCTATATAAAATGTATGGGGAGGGCTGTATACCTTAACTATATATAAAATGTATGGGGAGGGCTGTATACCTTTACTCTATATAAAATGTATGGGGAGGGCTGTATACCTTTACTCTATATAAAATGTATTGGGAGGGCTGTATACCTTTCTCTATATAAAAATGTATGGGAGGGCTGTATACCTTACTATATAATAAAGTTATGGGGAGGGCTGTTACCTTTACTATATATAAAAATGTATGGGGAGGGCTTGTACCTTTACTATATATAAAATGTATGTGGAGGGTGATACCTTTACTCTATAATAAATGTATGGGGAGGGCTGTATACCTACTATATATAAAATGTATGGGGAGGGCTGTATACCTTATATTATATAAAATGTATGGGGAGGGCTGTATACCTTATCATATAAAATGTATGGGGAGGGCGAGCGTATACCTTTACTCTATTATAAATGTATGGGGAGGGCTGTATACCTTTACTATATATAAAAAGTATGGGGAGGGCTGTAAACCTTTACTATATATAAAATGTATGGGGAGGGCTGTATACCTTTACTATATATAAAAATGTATGGGGAGGGCTGTATACTTTACTCTATATATAAAATGTATGGGGGGGGGCTGTATACCTTTACTCTATAATATAAAATGTATGGGGAGGTGGCTGTATACCTTTACTCTATATATAAAAGTATGGGGAGGGCTGTATTTATACTTATATATATAAAATGTATGGGGAGGGCTGTATACCTTTACTCTATAATATAAAATTATGGGGAGGGCTGTATACCGTTTACTCTATAATAAAAATGTATGGGAGGGCTGTATACCTTACTATATATAAATGTATGTGGAGGGCTGTATACCTTTACTCTATATAAAATGTATGGGAGGGCTGTATACCTTTACTATTATATAAAATGTATGGGGAGGGTGTATACCTTTACTATATAAAATGTATGGGGAGGGCGGTATACCTTTACTATATATAAAATGTATGGGGAGGGCTGTATACCTTTACTATATATAAAATGTATGGGGAGGGCTGTATACCTTTACTATATATAAAATGTATGGGGAGGGCTGTATACCTTTACTCTATATATAAAATGTATGGGGAGGGCTGTATACCTTTACTCTATATATAAAATGTATGGGGAGGGCTGTATACCTTTACTCTATAATATAAAATGTATGGGGAGGGCTGTATACCGTTACTATATATAAAATGTATGGGGAGGGCTGTATACCTTTACTCTATAATATAAAATGTATGGGGAGGGCTGTATACCTGTACTCTATAATATAAAATGTATGGGGAGGGCTTTATACCGTTACTATATAAAAATGTATGGGGAGGGCTGTATACCTTACTCTATATATAAAAATGTATGGGGTGGGCTGTATACCTTTACTCTATAATATAAAATGTATGGGGAGGGTGTATACCGTTACTATATAAAATGTATGGGGAGGGCGTATACCTTTACTCTATAATATAAAATGTATGGGGAGGCTGTATACCTGTACTCTATAATATAAAATGTATGGGGAGGGCTGTATACCTTTACTCTATAATATAAAATGTATGGGGAGGGCTGTATACCTTTACTCTATAATATAAAATGTATGGGAGGGCTGTATACCTTTACTCTATATAAAGTATGGGGAGGGCTGTATACCTTTATATATATATAAAATGTATGGGGAGGCTGTATACCTTTACTCTATAATATAAAATGTATGGGGAGGGCTGTATACCTTTACTCTATATAAAATGTATGGGGAGGGCTGTATACCTTTACTCTATTGAATGCTATTTAAAAAAAATGCCTTGAGGCAATACAGTTATCCTTTAAGCCTTTTTTTACCGCAATTGCACCTCTTGATGATCCAGTAAATGGTTCTTTCAGGTGTAAAATTCTTAGCAGCTATTTCTTTGCACGTGACTGTGAGTGTTACTTTGGAGGTAACCATTGCTAACATTGGTAACCCTTTAATCCCATCTGCCCCTCTTTATAGCAATCAATCTGTCCCTATTATCCAATCAGAATGATAGTGATTCCAGCTGTACCCAGGAAAAGGTGGTGTACCGTGTTAGCCAGTCAAAATGTTTACTGGGTAACCCTTATGAAATAAAAAAAATAACAAAAGTGGTATAAAGGTGATACCTTTATTGGCTAATTAAGATAATCATAGCAAGCTTTCACAACATTCTAGTTCCTTTTTCAAGCCTTGAAAAGGTAATCTGCTTGAAAAAGGAACTAGAATGTTCTGAAAGCTTGCTATGATTATCTTAGTTAGCCAATAACGTATAACCTTTATACCACTTTTGTTATTTTTTTATTTCAAAAGGTTACCCTGTAAACAGCTTACCCTTCACACCTTCCCTGTACTGATGATATGACTTACTGTTAATGATAGGTAGTCTTTATAGGTAACATTACTAAACACAGGGAATTGATTATATCAATCAGTCTATCCGATTATCCAATCAGATGATAGTGATTCCAGCTGTACCATTCACACCTTCCCTGTACTGATGATATGAGTACTGTAATGAAGTAGTTTTTATAGGTAACATTACTAACACAGGGAGACAATGATTTATATCAATCAGTCTATCCGTATTATCCAATCAGAATGATAGTGATTCCAGCTGTACCCATTCACACCTTCCCTGTACTGATGATATGACTGTACTGTAATGAAGGTAGTCTTTATAGGTAACATTACTAACACAGGGAGACATGATTTATATCAATCAGTCTATCCGTATTATCCAATCGAAGATGATAGATGATTCCAGCTGTACCATTCACACCTTCCCTGTATGATGATAGACTGTACTGTAATGAAGGTAGTCTTTTAGGTAACATTACTAACACCGGGAGACATTGATTTATATCAATCAGTCTATCCTATATCAATCAGAATGTAGTATGATTCCAGCTGTACCCATTACACCTTCCCTGTACTGATGATATGACTGTACGTATGAAGGTAGTCTTTATAGGTAACATTACTAACACAGGGAGACATTGATTTATATCAATCAGTCTATCCTATTACAATCAGAAGATAGTGATTCCAGCTGTACCATTCACAACTTCCCGTATGATGATATGACTGTACTGTAATGAAGGTAGTCTTATAGGTAACATTACTAACACAGGGAGACATGATTTATATCAATCAGTCTATCCTATTATCCAATCAGAATGATAGTGATTCCAGCTGTAACTATTCACACCTTCCCTGTACTGATGATATGACTGTACTGTAATGAAGGTAGTCTTTATAGGTAACATTACTAACACAGGGAGACAATGATTTATATCAATCAGTCTGTCCTTATTATCCAATCAGAATGATAGTGATTCCAGCTGTACCTATTCACACCTCCTGTACTGATGATATGACTGTACTGTAATGATGGTAGTCTTTATAGGTAACATTACTAACACAGGGAGACAATGATTTATATCAATCAGTCTATCCGTATTATCCAATCAGAATGATAGTGATTCCAGCTGTACCTATTCACACCTTCCCTGTACTGATGATATGACTGTACTGTAATGAAGGTAGTCTTATAGGTAACATTACTAACACAGGGAGACAATGATTTATATCAATCAGTCTATCCGTATTATCCAATCAGAATGATAGTGATTCCAGCTGTACCCTTCACACTCTCCCTGTACTGATGATATGACTGTACTGTAATGAAGGTAATCTTTATAGGTAAACATACAACACAGGGAGACAATGATTTATATCAATCAGTCTATCCGTATTATCCAATCAGAATGATAGTGATTCCAGCTGTACCTATTCACACCTTCCCTGTACTGATGATATGACTGTACTGTAATGAAGGTAGTCTTTATAGGTAACATTACTAACACAGGGAGACAATGATTTATATCAATCAGTCTATCCGTATTATCCAATCAGAATGATAGTGATTCAGCTGTACCCATTCACACCTTCCCTGTACTGATGAAGACTGTACTGTAATGAGTAAGGTAGTCTTTATAGGTAACATTACTAACACAGGGAGACATAATGATTTATATCAATCAGTCTATCCGTTATACCAATCAGAAGATAGTGATTCCAGCTGTACCTATTACACCTTCCCTGTTGAGATATGACTGTACTGTAATGAAGGTAGTCTTTATAGGTAACATTACTAACACAGGGAGACATTGATTTATATCAATCAGTCTATCCGTATTATCCAATCAGAATGATAGTGATTCCAGCTGTACCCATTCACACCTTCCCTGTACTGATGATATGACTGTATTGTAATGAAGGTAGTCTTTATAGGTAACATTACTAACACAGGGAGACAATGATTTATATCAATCAGTTATCCTTATATCCAATCCAGAATGATAGTGATTCCAGCTGTACTATTCACACCTTCCCTGTACTGATGATATGCTGTACTGTAATGAAGGTAGTCTTTATAGGTAACATTACTAAACAGGGAGACATTGATTTATATCAATCAGTCTTCCTATTATCCAATCAGAATGATAGTGATTCCAGCTGTACCTATTCACACCTTCCCTGTACTGATGATATGACTGTCTGTAATGAGGTAGTCTTTATGGTAACATTACTAACACAGGGAGACATGATTTATATCAATCAGTCTTCCGTATTATCCAATCAGAATGATAGTGATTCCAGCGTGTACCTATTCACACCTTCCCTGTACTGATGATATGACTGTACGTAATGATGGTAGTCTTATAGGTAACATTACTAATACAGGGAGACATTGATTTATATCAATCAGTCTATCCGTATTATCCAATCAGAATGATAGTGATTCCCGCTGTACCCATTCACACCTTCCCTGTACTGATGATATGATCTACTGTAAGAAGGTAGTCTGTATCTTATAGGTAACATTACTAACACAGGGAGACATTGATTTATATCAATCAGTCTATCCGTATTATCCAATCAGAATGATAGTCATTCCAGCTGTACCCATTCACACCTTCCCGTACTGATGATATGACGTATGTAATGAAGGTAGTCTTTTAAGGTAACATTACTAACACAGGGAGACAATGATTTATATCAATCAGTCTATCCTTATATCCAATCAGAATGATAGTGATTCCAGCTGTACCTATTCACACCTTCCCTGTACTGATGATATGACTGTACTGTAATGAAGGTAGTCTTTATAGGTAACATTACTAATACAGGGAGACATTGATTTATATCAATCAGTCTATCCGTATTATCCAATCAGAATGATAGTGATTCCAGCTGTACCTATTCACACCTTCCCTGTACTGATGATATGACTGTATTGTAATGAAGGTAGTCTTTATAGGTAACATTACTAACACAGGGAGACATTGATTTATATCAATCAGTCTATCCGTATTATCCAATCAGAATGATAGTGATCTCAGCTGTACCTATTCACACCTTCCCTGTACTGATGATATGACTCTACTGTAATGATGGTAGTCTTTATAGGTAACAACTAATACAGGGAGACATGATTTATATCAATCAGTCTATCCGTATTATCCAATCAGAATGATAGTGATTCCAGCTGTACCCATTCACACCTTCCCTGTACTGATGATATGACTCTACTGTAATGAAGGTAGTCTTTATAGGTAACATTACTAACACAGGGAGACATTGATTTATATCAATCAGTCTGTCCTAATTATCTTTAATTAAGGCAAAAACTGTTAAGTTCACAATTTCATGAACTTATCCTCAAACTTTCACAAAAAGAAATAAAACTTACACGAGGTCTCGGATAAGATCACTGGTAATAATGCGGATAGTCTCTGGTTTATAAACTCTTGATGGTGCAGAGCCAGCTTCTGAGGGCTGTTCTCCTTCCTCTGTGCAGCGCTGTCATCTTTAGCAGGTTCCTTATAAGAAACAAGCTGCATTTATTGCCTGACCAGTAATGAATCATGTTCATAGAGAGTACAGGAGATCCGTTAGGGCTCGTTCACACTTAGCTGTGTTTTGGTGCGTTTTCGTAACAGACCATTTATAAAAATGCAAGGACACATACAGGGTCATTCAATAAAAGTTCTTATCATTAAAAATGGTGCTAATTTTGCCCCAACCAATCAGATGTTAGCTTTCAAATGTTAAATAGTATCTTATTGGTTGGGGCAAAATTAGCACCATTTTTAACGATAAGAACTTTTATTGAATCTCCCTGTTAGAATTCAATAGTACCGTTCACACTATTGAGTTCCAATTGTGTCTGTTTGTGTTCTGGTCCGTTGCGTCCATGTGAAAAACGGACAAAAAACGTGCAAGAAACGGAACACATGCTGTGCATTTCTCTGAGATTCTGTCAGTTTCTAGAGTGAACAAGACTGGGGTTACCTTGACGTGGTTGGAAGGCTTTTCATTCTTTTCATTCATGTGATCCCCCCCCCCCCCCCCCCCCCCCCCCCCCCCCCCCCCACTCCCCCAGTAATGTTATACTAAACCCCTTTGTTTGATTAATGTATGCCAGTGTGCAGATAACATGATATTGTATGGGGCCCAGGAATGTGCATTGATTATCTTTTCTATGTTTGTATAAATGTTTGACCGGATCAGTAGCTCTTCCGCTAAATGTAGTTGTAATTTAGCCTAAGGAGTGCTGCCACAATCCTTGTATTGTAAGTATCTAGAGTGAACAAGCCCTAAGTCTGTGACTAAATATAACAGCTAGAGATATTAGAATTGTTTTCTACGTGCTGTATAGGGGAAAATAAAATGTTTTGTTATACCCAAAGACTGGACAATCATTTCAGTTAAGCTAAACCCATGAATTAAAGGAGAACTGCGGAGTAAAAGTCATTTTCCTTGAACTATAGCCCAGTAGCTCATATTTAAATTTATGTATGACTTGCTTTTTTTAAAGGGAAAGCTTAGTGGAAAAAAAAAATCATTATTTTTAAAATTCTTTTTATATTCTGCATACCTAGTTATTCTACATATTCTCTTCCATTTTGAAAATTTAAACCCCTTGCTGTTTCCTGCAGTTGAAATTAGTGAGTTGACATTTCAAGTTCTAACGGTCCTTCTTCTTCCCAGAAAGCACCACTACAAAAGGAATGATTGGCTGTTGGATGGGTCAAACATGCTCAGATCTCTACTGACCAAATAAATCAACCCAGGTGCTGGGTCAAGGGCAAGACCATAACGGTCTCTATTAGGGGTCCTGCAAACAAGTCAGTTGATGTTATTCCAATATTCAAAAAAGGTACTGAAGTCGCTCACAGCCGGGTTATTACAGGCCTGTAAGTTTAACTTCAGTGGTGGGGAAGATCCTAGAGTATGTTTCAAGGACTGACATTATAAGTAGTAACCAGCATGGATTTAGGAGGAATAGATCTTGTCAGAAATTTAGACTCTGGCATAGCAGTGGATGTAGTATACTTGGATTTTGCAAAGGCTTTTGATACAGTCCCCCATAGGCGACTAATGTATAAGCTAAGGTCTGTTGGTCTGGGGAGGCACATTTGTACATGGATAGAAAATTGGTTAATTAATAGGATGCAGAGAGTAGTTGTTAATGGGGCTTCATCATTATGGACTAAAGTGCTAAGTGGGGTGCCACAGGGTTCTGTGTTGGGGCCGCTTCTATTTAATCTATTTATTAATGATTTGGAAGTGGGTATTGTCAGCAAGGTTTCTGTGTTTGCTGACGACACAAAATTTTGTCGACCATTAAAAACTTCAGAGGATGTGCAATCGTTGCAAGGGGATCTAGATAGATTATCACATTGGGCTGCTAAGTGGCAGATGAGATTCAATGTTGAGAAATGTAAGGTGATGTATTTTGGACTTAAAGGGCATATCCACCCTAATGATTGATTTTTTAACTTTTAACTTACTGGTTGGGGTGGGAGGGTATGCCTTGCAATATGGATCAAAGCTTTTACTCTAGGGGAAGGTTTTGAAGAGCGGGATCGGAAAGGGAGCGTCGGCTAGCATGCCTTCCTATTGGCCTCGTTACCGACGGGGAGGAGGGGGCGGAGCATACCAGAGCAGCGTTGCTCTCAGACTCTGCAGTAAGTTACGCAAACCCAGGGGTGAGGACCTAGCGGTTCCCTGGGTAAAAGCTAATGAACTAAGAAGAAGAGCGGAGGGAAGGTGAGTATAAATGTCCTATAAAGGGCTCCTGTGCGCGTGTCACCACCCCTTCTGGAGGCAAGACCGAAGACAGCAACATTTGGACAGGAAGACAGCCACTACGTTTCCTGGATTTTGGACCTGGACTACAGAGGAACCATAAGGAGCAGGATTGTAAGGTAAGGATTTTTTTTAACTACACTGAGGGGCCAGTAGTGGGTTAAATTTTATTTTTGGGGGTGGACTTCCTCTGGATCAACTGTTAGGCAGGAAATGGGGGTATACCTGAGTAGGTTGGACTGGATGGACGTATGTCTTTATTCAACCTCAAATACTATACTATACTATACTATACTATATTGTACAATACTATGCTATATGTTGTTAAAAAGTATATGTATTTGCACTGAACTTGCCCTTTAAGTTAATCTTAAACAATGGTAAAGCTGTATGAAGTGTCACTCCCCCTTCCTCTTACCCTATCCTACTGAAACAGGCATGTCCAGGGAAGGTAACTGTTCAATGGTTGCTTTAAATCTGATGACTAGTCCACAGGAATGAGTTCTCTTGCGATCCATTAGCGTGTGAAAATATCAGCACGGTGCATGTGAATGTGGGTGGCAAATGGATGGTAACAGGCCCAACCTTGCAAAGGGTAATCACAGGGTTGCATCAGTGATAAATTAACTTTACACACGCATACCTTTAGTTAGAAAACACTTAGATAGGCAAATAATGTGTCAACTCCTGGACTTTAAAGCTGGGTACATACCAGACAATATTTTTGGCTGACCGACCGATTCATGGCACTTTCGGATCGACCGAAAATATTGGCTAGTGTGGGGCGGGCGTGACTGACATTGATCGTTCGTTCGTCCAGATTGGACAAAGGAACGATCGGGCATGTCGGAAAATTCGGATCGATCACTCGGTTCCCTATGGGAATGCATGATCGAATGTTCGCAAATTCGGCTGCGGACGAATTTGCCGCGACCAACGGACATTTGTCCTGGCCGAGCGCTCGGACGGGACAAAAAGTCCCTCCGTGTGTACCCAGCCTTAGTCAGGGAAAACTAATGTTGCTTTGGCTGATTAGTCAGTTGGAATCCACCAAAGATACCACATCCATAAATAAAGAATAGAAAAGAGATGTAAAATGTTCTACCTTTACTCCAAATAGACTCTCGTCCACTTCTGAACTCAGAGCTTTAGTCCGGTACTTCCGAGCTTTAGATCTCTTCGAACCATTGGAGCTGGAGACGTGTGACCCAACAACACTTTCCGACTAAACGTCAACCAATAAAGCACCAAGATAAAACAGTTAAAACATTAAAAGATTTTGAGGCCAATTGCCTTTTGTATTTACAGAAAGAACTTAAAGGAGAACTAAACTTGAAATATTAACTTTTGGAAAATATACACACAGTGCCATCAGCTTTATGATCTGTATAAGGTAAATGTCTGTACAGTGTGATCTGAAACCTAGGACAGACGGCTTCAGATCTTTAGGGTAGGGTGTCATGTGAATGGCTAAAATGATTGTAGAGCGCCGTGTACACTGTACGCCCAGAATTGCAGTATACGGCTATATACCCGGTAGATATTATACGCAAGCATATTGTATATATGTTATCTGAGCCTTTTACCACATTGGTCCTGCATTAAGTGGCCATGTGTTTATAATAGTAATACACCGTACACCCAGCATTGCAGTATACGGCTATATAGATATTATATATATATAATGTGTATAATAGTAATACACCGTACACCCAGCATTGCAGTATACGGCTATATAGATATTATATATATAATGTATATAACAGTAATACACCGTACACCCAGCATTGCAGTATACGGCTATATAGATATTATGTATATAATGTATATAACAGTAATACACCGTACACCCAGCATTGCAGTATACAGCTATATAGATATTATATATATAATGTATATAACAGTAATACACTGTAGTATACGGATATAAAGATATTATATATATAATGTGTATATAACAGTAATACACTGTACGCCCAGCATTGCAGTATACGACTATATAGATATTATATATATAATGTGTATATAACAGTAATACACTGTACACCCAGCATTGCAGTATACGGCTATATAAATATTATATACAGTATATAATGTATATAACAGTAATACACTGTACGCCCAGCATTGCAGTATACGGCTATATAGATATTATATATATAATGTATATAACAGTAATACACTGTACACCCAGCATTGCAGTATACGACTATATAGATATAATATATATAATGTATATAACAGTAATACACTACACCCAGCATTGCAGTATACGACTATATAGATATAGTATAACCAGGAAGAAGCGGCACTCTCCAATCTGTTTAAACAGCTGCCCGGGTGCTTCCGTAGGATAGTGTAACGTAGTCGCTGAGAGAACGGAGCACTCCTGGGGATCTTGTGAACATAACCTTTATTCAATACACGTGAATCCTCGATTCACGTGTATTGAATAAAGGTTATGTTCACTATATAGATATTATATATATAATGTGTATAACAGTTATACACTGTACGCCCAGCATTGCTTTATATAATGCTATATAACAATAATAAGCTGTAAACACAGTGCAGTTCCTCGGTCTCTCTCACCATCTTTGCTCCCAGTCAGTTTCTCTCTCTGAGTTGCTGAGCCGTTGTTATAGTAACCAATACTTCCTTTAACTCTTTCCATCTCCATGGTAATGGAACAGGAAGTCACATGTTTCCAGTCCAGTGAGTCAGGAAGTAGCATGGAGAGCACATGTTGCATAATACTGTCTGTGTCTAGTGATGGACCTTGTAGTTCAATCACACGTACATGACACTATTGTTAGTTATAATAGAAAAGAGAGTTGGGAGGGACGCGTGTCTGTATAGCAGTAAACATTTTCTTTTGGAGACAGACTACAGCTCCCAGCATGCACCCTTGGCTTAGAAACTTGGAATGGCGGTGTTTGTAACTAGTCTCAGGGCTAGGCCACACAGTTGCGCTTTAATGCGCGAATCGATCGTGATCTGATGAACTTAGATTGTAAGCTCTTCGGGGCAGGGATCTAATGTGTCGAGGCTTGTTGCTTGTATCAATTAATACATAATTTATATATATGTGTTCTTAACCGATGTATAAAATTGTATTTAATTTAATTTTTATCTATCTGTATAATGGCTTACACTTATCCCCTTGTTTGTATAATCTGTATTTTATAATGTACAGCGCTGTGTACCTAAGTGGCGCTTTATAAATAAAATTATACATACAGACATACATACATTCATGTACGTTTGTAAAAAACTCACACTACTGTTAGCCAATTGGACTGGCCACACTAGGTGTGCTGCGATCTGCTTACCGGACTGCAGGCGATCACCTTTTTTGCCGAATTGCCTGCGCTGTGATCGCACAGGAAGCACATGCGGTTTTCCCATCTGTTATAGTGTGGCCTTAATTAAACTAGAAATGCATCTTGTGTTTTGTTTCAGGGAGGAGGGGAAGTCAGCGTAGATGTAGGTACGCACAGAACAGCGTTGTACACTTATATAAAGTGTAGGGAAATGTTCAGGACAGCGCCACATTTCCTACGGCCGTGGCCTATACTTTAGTACAGGGGGGGTGACAGGCAAGGGAAATTTTTGGAAGTTAACAATTGTTCTGAACACGATGAGCGTTTGTTGTTTGATCAAGAACAATCGTTCCCATGGTAGAAGCTTTGCAAATGAAGGGGCGATTCAGTCGGTGGTCACACACTCCCGCAAACGCTATAGCTGGGCAGGGGCCTATTGTATCGCCACTGGGATGACCCATTTAATATGTCAGTGTATCTGGTGTGAGTGTGCGAGAGTGTAAATATACATTTAAAGAATGTTTGTGTGAGTGTGATAGTGTGTGCACCGGACTGCATGGGTGCAGGGTGGGACAGCACATGTTATATTGAAACTTTAAACAGGGTTAGGGTTTCCAGATGACAGGAAAATCCTGGATTTGTCCTCTTTTTTTTTAATGGCAAATCCGGGGGGTCCGGTCGGAATTTCTCATAAAACCCGTTAGTCCGGATTTTCAGCATCTAAATCACACAGGCAGTGTCCCGGGAAGCTGAGGGAAGTTTATCTGCTTTAGCTCCTTGTGTTAGAATGAATGGGGGGAAGCTGCTCACCTGTCTGCCTCCTGCAATGTCCACAGCACCGAGACCAGATTTCAAGGTCAAAGTCAGGGTCAAAGTCACTGCAATAAATGCAGAAAGAAAAAAAGCATGGATATAAATGGGCACACTGACCACAGTAATGGGTTGTGCCAAAAAAATATAACTTTTATTAAGCTAGTTAAAAATATATTACAAAATCAATAAAGTGCATGATCACTATCAAAAAAAGGTTAAAAACTTCCATTGATCCCAAAACCCAGCTAGCAATATATTGAACCTATAAAGTGGATCAACCCCTAGGTACACATACTGTATATACAAGTTGCAGCTTGTATTTAAGTTGGGTGGTCACTGTCTTATGACGCACTTCACATGCGCCATTGAGGAAGTCGAAACGCGTCTGGCGGATCGTTTTAATTGCCCATGATCCCTCCACAGCACCGGACCCCTGGAATTGTATACTTGGCAGTTGGCACCATATTAGATCTATGCTTCATTGCTGACTGCCTAAATCATGCATATATGTGTACCTAGCGGTTGATCCACTGTTATGCAATAGCACTTTATAGGTTCAATATACCGGTATATTGCTAGCTGGGTTTTGGGATCAAGGGATGTTTTTAACCTTTTTTTGATAGTGATCAAGCACTTTATTGATTTTCTAATATATTTTTAACTAGCTTAATAAAAGTTATATTTTTTCGACACAACCCATTACTGTGGCCAGTGTGCCCATTTATATCCATGCTTTTTTCTTTCTGCATTTATTGCTACTACATTTTCATGGATGGCTGCACCTGCAGAGTATTAAATACATGGGTATAAGCTTAGTTAATTTAAGTATTTAGCATCTGGTGCCTAACCGATTTAGTTTCATTTGCTCAAAGTCACTGCACACAGCCAGGCAGAGATGGGGGAGTTACAGAGAAAGTGTTTGACACCATTGTCTCATTTACTGAGAGCCGCGGAGCTCTTTTATTGAAGAACGGGAACAGGAGGTAAGGCACAGCTCCTTTACCTCCTGTTCTTCAATAAAACTGAATAGCCCAAACTGAATAGCCCAAAAAGGACAACCTCAGCCCTGATCCTCTTCTCCATCCATTGGAAAGAAATCTGTATTTTTACTTATCTGTATATCTGCAAACTCCTGCACTTACCTCTTAAATTTGCATTGCCGGCACTTTTTCCCCGCCTCCCAACTTCTGTGCCGCGAGCTGATGACTTACTGGTATCGGACTGGAAGTGGGAGCCGGAGAACAGCACAGTGGCAATTGCAAGTTTAAGAGGTAAGTGCAGAAGTTAGATGCTTATCCCAGGGGACCCTGGGTTCTTATAAATAGGGATGTGTGTGTGTGTATGTGTGTGTGTGCAAAGGACAGTATAGTTGTCCTTTAATCACACAGAAAACACAGTCCTGCGACTCCTCACATGATCTATAAGATATTTCTTCAGGATGGGTTGTTACCCTGATAATGATGAATTTGTTGTTAGGGCCATATTTATAAAGCCGTGGTATTGCTTTTTAGCGATACCGCGACTTTAACGATCGTATCATAAATTTATGATCGTTAAACTGGTCAGAGATTAACGATCCCCATAGAATACCATTGCAGTAGTTTACTACTACACGGAATTCTACGATCGAAGGTTCGTTAATTAACGAACGTTCGGAAGTTAATTAAACAGAAAAAGAAATGGACGAAAATGTACCAAAAAATGGATTGCATGTGTCTTTGGTCCATCCTAGTATGAACAAGGTATAGTATAGTATAGTATAAAGGTTGGACTAGATGGGTGTATTCTTTATACAACCTCCAATACTATGTTACTATGTAACTGTTGCTTGTGAAGGTTCTCATTCATCCAGGTCATGGTATATCTGTTGTATTCAATTAGATCAACTGGACTTGAAATGTAGTTCTTGAAGACGTTTCGCTAGTCATCCGACTGGCTTTCTCAATTTTCCAAAAGGTTTTTTTTTGCCTTTCTCTGGATGAACAAATGGGTAGTGTCAGGAAAATGTGTAGAGTGACTTGGTAAGAATGGGTTAACTATTGATAATTAATAAAGGAGAGGAATATGTGATCAATATCCCAATACAATGTACATATCTACATTTATATGGAATCTGTCTAACTGAGGGGGAATGAATGCTTTTGGCTAGTCGTAAATCTGGACATTCCTGGACACTCCCACCTCATGTGGAGGGCGTAGTTCAACAAATAGTTTAAAAGTCCTTGTAGTCCAAAATAATGTTGTTCATACTTGGGGACATGCTAAAAACGTGTGTATGGACCCAATGTTTCATCCTGCCCCAGGACACAGGACTTCTTCTAGTGAGTAGGGTCTGTGAATAGTTTTATCCTTTTTATTTTCTATAACTGTTGTACTTATTGTATGTCATTTTATTGTAACACCATTTTATTTTATTTTTGTATTATTTGCGAGGGTATCAGTCTTCAAAGACAAACTCAGTGCATTTATTTTTTAAAAGACATACGTACAAACAGTTTTTCCCTTCCTTCTCTGTTTTTCTTTTTCAATATTTTATTTGGCAAGGTTAGCTGAGGATGGCAACCTTTTACAAGAGACAAACCAAGGAGGTCCTGATCAATCTCTGTGAGGAAAGAGGTATTGATGTCCTGGACAAGTCCAAGGAGCTGCTGATAAGGGCATTGTTGGAGAGTGACCAGGAGCAGCAGAACTACACAACTGAGTTGGGAAGCGATGTGGATTTAGCTATCCCAGAAAGGACTGTTAACCTTGGATTTTCTCAGCATGAGAATACCACAGTGCAGGAACATACTTCTTCCCTGCAAAAGGATTTACAATTGTTGGGTTCAGATGACCCACAGCTACGTCTTCAATTGATCTTGCAGCATCAGGAGAGGGAGGCACAGAGGGAGGCAGCAGCAGCAGCAGCTGAGAGAGCTGAACGGCAAGCCCAGCGTGAAATGGAAGCCGCAGCAGCTGAACGGCAGGCGCAAAGGGAAATAGAAGCAGCCGAAAGACAAGCAGACCGTGCATTTCAACTGGAGTTGGCAAAGCTCCAGCACCAGGCCCAGTCTCCACAGTCCAGTGAGTCCAGAGAGGGTCCGTTTGCTTTGCATGGTTCACCAAAGTTTCCTGTCATGGACAATGATAGCAATTTGGACACTTTTTTGTTAAGTTTTGAGAAGTGCTGCAGACAGTATCAGTTGCCACAGGAGCAGTGGGCAAGATACTTGACACCTGGATTAAAAGGCAAAGCCTTAGATGCCTTTGTTGAACTACCACCAGAGCTTGATGGGGACTATGAGGCTTTGAAACAGGCTCTGATTAAGAAGTTTAACCTCACGCCAGAGGTGTATCGCAAAAAGTTTCGAGCATTGCAGAGAGGTCCAACTGACAGCTACTCAGATGTTGTGAGTAATCTGAGAACCAGTTTTCGGCAGTGGATTAAAGGACTGTCGGTTACCAAATTTGAGGAGCTGGAGGATCTTATGGTAATGGATCAGTTCCTTAATATCTGCCCTGGGGATGTGCGACAGTTTGTATTGGATCGGGAGCCAAAAACAGCGCAAAAAGCAGCAGAAGTGGCAGACACCTATGCAGCCAACAGGGTGCCAACATATCCAAAAGGTCCAACGTTACAAAGATCACCAAGCTGGAAGGATCGTCACCACAGGGAAGCCGCACCGCCGAATGTCAAGGCGGGTGAGAATTTGTCTGGAAGGCCCAGTGTGAGCGTAAACCATGGAGATCCACGCAGATGTTTTATATGTAACCAGACGGGACATGTAAGAGCTTCCTGTCCAGAAAGAAAGGGACCAGTGTCACCAGTCAATCCTGTGGTAATGCTCGTATCTGGTAAGACAGAGAATTTATGTCATCATATGCAGACTGTGACTGTGGGAGATAAAGTTACCCAGGGGTTACGGGACTCAGGAGCTAACTTGTCTCTGGTGCGTCCAGAGATGATTAACTTTGGGGACATTATTCCTGGGAAGACTTTATTGGTAAAGGGAGTGGGTGGGAGTCATCCACGGGTGCCTGTGGCTAATGTTTACTTGGATTGGGGTGTGGGGAGAGGTCTGAGGGAAGTGGGGATATCTAATGAAATTCCTGTCAATGTGTTATTGGGGAATGATTTGGGGAGAATGGTCTCTGCTTTTGTGCCCAATGATCCGGTCTCACTAGGTCCAGCCGCGCTGGAGTGTGACCACCCACTGCAATCAGTAAAGGGAACAGGTAACAAGGGGCAAGGTAACTGGGAGGGAGGGCTGAGAGACCAGAGCAGATGTCCGTCAGTGCCAGAACCAGTATTGCCTAACTGTGTGAATGGAGAGAGAGAGGGGGATCCCCCAGTTCACTCTCTGGTAGAGTCAGGTATAGTACCTGTAGGTAGGGATTGTCACAGTAACTGGGAGGGAGGGCTGAGAGACCAGAGAGGGTGTCAGTCAGTGCCAGAACCAGTACTGTCTACATGTGTGAATGTAGAGGGGGAGGGAAGGTATCCCCAGGGTGATGTTCTGGGTAAAGTACCCGTAGTAGAGAGGGATTTCCAGAGTAGGATCCCTGATCCTGTGCCCAATCTGCCTGAGGTCCTGGATAGCAGTCAGGAATTAGCGCAGGAGTGTGTGGGACAGATGGTAAGGACTCAGAGCAGGGTCCTAATGGATGTTTCCACTCAGACTGAGGGAGAAGAGGGTAGCTGTGGGCATGCGGTAGCGCCAGTACCAACCTCAGTGGTGGGTGGAGAAGGAAGAGTAAGGGTTAAAGAGGGACAGCTAACAGACCTAGGAGTGTCCCAGGTAGATGGAAAGAAGGTAGCTATCCCTGAGGACCAAACCATACCAGTAACAGTCACTGGTTTGTCCCAGTCTAAGAGGGAGCAGGGATATGGTGAGCAGGAAGGCAAGGAAAGGGTTAAGAGTGACCAGTATCTGTCTGAGTTTAGACCCAGGGAATGGGGAACTTTAGACCCACAGGATACAGGTAGCAGTGAGGATAAAGGAGGATCTGTCCAGCAGGAGAGTGTGTCAGAGGGAGGACAGATGCCTGAGGTTAGGAATGGCTGGGTACAGTCCCCTACATATCACTGTACTCCAGGTGGTAAATACAGAACTGTACCTGTCAGCACACAGAGTGGTCACACAGATGGTAGTGTGGGTGGTTTGCTCTCTATATCAGAGTGTGTACAGACTGGGCATCAAGAGGTTAACCAGTCTACTTGGGTGAATGACTGTGAACCCAAACCCAGTTCTCATAACCACAGTAAAGAGGATGGTGGTTTTGTAAAAACGTGCAGGTGGAATCACATCATGGAGCAATATGATTTACATTCACCGAACCAAGGGGATGCAGGTGGATATTCATGTCTATCGGAACCACCTGATTATGGACGCAGTAGGAGTGACCTGTGAGTCACATCCCGTGCGCCAATTTTAAAGAGGGAGGTGTCAGGAAAATGTGTAGAGTGACTTGGTAAGAATGGGTTAACTATGTGTCAGGAAAATGTGTAGAGTGACTTGGTAAGAATGGGTTAACTATTCCTATTAGTTCTTAGGACCAATAAACATTCCATTCCACCCTGGAACAGTCCTATTGTTTATATTAGATTAGTCAAGCATGGAACCAGATCTCCTTTCTCAGACAATGTGGGGCCGAACCGTGCATCTGGAATTCTCTTCAGCTAGGGGTCTGGTGGGTACTAAGAGGTCATTTTAAGGACAAGTCATACATGTAAAATAATTGTATTTCGGTATTGGAATGTGTAAGACAGAAACCAATGTTATATTTGTAAATATAATAATTTGCCCATTAATAGGATACCCAACATGGTGCCCTTATTCCCTTGCCAAGGTGAGATATTAATATCTGGGGAAATATGGATTACACACAGGTCATGTTTGGTATTGGAGGAATTGATAATTAATAAAGGAGAGGAATATGTGATCAATATCCCAATACAACGATTAATTAGTCAGATCACGTGCCCAGCGAACTGGCGTTCGTGACAGGTAGGAATTGAGGATATTGCCAAGTAGGTTGGATTGGATTGATGGAGGTAGGAATTGAGGATATTGCCAAGTAGGTTGGATTGGATTGATGGATGTCTTTATTCAACCTCAAATACTATACTGTAGTTACTTTCTTACATGAAGTTTCCCTCGACACTCTGGTCCGCTCTGCCACCATCAGCCAGCGGTACAGCCAATAGGAAGACACATCATTGCAGTGTGTCTTCTCATTGGCTACATCACAGACAGTAGAGACACACTGGAAGAGGACCAGAGTGGTCATGTACGTATAACAGCTAAATGGTAAAAAAAAATCTTCCTCTCTAAAGCTGTACGCAGGGTAATGACCTAAAATGCCAAGTTCTCATTCATGGGGGTACAACATGTCTCCTCATTGGTTGAAATACTGGCTTGTAAAGGGGGTAGGTCCAGACCGGAATGGGATAGAGGGACACCTAGAAAATTAGTTGTGTCTGAATCCTACTATTCATTGGTCTGTTAGTATTTAGATATAAATCTCATCACACATATTCATTTATACATCCACATACTAGGAAATGTCCACTGTTACCTTCCCACAAGTCCACCGTCTGGAATAAATCCGTGGCTGGAATTCCATAGCGTTCACAGGCCTTGAGGAACTGAGAGATCTGCTCCATCTGCTTAAAGGCCATACTGGACGGCTGCACTTTCGCTATGGAGTTGGGGGCGAGGGAGTTGATGAGATTGGAAAGTACCTGAGCAGAACAGAAACCATATGAGACAGTGTAAGGGAGTTGAAGGGGATTCCCTGTACCAGTGTCTGGTTTGTTAGGTATAAACCTATTACAGGGCAGCAGAGTCATTGTTTCATTATAGGGTTTTATTTCAACCAATCAAAATTCATTGTTATTTCTTTCCTGTTTTTTATGTTTATTATGGCTGGGATTAGGAGTTATCTAAAGGGTCCTGATCAGATATCGTTTAACCCAAACTGGAGTTAGGACACACGGCTAGGGGTCTGTTGTACCAACAACATTATAAACAATAGTTAGAATGCTGGGAGATGTTATGGGGCCATGTACACAATTATACTGATCATTCAATCCTGGCATTGTGTGATTAGTATTGGTTTGCTAACATTTTATAACAGGACTAATAGGGGATAACCAATCAGCCATATATGGTCTGACAATCATCAGAATTTTAAAATTGTACGACATAATAGTCCGCGCATGGACCTCTTAAAGGGCATGTCCATCCCCCCAACAATTTTTTTTTATTAGAATAAGACCCCCCAAAACCTAGACCTCACTGAGACTTCTCAGCCAACCACTATCGCGGCTGCCAGGGGAACGAGGGCTGGTAAGTACAGAGGCTGGTTTCAACACTATAAACCTTACGAAGTCTAGGTTTTGGAGGTTTTTCTGCTAACCCAGAATGTTTTGTTGGGGGGTGGACATGTCCTTTAAGTATAACCTGTTCTCCAGCTTTCCTCTATCATTCAAATGTTTGCTGTCCCCTCTCCAAGATCATTTACAAGCTCGCACACGCTCAGGAGAGATGGCTAGGATAATAGCATTCAGTCATTGGCTGTGATATCAACTGTCACATCCATGACTGACAAGTGGAGGAAGAACCAGGAAGCAGAAAGAGGAGTAACGGGATATCATGGGTAATTCTGGTAAAATACTGGTGGGCTTGGTAGTTTCTTCATGAGGTTTGTAAGACCCATGGTCTGTTACTGAGCCACAATATATGCCATGTGTGTGACTATAACTTTACCAAACGCAGGTCAATACAGTTGACCCAAACTACACTATTTTCCACAATATTTAAGTCTGTTTCAAGAAGTATTTAGTACTCACAGTGCCGTCCTTTAACCAGGCCTGTATGGCTGTTTTCCCTTGACCATCGGGTGCCCCACTGGCTGGACCACACTGAGCTTTAATCCATTGCACCAAGATGGTTTCCAGCTCATTGTCATACTTCTGGTCTATCTTCTGCTGCACCTCTCGGCTCAGTCCGTATGAGGGTCCCTTGTTTGCCATGGTTGGGAAATGAGCAGAGTTTCTGGAAAGTCAAAACAAACGCAATTTGTGAATGTTTTAATTTTGACGAGATTAACCGGTCCCTGCAAACAGGTTTCCATTTTATATACAGGGAATAAAGTAAAATAAAGAAAGTCCGAGGTTACAGAGGCGTTTCATAGGAAAGTATAAGGCCACAGGTCATGGAAATCCATGGTGACTTCATAAAATAGGGCACAAATTACTTCATTGTAGTTTCCAATATAGCAGCGAGTCATGGGACACTGATGACATAGCTAAACACTGATTATAACTGATAACATAGCTAAACACTGATTATAACTGATAACATAGATAAACACTGATTATAACTGATGACATAGCCAAGCCCTGATTAGAACTGATAACATAGCTAAGCCCTGATTATAACTCATGACATAGCCAAGCCCTGATTATAACCAATGACATAGCCAAACAGATTAAAACTGATGACATATTATAGCTTAGCACAGATCATACCTGATGACATCAATTATACTGTAATTAATGACATAGCTAAACACTGATTATAAATAATGACATATCTAAACACAGATTATAAGTGATGACATAGCTAAACACTGATTATAAATAATGACGCAGCTAAACACTGATTATATGTGATGACGTAGCTAAACACTAATTATAACTGATGACATAGCTAAACACTGATTATAACTGATGACATAGCTAAACACCGATTATAACTGATGACATCGCTAAACACCGATTATAACTGATGACATAGCTAAACACTGATTATAACTGATGACATCTAGCGCATGGACGCCCAAAAATGGAGATCGCATGCGCTGCGAAAAGGGTGGTCAGCGCACCGCAGGGCAGCTGACGTAATGGGGCCATCCCCCATCTTCTATGCTTGCGCTGCTTATAGCACACAAAACGTGGCTGCACAGACGTTTGTTTTTTTAGAATTTTCCACATATTTCCCTACTTCAGGATTAGGAAATGTTTTAAAGCTACAGCTCCCAACATTCCTCTACAAGACACTGTGGCGATTACAATCACACATTCCAAACAATCCCTCACTAGGAAACCCGTGATCAGTAAAATGTACACCCTTAGCACACACCTTGCCCATACACGCACCACTCCCATTACGTAAGCAGGGTCGCACACAGGTAGGTGAAAGGTAACAATGGCAGATCTTGTGCACCAACCAGAATCCTTTGCACTCTCACTTTCCTTCTGTTAGTAAATTTTGCATTAGGTCTAACTGCATATAAAGGTTTTGTACAATATTATCAATATATACAGCTTTGTGCAATGCATTGGAATTCTCAATAAAAGGACAAAGCCCCTATAATATGTCTGTGCCTATAACGAGGTCCTATCCTCTGCCCTATGCACTTGGTTCCCTACACACGTTTTCCCTACGTACTGTTTCCTTACACACGGCTGCCCTACGTACAATGGTTCCCTACGCACAAATTTGCCTTACCTACATGGTTTCCTATGTAGATGTTTAATTTGCACATGGCTCCTTAATTAAATGTTGCCCTGCCTATATGGCTCCAACGTACATGTTCCATAGCACACGGCTCACTATGTACATGGTTCCCATTGCATGTTTTTCCTAAATACATGGTTTCCAAGTACAATGCTCCTACACACATTTACCCTACGTACATGGTTCCCTACGCACATGTTTTCCCTACCTACATGGTTTCCTACGTAGATGTTTCATTTGCACATGGCTCACTACTTTGGCTCACTATGTACATGCTCACTACGTATATGGCTCACTATGTACAGTGCTCACTATGTACATGGCTCCCTACGTACAGGCTCACTACGTCATACTATGGCTCACTATGTACATGGCTCCCTACGTAACATGGCTCACTACGTAATGGCTCACTATTATACCGGGCTCCCTACGTACATGGCTCACTACGTATATGGCTCACTATGTACATGGCTCACTACGTACATGGCTCACTACCGTATATGGCTCACTATAGTACATGCTCACGACTATATGGACCTATTTACTGTCACTACGTACATGGCTCACACGTATATGGCTCACTATGTACATGGCTCCACTACGTATATGGCTCACTATGTACATGGCTCACTATGTACATGGCTCCCTACGTACATGGCTCACTAACTATATGCTCACTATGTACAGGCTCACTACGTACATGGCTCACTCGATAGCCACGATGTACATGGCTCACTACGATATGGCTCACTATGTACATGGCTCACTATGTATGGCTCTAGTACATGGCTCACTCGTATATGCTCCTATTCATGGCTCACCTACGTACATGGCTCACTACGTATGGCCTACTATGTACCGCTCACTATGTACATGGCTCCTACGTACTGCAGTCACTTAGTATATGGCTCACTATTTACAGGCTCACACGTACATGGTCTCTAGTATATGGTCACTATGTACATGGCTCCCTACGTACATGGTTCTCACTACGATATGGCTCACTATTACATGGCTCCCTACGTATATGGCTCACTACGTAATATGCTTCCCTACTTATACCATGGCTCCCTATGAAATGCTCCCTCTGTCCCGCCTACGTACATGGCTCCCTACGTATGGCTCCCTAACGTACATGGCTCCCTACGTACTGGCTCCCTATACGTAACATGCTCCCTAGTACATGGCTTCCTACGTATAGGGTCCCTATGTACATGGCTTCCTACGTATATGGGTCCCTACATAACATGATTACCTACGTATATGGTTCTTTACGTACATGGTTCCCTTACATGTCATGGCTCCCAAAGTACATGTTCATGGTCTCTACGTACATGGTACCTATGTACATGGTCACCTACGTACATAGTTCCCTTACATGCATGGTTACCTACATACATAAGTAACCATGTACGTAGAGACACACACATGGGCTGCCCTACACACATTTGGCCCTACGTACATGGTTCCCTATGCACATGTTTTCTCCTACCTACATGGTTTCTTACGTAGATGTTTCATTTGCACATGCTCACTACGTATATGGTTGCCCTACCTATATTGTTCCCTACGTACACGTCCATATGCACGCCGCTCACTATGTACATGTTCCCTATGCACATCATGGGCTCCCTACGTACATGGCTTCCTATGTTTGTGGTTATCCTACTACATGATTACCTACATATATGGTTCTGTTATGTACATGGTTCCCTTACACGTACATGGCTCCCTAAGTACATGGCTCCCTACGTACAATGGTCACTACGTACATGGTTCCCTTACATGCATGGTCACCTACGTACATGGTTCCCTTACACGCATGTTCCTAGGACATGGCTGCAAGTATTAAAGGAGCAGGTTAAAGTTTAACTAAGCGATGAACAGTGGTGTGTGTTACATAGGACATTCCTCTGTTTCACAGGGCTGGTCGATGTCACCGCTTCCTAGTTACACAAACAGGAAACGCCACCAAAGATTCTTTATTTGTCGCCTCAAGTTCCTTCCGGACTTTAACTGCATTTTCAATTCCACAAGGTATTCAAGGTCAGGGGTTTGTCACCGATGTTAGAATCACTTAAAAACGTGAAAGGGGAAGTGAGCCAAAATATCTTTTTTATAGCCTATAGCTGAATAAAACAGTGATGGATCTCTTGCTGAACCAATCCCTACCCATAGATTTTTACCCGGGTGAAGATTAACTGCAGGACTTGCTGTCCTGAAGATTTGTCAAACTGGTTTATCTTTTATTGGGAACCACACGCAAAGATGTGATACCACCCTCAGTAGTCGCTGAGTGTACATCTGGGATGTCTCTTACATCATTAAAAAATCTAATTCCACTGACTTTTATTATCCTTAAACAATTAATTTTCAAATAATTCCTCTTCTCTCCTAATGTGCCATACATTATCATTATCATTAGTCTCGTTAAACTGGTGGACAATAATGGACCCCCGTTTTTAAAACCTAATAGCCAGCCAAACGCCTTGTGTTTTAACATGGTCTGAACTACTAGATCATTTTAATATCTTTATATTTTACGACAGAGGTAATGTCGTTATAATCAGTGTTTAGCTATCTGTACCCCTCAGTTATAATATATCATGTTAGCATAGCTCATCATTTATAATCAGTGTTAGCTATTCTTTCATTCATGTCTATAAATCAGTGTTTAGCTCTGTCCCAACACTGATTATAACTGATGACATAGCTAAACACTGATTATAACTGACATACCTCTTGTAAAATATAAAGATATTAAAATGATCTAGTAGTTCCATGACCATGTTAAAACACAAGGCTGTTGGCTGGCTTTTAGGTTTTAAAAACGGGGGTCCATTATTGTCCACAGTTTAACGAGACATAATGATAATGATAATGTATGGGCACATTAAGGAGCAGAAGAGGAATTTATTTGAAAATTAAATTGTTTAAGGATAATAAAGTCAGTGGAATTAGATTTTTTAATGATGTAAAGAGACATCCCAGATGTACAGCTCAGCGACTACTGAGGGTGTATCACATCTTTGCGTGTGGTTCCCAATAAAAGATAAACCAGTTTGACAAATCTTTCAGGACAGCAAGTCCTGCAGTTAATTTCACCCGGGTAAAAATCTATGGGTAGGGATTGGTTCAGCAAGAGATCCATCACTGTTTTATTCAGCTATAGGCTATAAAAAAGATATTTTGGCTCAACTTCCCCTTTCACGTTTTTAAGTGATATCTAACATCGGTGACAAACCCCTGACCTTGAATACCTTGTGGAATTGAAAATGCAGTTAAAGTCCGGAAGGAACTTGAGGCGACAAATAAAGAATCTTTGGTGGCGTTTCCTGTTTGTGTAACTAGGAAGCGGTGACATCGACCAGCCCTGTGAAACCAGAGGAATGTCCTATGTAACACACCACTGTTCATCGCTAGTTAAACTTTAACCTGCTCCTTTAATACTTGCAGCCATGTCACTAGGTAACAATGCGTGTAAGGGAACCATGTACGTAGGTGACCATGCATGTAAGGGAACCATGTACGTAGGTGACCATGTACGTAGGGAGCCATGTACTTAGGGAGCCATGTACGTGTAAGGGAACCATGTACATAAAGAACCATATATGTAGGTAATCATGTATGTAGATAACCACATACATAGGAAGCCATGTACGTAGGGAGCCATGATGTGCATAGGGAAACATGTACATAGTGAGCCGGGTGCATATGGAACGTGTACGTAGGGAACAATATAGGTAGGGCAACCATATACGTAGTGAGCCATGTGCAAATGAAACATCTACGTAAGAAACCATGTAGGTAGGGAAAACATGTGCATAGGGAACCATGTACGTAGGGCAAATGTGTGTAGGGCAGCCATGTGTGTGTCTCTACGTACATGGTTTACTTATTATGTAGGAACCATGCATGTAATGGGAACTATTTACGTAGGTGACCATGTACATAGGTACCATGTACGTAGAGAACCATGTACTTTGGGAGCCATGTCATGTAGGGAACCATGTACGTAAAGAACCATATACGTAGGTAATCATGTATGTAGGGCCCCTATACGTAGGAAGCCATGTAACATAGGGACCCATATACGTAGGAAGCCATGTACTAGGGAGCCATGTACGTATAGGGAGCCATGTACGTAGGGAGATCCATGTACGTAGGGGCCCTGTACGTAGGAGCCAGCGACATGTACGTAGGGGCCATGTCCGTAGGAGTCCATGTACGTAGGAGCCATATACGTAAGTGAGCCATATACGTAGGGAGCCATGTACATGTGAGCCATATACGTTGAGCCATTTACGTAGGGAGCCATGTACATAGTGAGCCATATACGTATGAGCCATGTACGTGAGTGAGCCATGTAATAGTGAGCCATATACGTAGTGACCATGTACGTAGGGAGCCATGTACATAGTGAGCCATGTACATAGTGAGCCATATACGTGTGAGCCATGTACGTGGAGCCATGTACATAGTGAGCCATATACGTATGAGCCATGTACGTAGGGAGTCCATGTACCTAGTGAGTCCTGAATAGTGAGCCATATACGTGTAGCCATGTACATATTGAGCATACGTCGGTACGTCGAGCCATGTACGTAGTGGCCATGTACAACCTAGTGAGCCATATACGTAGTGAGCATGTCCCGTAGAGTGAGCCATGTACATAGTGAGCCATGTACTAGTGAGGCATAGTACCGTAGTAGCCATGTACATAGTGAGCCATATACGTAGTGGAGCCATGTACGTAGTGAGCCATGTACTAGTGAGCCATATACGTATGAGCATGTACATATGAGCCATCTTACGTAGTGAGCCATGTACGTAGTGAGCCATGTACATAGTGAGCCATATACGTAGGGAGCCATGTACGTAGGGAGCCATGTACGTAGGGAGCCATATACGTAGTGAGCCATATACGTAGGGAGCCATGTACATAGTGAGCCATATACGTAGTGAGCCATGTACGTAGGGAGCCATGTACATAGTGAGCCATGTACATAGTGAGCCATATACGTAGTGAGCCATGTACATAGTGAGCCATATACGTAGTGAGCCATGTGCAAATGAAACATCTACGTAGGAAACCATGTAGGTAGGGAAAACATGTGCGTAGGGAACCATGTACGTAGGGTAAATGTGTGTAGGGAGCATTGTACTTGGAGAACCATGTATTTAGGAAAAACATGTGCATAGGGTGTCTCTATTTTATTAATAGGATATGATAAATAGTGTAAAACTCACCTAGGCGAATTGTCTCTATTTTATTAATAGGATATGATAAATAGTGTAAAACTCACCCAGGCGAATTGTCTCTATTTTATTAATAGGATATGATAAATAGTGTAAAACTCACCCAGGCAAATTGTCTCTATTTTATTAATAGGATATGAAAAATAGTGTAAAACTCACCCAGGTGAATTGTCTCTTTTTTATTAATAGGATATGATAAATAGTGTAAAACTCACCCAGGTGAACTAATACACTGTACCACCCAGATGTGCAGTATACGAATATATAGATATTATATATATAATGTATATAACAGTAATGGACACTGTACGCCCCAGCATGGCAGTATACGACTATATAGATATTATATATATAATGATATAACCAGTAATACACTGACACCAGCTATTTTTGTGCAGTATAGGTCTTATATAGATATTATAGATATTAAGTGTATATAACAGTAATCAACTGTACACCAGCATTGCAAGTATACGACTAATATAGAATTTTATATAGTAAGTATCATAACAGTAATAACTGTACACCCAGCATTGCAGTATTACGACTATATAGAGATAGATATATATAATGGTATATAACAAGTTAAAAATAATACACTGTACACCCAGATTGCAGTATTACGACTATATAGATATATATATTAATGTATATAACAGTAATACACTGTACCCCAGCATTGCGTATACGGCTATTAGATATTATAATATAATGTATAGAACAGTAATACACTGTACGGGCCCAGCATTGCAGTATACGGGGACTATATAGAATTATAGATATAATGTATATAACAGTAATACATGTTACACCCAGCATGTGCAGTATCGACTATATAGATATTATATTTATATAAGGTATATAACAGGAAATACACTGTACACCCAGCATTTGCAGTGTATTATAAGGCTATATAGATAATTAATAGATAATGTGTTATATGAACAGTAAGAACAAGGGTACACCCCAGCATTGCAGTATACGAATATATTATAGATAGTATAATATATGTATAAACAGTAATAAACTGTACCACCCAGCATGGCAGTATACGACTATATAGATATTATATATATAATGTATATAACAGTAATACCACGGTTACATCCCAGCATTGCAGTTACGGCTATATAGTATTATATATATAATGTATATTAACAGTAATACACTGTACGCCCAGCAGTGCAGATACGATCTATATAGATATATACTATAATGTATTATAACAGTAATACCACTGTTACACCCAGCATGGCAGTATACGGAATATATAGATTATAATATAGATTGAATGGTATATAACAGTTTAATACCACTACACAAGCATTGCAGTAACGACTATCTAGATTAGTATAACCAGGAAGAAGCGGCACCTCAATCTTGTTTAAACAAGCTGCCGCGGTGTGCTTCCGTAGGATAGTGTACACACGTCAGTTCGCTGAAGACGGAGCAATCCTGGGGATCTTGCTGAACATAACCGTTATTCAATACAAGTGAATCCTCGATTCACGTTGTTATTGATAAGGTTAGTTCACTATATAGATCGTATAGATATAATGTGTATACAGGTTATAACTGTACGCCCAGCATGCTTTATATTAATGCATATAACAATAATTAAGCGTAAACACAGTGCAGTTCCTCGGTCTCTCTCACATCTTTGACTCCCAGTCAGTGTCTCTGTCTAAGTTGCTGAGCCGTTGTTATAGTAACCATACTTCCTTTAACTCTTTCCATCTCAGTAATGAACAGGAGTCACCATGTTCCAGCCAGGAGTCAGGAAGCTAAGCATGGAGGAGACATGTTGCATAATACTGTCTGTGTCTAGTGATGGACATTGTAGTTCAATCACACGTACATGACACTATTGTATTATAATAGAAAGAGGTTGGGAGGGACGCGTGGCTTTATAGCAGTAAAACATTTTCTTTTGGAGACAGACTACAATGTCCCAGCATGCACCCTTGGCTTAGAAACTGGAATGGCGGTTGTTTGTAAACTAGTCTCAGGCTAGGCACACAGTTGCCGCTTTAATGCGCGATCGATCGTATCTGATTGAACTGTAGATTGTAAGCTCTGTCGGGGCAGGGATCTAAGTGTCGAGGCTTGTTGCTTTGTATGCAATTAATAACATAATTTATATATATGTGTTTCTTACACCGATGTATAAAATTGTAAATTTAATTAATTTTTATCTATCTGTCTAATGGCTTACACTTACCCTTGTTTTGTATACTCTGTTTATTTTTAATGTACAGCGGCTGCGTACCCAAAAGTGGCCTTTATAAATAAAAGATACAACAGACATTACATCATTAATGTACGTTTGTGAAAAACTCACCCTACTGTTAGCCAATTGGACGGCGCCACACTAGGTGTCTGCGATTCTGCTACTGAATGCAGGTTGATACACTTTTGCCGAATTGCCTGCGCTGTGATCGAACAAGGAAGCACATGCGGTTTTCCCATCTGTTATAGTGTGGCTTAATTAAACGGAATGCATCTTGGTTTTGTTTCAGGGAGGAGGGGAAGTCCGCGTAGATGTAGGTACGTCACAGAACACCGGTTGTACACTTATATAAAGTGTAGGGAAATGTTTCAGGACTAGCGCCACATGTCATACGGCCGTGCCTATACTTAGTACAGGGGGGTGGACAGGCTAGGGAAATTTTTGGAAGTTAACAATTGTTACTGAACACGGATTGAGCGTTTGTTGTTTGATCAAGCACAATTCGTTCACATGGTAGAAGCTTTGCTAATGAGGGGCGATTCAGTCGGTGGTACACCACTCCCGGCAAAATGCTAATAGTGGGCCGGGGCCTATTGTATCGCACGGGTGAGACCATTAATATGTTCATGTATCCTGTGTGATTGCGAGAGTGTAAAATACATTTAGCAATTGTTTGTGTGAGTGTGATAGTGTGTGCACCGGACTGCATGGGCTGCAGGGTGGGACAAGCACAGTGTTATATTGAAACTTTTAAAACAGGGTTAGGGTTTTCAGATGACAGGACAATCCTTGATTGTGTCACTCTTTTTTTTAATGGCAATCGGGGGCCGGTCGGAATTTCTCAATCAAAAACCCGTTAGTTCCGGATTTCAGCATCTAATCACACAGGCAGTCCGGGAAGCTGAGGGAAGTTTCTCTGCTGTAGCTCCTTGGGTTAGCAATGAGATGGGGGAGGGAACAGCTGCTCACCTTGTCTGCCTCCTGCAAGTCCACAGCACCGAACCAGATTTCCAAGGCAAAGTTTCAAAGTCAGGGTCAAAGTCACCTGCAATAAAATGCAGAAAGAAAAAAAGCACAACAAACATGGATTAAATGGGCACACTGACCACATAGTAATGGGTTGTGCCAAAAAAAATATAACTTTATTAAGTAGTTAAATTATTACAAATCATAAGGCATGATCACTATTCAAAAAGGTTAAAACTTCCATTGATCCCAACCCAGCTAGCAAATATATTGAACCTATAAAGTGGATCAACCCCTAGGTACACATACTGTATATACAAAGTTGCAGTTGTATTTAAGTTGGGTGGTCATGGTCTATGACGCCAATTCCCATGCCCATGAGGAAGTCGAAACGCGTTCTGGCGGATCTTGTTTTTTTTTTTTAATTGCCATTGAAAATTCCCTCCACAGCACGGTACCCCCTGGAATTTGTATACTTGTCAGTTTGGCCACACCTGTTGGTGTTATATAAAGATCTATGCTTCATTGCTGACCTGCCTAATCATGCATATATGGTACCTAGCGGTGATCCCTGGTTATGCAATGCACTTATAGGTTCAATTATACGGTATAATTGCTAGCTGGGTTTTGTGATCAAGGATGTTTTAACTTGGTTTTGATTTGATCAAGCACTTATTGATTTTCTATTATATTTTTAACTAGCTATCAAAGTATATTTTTTCGCACACAACCCATTACTGTGGCAGTGTGCCCATTATATCCATCTTTTTTCTTCTGCATTATTGCTTACTACATTTTCATGATGGCTTTGCACCTGCAGAGTATTAAATACTGGGTATAAGCTTAGCTTAATTTAAAGTAGATTTAGACATCGTGGTGCTAACCGATTTAGTTTCACTTTTGCTCAAAGTCACTGCACACAACCAGGCAGTAGATGGGGGGGGGGGAGTTACAGAGAAGAAAGTGTTTGACACCATTGTCTCATTTACTGAGGCCGCGGAGCTACTTTAATTGAAGAACGGAAACAGGAGTTAAGGCACAGCTCCTTTACCGTCCTGTTCTTCAATAAAAACTGAATAGCCCAAACTGACATAGCCCAAAAGGACAACTCAGCCTTGATCCTCTTCTCCATCCATTGGAAGGAAATCTGTATTGTATTACTTATCTGTATATCTGCAACCCTGCACTACCTCTTAAATTTGCATTGCCGGCAATCTTTTCCCCATCCCAAATTCTGGCCGCGGAGCTGATGACTTACTGGTATCGGACTTGGGAATGGGAGCCGGAGAGAACAGCACAGTGGCAATGCAATGTTTAAGAGGTAAGTGCAGATAGTTTAGAGCTTATCACCAGGGGACCTCTGGTTCTTAAATAGGGAGTGTGTGTGTGTGTGTATGTTTGTGTGGTAAAGGACAGTATTGTTGTCTTTAATCACAGAAAAACACAGTCTGCGCATCCTCACATGACTATAAGAGATTTCTTCAGAGAGGGTCGTTACCCCTGATAATGAGAATTTTTTTGTTAGGGGGGCCATATTTATGAAAGCGGTGGGTATGCTTTTTAGCCGATTCACCGCGACTTTTATAACGATCGTATCGTAAATTTATGATCTGTTACACTGGTCAGAGAGTACGATGCCCCATAGAATACCTTGCAGTAGTTTACTCTACACGTTTATTCTACGATCGAAGGTGTCGCTTAATTAACGAACGTTCGAAGAGTTATTATTTTTAAACAGCAGAAAAGAAATGGACGAAAGCTGTAAAACCAAAAAAGGATTGCATGTGTCTTTGTCCATCTAGTATTGAACAGGTTATAGTTAGTATAGTATGAGTCTAAAGGTTGGAATAGATGGACGTATGTCTTTATATCAACCTCCAATCTATAGTACTATGTTACTATGTAACTGTTATAACAGACATATGTAGGATAGAATAAAGGTTGGACTAGATGGACGTATGTCTGTATTCAACTCCAATACTATGTTTACTTATGACTGCTGTAGAATAGACCATTATGAGTAGGGTATAAAGGTTTGGACAGATGGACGTATGTCTTTATACAACCTCCAATACTATGTTTACTATTAACTGTTAGCACAGACATTATGGGTTAGTGGGATATAAAGGTTGGCCAGATGGACATATGTCTTTAATAACCTCCTACTATGTTACTACGTAACTGTTTAGACAGAACTATGTGGGTAGGGTAATCAAGGTTGGACTAGATGGACTTATTCTTTATACAAACCTCGTATACTATTTCTATCTGTACTGTAGACAGGACATTTGGGTCAGGGTATAAAGGTTTGGACTAGTGGATGTATATCTTATACAACCTCCAATACTATGTTCACAATGTTTGTTTAACCTGTTATACGACATTATGGGGATGGGTATACAGGTTGGACTTGATGGGGTCATATGCCTTTATAACAGCCTCCAATACCTATGTTAGCTAGTATGTAATGTTATACAGATCTTATGGCTAGGGTTAAAGGTTGGACTGATGGGCATATGCCTTTATACAGCCTCCAATACTATGTTACTATGGAATGTTTTACACGACATTAGGGGTAGGGGTATTAAAGGTTGGAGTAACATAGTAACATAGTAACATAGTAATTAAGGTTGAAATAAAGACATACGTCCATCAGTCCCACCTATTCACCCTGCTTTTTTTTTTTTTTCTTTTTGTTTTTTTAGCGGACAATGTCTTTAACAACCTCACATACTATGTTACTGGCTTAACTGTTAGACAGGCATATGGTGGGTATAAGGTGTGGCGAGTGTCAGATGGACCATATGTCTGTATAAAACCTCCAATACTATGTTACTATGTAACGTTAGACTACATAGGGTAAAGGGTATAAAGGTTGGATAGTGGACGTTATGGCGATATTTTTCTCTATTTTATTAATAGGATATGATAAAATATAAAAACTCACCCAGGTGAATTTTCTCTATTTTATAATAGGATATGATAAAATAGGTAAAACTCACCCAGGTGAATTTTCTCTATTTGTTAATAGGATATGATAAATAGTAAAACTCACCCAGGGAATTTTCTCTATTTTATTAATAGGATATGATAAAAGTGTAAACTCACCCAAAGGTATTTGTCTCTATTTTATTAATAGGATATGATAAATAGTGTAAAACTCCCCAGGTGAATTTTTTCTATTTATTATAGGATATGATAATAGTGTAAAAACTCACCCAGGGAATTGTCTCTATTTATTAATAGGTGATGATAAATAGTGTAAAACTCACCCAGGTGAATTTTCTCTATTTATTAATAGGAATGATAAATAGTGTAAAATCACAGGGGAATTTCTATTTTATTAATAGGATATGATAAATAGTGTAAAACTCACCCCAGGCGATTGTCTCTATTTATTAATAGGATATGATAAATAGTGTAAACTCACCCAGGCGAATTGTCTCTATTTTATTAATAGGATATGATAAATAGTGTAAAACTCACCCCAGGTGAATTTTCTCTATTTTATTATTAGGATATGATAAATGGTAAAACTCACCCAGGTGAATTTTCTCTATTTTATTAATAGGATATGATAAATAGTGTAAAACCTCACCCAGGTGAATTTTCTCTATTTTATTATAGGATATGATAAATAGTGGTAAAACTCACCCAGGGGAATTTCTTATTTTATTAATAGGATATGATAAATAGTTTAAAACTCACCCAGGGGAATTCTCTATTTATTAATAGGATATGATAAATAGGTTAAACTCACCCAGGTGAATTTCTCTATTTTATTAAAGGATATGATAAATAGTGTAAAACTCACCAGGTGAATTGTCTCTATTTTATTAATAGGATATGATAAATAGGTGAAAACTCACCCAGGTGAATTTTCTCTATTTTATTAATAGGATATGAAAAATAGTGTTAAAACTCACCCCAGGGTGAATAGTCTCTCTCTATTTTATTAATAGGATATGATAATAGTGTAAAACTCACCCAGGTGAATTGTTCTCTATTTTATTAATAGGATATGATAATAGTGTAAAACTCACCCAGGTGATGTCTCATTTTATTAATAGGATATGATAATAGTGTAAAACTCACCAGTGGGAATTTTCTCTATTTTATTAAAGGATATGATAAATGGTGTAAAACTCACCCGTGATGTAGCTCTAGTTAGTAAAGAGGGATATGATAAGAGTATAAAACGCACCCAGGTGGAAGTTTCTCTAGTTTATTATGATATAAATAGTGTAAAACTCCCCCAGGTGAATTTTCTCTATTTTATTAATAGGATATGATAAATAGTGTAAAACTCACCCAGGTGAATTTTCTCTATTTTATTAATAGGATATGATAAATAGTGTAAAAACTCACCCAGGTGAATTGTCTCTATTTTATTGATAGGATATGATAAATAGTGTAAAACTCACCCAGGTGAATTGTCTCTATTTTATTGATAGGACATTTTTTATTATTGTGTATTTTCAGCAAACTGCAGCTAATTACCAAACCAGTTCCACTAATATGGAATATACCATAGTGCTGTGTATGAAATAGTCATGTTAATGGAACATTCCAGTAAGTAATGATGTTTGGTGAAAATTCTGGCAAAACTGTAAAAAATGCAACAACAAAAGGTGTCAAAAAGGTGAAATTTCACCTATTTATAAATAGCTTTAAATACAAAAATGTACAAAAACTTGTCACTGCAATGTCCTGCGATAGCGAAATTGTGAAAATAAGGTTCGTTTATAAATAAGCCCCTAAGCAATACATTGGTTGAATTTTCCATGTTGTGCTGGTTGTAAGTGATTATCAGTTGATTGTTTTATCCAAGAGGTTAATCGAAATATAAAATGATTTGCTATGTGGGCCCTGGCTATCCTAAGGCTGGGTACCGCCATTTGCGATCGCATGTTGGTCGGATATAAGATCGGGAGAGGCGGTTCCGGCAGGATCGATGAACGTTGCGTGAGCGCTAGGTCGGATAAGTAATATCGCACTGATGTATGGCCACCTTAAGGGATTAAAAGGACACAATAGGTAGAGATCACTAAATGTGACAAGGAATGAATCTCGCTTCCTTGTTTATTGAGATTTGCTATGAGATCATTTTCGAGCGCACACACAATTCCTTCCTCCCGGCCTGTGATTTATTAAATGTCCCAAACAATCTCGCAAGGGAGGGAGAGGAATTTAAGAGAATTTCTTCATCATTCCAAAAGCCGAGGAAGTAAAGGAAACATCCATCTTCATCCAGTTCTAAAAGAAAACATACGAGGCACAGGGATAAATATTTATACTGGAGAGAGGCTTTGTGTAATGGGAGTCAGCCAAAAGGCTAGAGTTTCCAGATCCGTAAAACTGCTACCCGTGACCCGCTTTTCCACCCACTTCCTACCCACAACCCGACCTGCAAGTTTTGAACCCAAAACCCGACCCACTTTTATATTTTCTTCCTAAAATTTGTACAGGGAAGTTTTAAAAAAAAAGTCTTTAAAAATAAATATTTTATTCATGAAACAAAACTACCATACCACTAAAATAGACAGCAGGGGTCTTTAACTTACCATAACAGAGGATTATGGGTAGGGAGCAGGTGGAGCTGCACCTTTATATGGGTGTAGATATTTATGCCATTTTTTGAAAACTACAACTCCCAGTATTCCCTGTTGACACTCTGCTGTTGTACTGTGCTTGGGAGTTTTAAATGTCAATCATCTGGAGGTCAACATATCTGCTGTAGTTCTAGCTGAACCTCACCAAGTGGTAGATTGTTCTTCAGACATCCCACCCTGCCGAATCTGGCTTCCGGGCAGGGTGGGGAGAAGGGGGCGGAGCTGAATGGCTTGACGTCAATGACGTCACAAAGGGGGCGGTGTTATGGGCAGGCCACTACATGACGTCAGAGAAGGGGCGTGCCGAATAAAAGAAGGTGTTCCGGAGGCGGAGCTGCCAGGTAAGTTCGGGTCGCGGGTGTGCTGGGAGACCACCCCAAAATCCCAGAGACTCCCGCGACTCCCGGGAGGGGTGGGATGCTTGGTTCTTATCATCCACATCCCATACGTGTTTGCGTTTACCGGATTCCCCTCTGGTTGGAACCGAGCCCTGCCGTGCACAGGCCACATTCTTCCTGGCTGCTCTGTGATGTTCAACAAAGCTGTCTGTGTGCTGGGAGCTTTGCATCTAGATATATCTACCTTTATCTGCCGTAGTGTGATTTGGTGTAAGGTGAGATACACACTGCACATTGTGTTGGATTGATACCATAGTGTGATTTGGTGTAAGGTGCGATACACACTGCACATTGTGTTGGATTGATACCATAGTGTGATTTAGTGTGAGGTGCGATACACACTGCACATTGTGTTGGATTGATACCATAGTGTGTTTAGTGTAAGGTGGCGATACACACTGCACATTGTGTTGGATTGATACCATAGTGTGATTTGTGTAAGGTGCGATACACACTGCACATTGTGTTGGTGATACCATAGTGTGATTGGTGTAAGGTGCGATACACACTGACATTGTGTTGGATTGATACCATAGTGTGATTTATGGTAAGGTGCGATACACACTGCACATTGTGTTGGATTGGTACCATAGTGTGATTTGGTGTAAGGTGCGATACACACTGCACATTGTGTTGGATTGATAAAATAGTGTGATTTAGTGTAAGGTGCTATACACACTGCACATTGTGTTGGATTGATACCATAGTGTGATTTGGTGTAAGGTGCGATACACACTGCACATTGTGTTGGAGTTGATACCATAGTGTGATTTGGTGTAAGGTGCGATAACACAGCACATTGTGTTGGATTGATACCATAGTGTGATTTGGTGTAAGGTGGATACACACTGCACATTGTGTTGGATTGATACCATAGTGTGATTTGGTGTAAGGTGCGATACACACTGCACATTGTGTTGGATTGATACTATAGTGTGATTTGGTGTAAGGTGCTATACACACTGCACATCGTGTTGGATTGATCATGTATTTTTTTTCAAACTGGAATTCTTCTACCCGCGACCCGAACCCAACCTGCAACCCGTTCAAACCCAATGCATGTTACCCGACCCGCAAATTAGGTAATCCGCGGGTACCCTACCCGATGCAGGACTCTACAACAGACTCTGGAGCTGCAAAAACTGAGCATCAGGGCTGGGCCACACTGCTGCGTTTTTTGTGGGTTTGCGTTTTTTTCAGATCATTGAAACGCGGCATGTTGCAATTGCGATTTGCCTTCCATGTTTTTTTTTCACATGCGTTTTCCTATACCTAATGAAGAAAACACATGCGCAAACGCAACAAAGTCGCAGATGAAATTTCATGCCATTCCGTGTGCGCACAGGATTAGCGTGTTTTGCATAGCTTAATGTAAGACAGATTTATTAAAGATAACTCTGATAACTAACACAAGGATTGGTTAGACATTTTTTTGGGTGGGGCAAATTAATTCCTTGTGTAAAAAGGTGAGCTGGTGAGTGATCCGATAAATTCGATCATATTGAAAACCACTTTTAGTTCCAATTAACCGCTAGACAATTTCGAGTGGAAGATCGGGAACATTTTCCCACCAACCCCATTTTCCATGCACATATTTTTTGTTATGTCATAGATTTCTATTATGTCATCGCATTCTAGTACATCATAGATCGACCACGCAAGCAAATATCACATTTATAAACATAGATTGATCTTTAATCGTAAATTTAACATCATTGTATCTCTGGGGATCTACAATTGCAAGGAATATGGTGGCACGATTAAACCGGCAATCCTTTACATTCGGCTACGTATCATTGTACAAAACGCTCACCAGGCAGGGGAAAGGAAAACGATTAAAAATATCAGTCCACTTTTTTGTAAAAAAAAAAAAAAAAAAAGGAAAATTGGGGCACAAAAAATGCCTCTAAATCTCTAAATTTGGTGAAACCGGTGCAAGTTTATCTAGCTATAAACAATAACATGCAGGCACATTATAGTGGAATGTTAAGGCAAAAGAGCATTAAATATTTTTTAATTTTTCCTGTTTACTACCCGGGAACAAAGCTGCCAATTACTATTTTAAAGCTTATTTTAGGTTTAAATCCTTTCTATTACCTTTGAAATAGGCTCCGGGGATCTTTATTTCTGCACTAGAATCTTTTTGGCTAAAAAAGGTTCAAATCTACAATTAATAAAGACCCTGAGTTACTAACTCGTGGTAATGGCACTAAAAACTGGATTCAGATTCTGGTTCCGCCGGTTTCACTATCAACAGACAACAGGCAGAGAGAGTAGAAAGATTTTAAAGTGACAGGAGTTGAGTGTATGATCGTTTTGTCGTGGGAGGTGGACAGGGTTCCTTTTCTGATTGTTGGTGCGGTCAGAGGATTTGTCTCGGCATTCCATAACCGGTCATTCCAGACTGCGACGCTCCCTTATTGGTGCCCATCTGAAGGCCGATGATATTTTTTCCCTCTTTTAGCTTGTCCTGAGTAAACTCTCGTTTGTTCTCCTGAGATTTCCTGAAAGGAGTGAGAACCATTAGTTTAGATTACGTTTTAACATTTACTGATCTACTTTAACGGTGCAGTCATACTGCGCTGGAGAAATATCGGAACCATTCAATGCATTGCTTTACCAGAAAATCCCAGTATGGGACCAATGTAATTCTACAATTCATTAGCAGCGTTAGAATTGACTCTTACTTGGGAAACCAGTTTATATCTCCCTGGAAAAATCCGTCGCTCTTTGTGACAGCCAGGCCCCCCAGATTCATCAGTGTTCTCTGTACGCTCGCCATGTCCTTACCTATAAAACACAACTCACATTAGGATTACTGTCCCCAATAGAAATGGTGTCCCCACCCCAACGTTATAAGATGTCCATACACCCAAAATACAGAACGTACAATCCCATTATCGATGATCATACAATTGGCGAGTGTATGGGATACAATAGTGAGATGCACAGTTCCCTTCAGAGCTGTGAGGAATAATTACAGGGGATAAAACATAGAATTGTAAAGTGAAAAAGATCAAAAGCATCCCCCTTTGTAGTAATCAGTTCCAAAAAACACCTAATTATATAGATGTCGAAAATTAAAACGTAACTTTTATTAATTATATATTAAAAACTGTTCCACCAGCCGTCTGAAAAGAAAAGAGAAAGGGATCATAGGAAAAACCCATACAGTCCTTAAGAATAAGTGGGAGGCCATCAGCTGATTCTTTGTCACAGCAGACCGTAAAAGGGCAAGCATGCTCAGTAATCACTATGAAGCAGCACTTGGAGAGGGATTTTTTTTCCTCTTTAGATTCGATATCTCAAGAAACTGGGGGGCAGGTCAACAAAATATTGATACAGTGTTGGTTGGAAAGAGTTATAGTTTCCAGTAATGGGCAATTTAAAAAATATATTTTTCCTGTTTAGATACCCTTTAATAGTACTTAGGCTGAGGACCCAAATCGCTAACTCCTTCCCCCTGGGAACGGTCTATCCATTGGACGTTGTGATGGCAGGTTCATTGGATAGTTAAAAAAAAAAAAAAAGATGGATGAGTTTCTGAAAACAAGGAATGTTGCAGGTTACTGGTATCTTATATACTAACCTACAGTTTGTATGCACGGACACACCATGTACGCACTGCAGTACCTCAAGTCAGCCACCAGATGGCGCATAACCCAGAAGTTTGCCACAGAGGAAGGATGCGGTGAGGGTGGATGCGGCTGAGGGTTGGAAGTACCATGGGGTGTATCCAGCGGGTGGGGTGGGTGTCCGGACACAAAGGAATTGCTCCACAGGGGCGGGTGGGTGTCGGGGGGGTGGCAATTCTTTAAAGAATCAGGGGTTTTCTGGTTTATATATAAAGTAGAGTTGATCCAGGGATATTTCCAAAAGGTTTTTTTTTGCCTTTCTCTGGATGAACAAATGGGTAGTTCCAAAAGGTTTTTTTTTGCCTTTCTCTGGATGAACAAATGGGTAGGAATTGAGGATATTGCCAAGTAGGTTGGATTGGATTGATGGATATAACTGATGACATAGCCAAGCCCTGATTAGAACTGATGACATAGCTAAACACTGATTATAACTGATGACATAGCCAAGCCCTGATTAGAACTGATGACATAAATGTGTGTAGGGCAGCCATGTGTGTGTCTCTACGTACATGGTTACTTATGTATGTAGGTAACCATGCATGTAAGGGAACTATGTACGTAGGTGACCATGTACATAGGTAACCATGTACGTAGAGAACCATGTACTTTGGGAGCCATGTACATGTAAGGGAACCATGTACGTAAAGAACCATATACGTAGGTAATCATGTATGTAGGGACCCATATACGTAGGAAGCCATGTACATAGGGACCCATATACGTAGGAAGCCATGTACATAGGGAGCCATGTACGTATAGGGAGCCATGTACGTAGGGAGCCATGTACGTAGGGAGCCATGTACTCTATTTTATTGATAGGATCATGATAAATATGTGTAAACTCGCCCAGGTGAATTTTCTCTATTTATTAATAGGATATGATAAATAGTGTAAAAACTCGCCCAGGTGAATTGTCTCTATTTTATTAATAGGATATGATAAATAGTGTAACTCCACCCCGGGAATTTTCTCTATTTTATTTAATAGGATATGATAAATAGTGTAAAACTCACCCAGGTGAATTGTCTCTATTTTATTAATAGGATATGATAAATAGTGTAAAACTCACCCAGGAGAATTTTCTCTATTTTATTAATAGGATATGATAAATAGTGTAAAACTCACCCAGGTGAATTGTCTCTATTTTATTAATAGGATATGATAAATAGTGTAAAACTCACCCAGGTGAATTTTCTCTATTTTATTAATAGGACATGATAAATGTGTAAAACTCACCCAGGTGAATTGTTCTATTTTATTTAATAGGATATGATATAATGTGTTAAATCTCACCCAGGTGAATTGTCTCTATTTTTAATAGGATATGATAAAATAGTGTAAATCTCACCAGTGAATTTCTTATTTTATTAATAGGATATGATAAAGTGTAATCTCACCAGGTGAATTTCTCTATTTTATTAATAGGATATGATAATAGTTTGTAAAACTCACCCCAGGTGGAATGTCTCTATTATTAAATAGGATATGATAAATAGTGTAAAATCTCACCCAGGTGAATTTTCTGTATTTATTAATAGGATATGATAAATAGTGTAAATGTCCCCCAGGTGAATTTCTCTATTTTATTAATAGGAATGATAAATAGTGTAAAATCACCAGGTGAATTGTCTCTATTTATTAATAGGATATGATAAATAGTGTAAAACTCACCTAGGCGAATTTTCTCTATTTTATAATAGGATATTGATAAAAAGTGTAAATCTCACCCAGGCGAATTTCTCTATTTATTAATAGGATATGATAAATAGTGTAAAAACTCACCAGGTGAATTGTCTCTATTTTATTAATGTAGGATATGATAAATAGTGTAAATCTCACCCAGGTGAATTTTCTCATTTTATTAATAGGATATGATAAATAGTGTAAAAATCACCTAGGCGAATTCTCTTATTTATTAATAGGATATGATAAATAGTGTAATCTCACCCAGGGTGAATTTTCTCTATTTTATATATAGGATATGATAAATAGTGTTAAAACTCACCCAGGTGGAATTTTCTCTATTTTATAATTAGGATATGATAAATAGCGTAAAACTCACCCAGGGGAATTTTCTCTATTTTATTAATAGGATATGATAAATAGTGTAAAACTCCTCCAGGTGAATGTTTCTCTATTTTATTAATTAGGATATGATAAATAGTGTAAAACTCACCCAGGTGAATTTTCTCTATTTTATTAATAGGATATGATAAATAGTGTAAAAATCAACCCAGGCGAATTCTCTTCTATTTATTATTAGGATATGATAAATAAAGTGTAAAACTCCCCCAGGTGAATTTCTCTATTTATTAATAGGACATGATAAATAGTGTAAAACTTAAACCCAGGTGAATTGTCTCTATTTTATTAATAGGATATGATAAATAGTTGTCAAAAATCACCTAGGCGAATTTCTCTATTTTATTAATAGGATATGAAAATAGCGTAAAATCACGAGGGATTTTCTCTATTTATTAATAGGATATGATAAATAGTGTTAAAACTCACTAGGCAAATTTTCTCTATTTTATTAATAGGATATGATAAATAGTGTAAAACTCACCAGGTGAATTTTCTCTATTTTATTAATAGGATATGATAATAGTGTAAAACTCACCCAGGCGAATCTCTCTATTTTATTATTAGGATATGATAAAATGTAGTTGTCAAACTCCCCAGGTGAATGTTCTCTATTTATTAATAGGACATGATAAATAGTGTAAAACTAACCCAGGCGAATTCTCTCTATTTATTAATAGGATATTATAAAAGTGTAAAATCTCACCAGGTGAATTTTCTCTATTTTATTAATAGGATATGATATAAATAGTGTAAAACTAACCCAGGCGAATTCTCTCTATTTTAGTCATAGGATATTAAAATAGTTGTAAAAATCACCGTGGAATTATCTCTATTTTATTAATAGGATATGATAAAACTAGTGTAAACTATAACCCAGGGGAATTCTCTTATTTTATTAATGGATATTATAAATAGTGTAAAACTCACCCAGTTGGAATGATCTCTATTTTATTAATAGGATATGATAAATAGTGTTAAAACTCACCCAGGACAATTGTCTTATTTTATTAATTAGGATATGATAAATAGTGTAAAACTCCAACCAGGCAAATTGTCCTATTTTATTAATAGGATATGATAAATAGTGTAAAAACTCACCCAGGTGAATTGTCTCTATTTATTAGAAGGATATGATAAATAGTTGTAAAACTAACCCAGGCAAATTGTCTCTATTTTATTAATAGGATATGATAAATAGTGTAACACTCACCCAGGTGAATTTTCTCTATTTTATTAATGGATATGATAAATAGTGTAAAAACTCACCAGGCAAATTTCTCTATTTAAATAGATAGTAAATAGTGTAAAATACCAGGAAATTGTCTCGATTTATAAAGGATATGATAAATAGTGTTAAACTCATCCAGGTGAATTGTCTCTATTTTATTAAGAGGATATGATAAATAGTGTAAAACTCACCCAGGTGAATTGTCTCTATTTTATAATAGGATATGATAAATAGTGTAAAACTTCACCCAGGTGAATTTTCTCTATTTTATTGATAGGTATGATAAATAGTGTAAAACTCACCCAGGTGAATTTTCTCTATTTTATTAATAGGATATGATAATAGTGTAATAAACCTCACCCAGGCGAATTTCTCTATTTATTAATAGGATATGAAAATAGTGTAAAACTCACCCAGGCGAATTTTCTCTATTTTATTAATAGGATATGATAAATAGTTGTAAAAACTTCACCCAGGCGAATTTTCTCATTTTATTAATAGGATATGTAAATAGTGTAAACTCACCCAGGTGAATGTCTATTGTATGATAGGACATGTTTTTAGTAGTGTTTATTTTAGAAAATCTGCAGCTTAATTACCATAACAGTTCCATAATATGAATATACCATAGGCTGGTATGAAGTAGTCATGAGTAATTGAACATTCCAGTAAGTAATGAGTTTGGTGATGAAAATTCTGGCAAAACTGTAAAAAATGCAACAACAAAAGGTGTCAAAAAGGTGAAATTTCACCTATTTATAAATAGCTTTAAATACAAAAATGTACAAAAACTTGTTTCACTGCAAAGTCCCTGCGATAGCGAAATTGTGAAAATAAGGTTCTTCATAAATAAGCCCCCTAAGCAATACATTGGTTGAATTTTCAATTTGTCTGGTTGTAAGTGATTATCAGTTGTTGTTTTATCCAAGAGTTTATCGAAATATAAAATGATTTGCTATGTGGGCCCATGGCTATTCCTAAGGCACTGGGTACGCCATTTGCGATCGCATGTTGGTTCGAATAAGATCGGGAGAGGCGGTTCCGGCAGGATCATGAACGTTTGCGGTGAGCGCTAGGTCGGATAAGTAGTATATGCACTGATGTATGGCCACCTTAAGGATTAAAAGACACAATAGGAGAGATCATAAATGTGACAGGAATGATGAATCTCGCTTCCTGTTTATTGAGATTTGCTATGAGAACATTTTTCGAGCGCACACACAATTCTTCCTCCCGGCCTGTGATTTATAAATGTCCCAAACAATCTCGCAAAGGGAGGGAGAGGAATTTAAGAGAATTTCTTCATATTCCAAAAGACGAGGAAAGTAAAAGGAAACATCCATCTTCATCCAGTTACTAAAAGAAAACAATACGAGGCACAGGGATAAATATTTATACTGGAGAGAGTGCTTTGTGTAAGGGAGTCAGCCAAAAGGAGAGTTTCCAGTCCGTAAAACTGTACCGTGACCCGACTTTCTACCCACTTCCTACCCACAACCCGACCTGCAAGTTTTGAACCCAAAAACCGACCCACTTTTATATTTTCTTCCTAAATTTGTACAGGGAAGGTTTAAAAAAAAAGTCTTTAAAAATAAATATTTTATTCCGAAAACAAAAACATACCATACCACTAAAAGAGACAGCAGGGTTTAACTTACCATAACAGGAGGATTATGGGTAGGGGCAGGTGGAGCTGACCTTTATATGGTGTGTGTAGATTATTTATGCCATTTTTTGAAAACTACAACTCCCAGTATTCCTGTTGACACTCTGCGTTGTACTGTGCTTGGGAGTTTTAAATGTAATCATCTGGAGGTGCAACATATCTGCTGTGAGTTCTAGTGAACCTCACAAGTGGTTAGATTGGTCTTCAGACATTCACACCCTGCGAATCTGGCTTCCAGGCAGGGTGGGGAGAAGGGGGCGGAGTGAATGGCTTGACTCAATGACGTCACAAAGGGGGCGGTGTTGGGTGTAGGGCAGGCACTACATGACGTCAGAGAAGGGGCGTGCCGAAGAAAAGAAGGTGTTACGGAGGCGGAGCTGCCAGGTAAGTTCGGGTCGCGGGTGGTGCTGGGAGACCACCCCAAAATCCCAGAGACTCCCGCGACTCCGGGAGGGGGTGGGTAGGGGCCTGGTTCTTATCATCCACACCCATACGTGTTTGCGTTTACCGGATTCCCCTCTGGTTGGAAACAGAGCCCTGCCGTTGAACAGGCCACATTCTTCCTGGCTGCTCTGTGATGTTCAACAAAGCTGTCTGTGTGCTGGGAGCTTGACATCTAGATATATCTACCTTTACTCGCCGTAGTGTGATTTGGTGTAAGGTGAGATACCACATGCACATTGTGTTGGATTGATACATATGTGATTGGTTTTTAGGTGCGATACACAATTGCACATTGTGTTGGAATTGATACATAGTGTGATTTAGTGTAAGGTGCGATACACATGCACATTGTGTTGGATTTGATACCATAGTGGTGATTAGTGTAAGGTGCGATACACTGCACATTGTGTGGATTGATACCATAGTGTGATTTAGTGTAAGGTGCGATACACACTGCACATTGTGTTGGGAGTTTGATACCATAGTGTGAATTGTGTGTGTAAGTGTGCGATACCACACTGCACATTGTGTTGGATTGATACCAAGTGTGATTTAGTGTAAGGTGCATACACACTGCACATGTGTGTGGATTGGTACCATAGTGTGATTTGTGTGTAAGGTGCGATACACACTGACACATTGTGTTGGATTGATAAAATAGTGTGATTTAGTGTAAGGTGCTATACACACTGCACATTGTGTTGGATTGATACCATAGGTGATTGGTGTAAGGTGCGATACACACTGCACATTGTGTTGGATTGATTACCCATAGTGTGATTTGGTGTAAGGTGCGATACACACTGCACATTGTGTTGGATTGATACCATAGTGGTGATTTGGTGTAAGGTGAGATACACACTGCACATGGTGTGGATTGATACCATAGTGGGTGATTTGGTGTAAGGTGCGATACACACTGCACATTGTGTTGGATTGATACTATAGTGTGATTTTGGGGTAAGGGCTATACACACTGCACATCGTGTGGTTGATCATGTATTTTTTTCAAACTGGAATTCTTTACCGCGACCCGACAACCCAAACCGCAACCCGTTCAAACCCAAGCATGTTACCGACCCGCCAAATTAGGTTAATCCAGCGGGTACCCTACCCGATCGGGACTCTACAAACAGACTCTGGAGCTGCAAAAACTGAGCATTCAGGGTGGGCCACACTGCTGCGTTTTTGTGGGTTTGCGTTTTTTTTCAGATCATTGAACGCGGCATGTTGCAATTGCGATTTGCCTTCCATGTTTTTTTCACATGCCGTTTTCCTATACCTAATGAGAAGAAAACACATGCGCAAACGCAACAAAGTCGCAGATGAAATTCATGCCATTCCGTGTGCGCACAGGATTAGCGTTGTTTTGCCATAGCTTATGTAAGACAGATTTATTAAGCTAACTTGATAACTAACACAAAGGATTGGTTAGACATTTTTTTGGGTGGGGCAAATTAATTCCTTGTGTAAAAAGGTGTGAGCTGGTGAGGATCCGATAAATTCGATCATATTGAAAACCACTTTAGTTCCAATTAACGCTAGACAATTTCGAGTGGAAGATCGGGAACATTTTCCCACCAACCCCATTTCCATGCACATATTTTTTGTTATGTCATAGATTTCTATTATGTATCGCATCTAGTACATCATAGATCGACCACGCAAGCAAATATCACATTTATAAACATAGATTGATCTTTCAATCGTAAAATTTAACATCATTTGTATCTGGGGATCTACAATTGCAAGGATATAGGTGGCACGATTAAACCGGCAATCCTTACATTCGGCTAGTCATGTGTACAAAACGCTCACCAGGCAGGGGAAAAGGAAAAACGAATTAAAAATATCAGTCCACTTTTTTGTAAAAAAAAAAAAAAAAAAAGAAAATTGGGGCACAAAAATGCCTCTAAATCTCAAATTGGTGAAAAACCGGTGGTGCAAGTTTATCTAGCTATAAAACAATAAAACATGCAGGCACATTATATAGTGGAATGTTAAGGCAAAAGAGCATTAAAATATTTTTTAATTTTTCCTGTTTACTACCGGGAACAAAGCTGCCAATTACTATTTTATAAGCTTATTTAGGTTTTTTTAAATCCTTCTATTACCTTGAAATAGGACTCCGGGGATCTTTATTCGCACTAGAATCTTTTTGGCTAAAAAAGGTTCAAATCTACAATTAATAAAGACCATGAGTACATAACTCGTGGTAATGGCACTAAAAACTGGATCAGATTCTGGTTCCGCCGGTTTTCACTATCAACAGACAACAGGCAGAGAGAGTAGAAAGAGAAGATTTTAAAGTGACAGGAGTGAGTGTATGATCGTTTTTGTCGTGGGAGGGGACAGGGTTCCTTTCTGATTTGTTGGTCGGTCAGAGGATTTGTCTCGGCATTCCATAACCGGTCCATCCAGACGGCGCTCCCTTATTGGTGCCCATCTGAAGGCCGATATATTTTTTCCCCTCTTTAGATTGTCCTGAGTAAACTCTCGTTTGTTCTCCTGAGATTTCCTGAAAGGAGTGAGAACCATTAGTTTAGATTACGTTTTAACATTTACTGATTCTACTTAACGGTGTTGCAGTCATACTGCGCTGGAGAAATATCGGAACCATTCAATGCATTGCTTTACCAGAAAATCCCAGTATGGGACCAATGTAATTTACAATTCATTAGCAGCAGGTTAGAAATTGACTCTTACTTGGGAAACCAGTTTATATCTCCCTGGAAAAATCCGTCGCTCTTGTGACAGCCAGGCCCCCCAGATCATCAGTGTTCTCTGTACGCTCGCCATGTCCTTACACTATAAACACAACTCACATTAGGATTACTGTCCCCAATAGAAATGGGTCCCCACCCAAACGTTATAAGATGTCATAACCCCAAAATACAGAACGTACAATCCCATTATCGATGATCATACAATTGGCGAGTGTATGGGATACAATAGTGAGATGCACAGTTCCCTTCAGAGCTGTGAGGAATAATTACAGGGGATAAAAACATAGAATTGTAAAGTGAAAAAGATCAAAAGCATCCCCCTTGTAGTAATCAGTTCCAAAAAACACCTAATTATATAGATGGTCGAAAATTAAAACGTAACTTTATTAAATTATATATTAAAAACTGTTCCACCAGCCGTCTGAAAAGAAAAGAGAAAGGGATCATAGGAAAAACCCATACAGTCCTTAAGAATAAGTGGGAGGCCATCAGCTGATTCTTTGTCACAGCAGACCGTAAAAGGGCAAGCATGATCAGTAATCACTATGAAGCAGCACTTGGAGAGGATTTTTTTTTCCTCTTTAGATTCGATATCTCAAGAAACTGGGGGGCAGGTCAACAAAATATTGATACAGTGTTGGTTGGAAAGAGTTATAGTTTCCAGTAATGGGCAATTTAAAAAATATATTTTCTGTTTAGATACCCTTTAATAGTACTTAGGCTGAGGACCCAAATCGCTAACTCCTTCCCCCTGGGAACGGTCTACCATGGACGTTGTGATGGCAGGTTCATTGGATAGTTAAAAAAAAAAAAGATGGATGAGTTTCTGAAAACAAGGAATGTTGCAGGTTACGGTATCTTATTATACTAACCACAGTTTGTATGCACGGACAACACCATGTACACACTGCAGTACCTCAAGTCAGCCACCAGATGGCGCATAACCCAGAAGTTGCCACAGAGGAAGGATGCGGTGAGGGTGGATGCGGCTGAGGGTTGGAAGTACCATGGGGTGTATCCAGCGGGTGGGGTGGGTGTCCGGACACAAAGGAATTGCTCCACAGGGGCGGGTGGGGTGTCGGGGGGGGTGGCAATTCTTTAAAGAATCAGGGGTTTTCTGGTTTATATATAAAGTAGAGTTATCCAGGGATATTTCCAAAAGGTTTTTTTTTGCCTTTCTTGGATGAACAAATGGGTAGGAATTGAGGATATGCCAAGTAGGTGGATTGGATTGATGGATGTCTTATTCAACCTCAAAATACTATACTGTAGTTACTTTCTACATGAAGTTTCCTCGACACTCTGGTCCGTCTGCCACCGTCAGCCAGCGGTACAGCCAATAGGAAGACACATCATTGCAGTGTGTCTTCTCATTGGCTACATCACAGACAGTAGAGACACACTGGGTAATGACCTAAAATTACACGCAGGGTAATGACCTAAAATGCCAAGTTCTCATTCATGGGGGTACAACGTGTCTCCTCATTGGTTGAAATACTGGCTTGTAAAGGGGGTAGGTCCAGGACCGGAAATGGGATAGAGGGACACCTAGAAAATTGTTGTGTCTGAATCCTACTATTCTTGGTCTGTTAGTATTTAGATATAAATCTCATCACACATATTCATTTATACATCCACATACTAGGAAATGTCCACTGTTACCTTCCCACAAGTCCACCGTCTGGAAATAAATCGTGGCTGGAATTCCATAGCGTTCACAGCCTTCAGGAACTGAGAGAATCTGCTCCATCTGCTTAAAGGCCATACTGGACGGCTGCACTTTCGCTATGGAGTTGGGGCGAGGGAGTTGATGAGATTGAAAGTACCTGAGCAGAACAGAAACATAGAGACAGTGTAAGGAGTTGAAGGGGATTCCCTGTACAGTGTCTGGTTGTTAGGTATAAACCTATTACAGGGCAGCAAGTGTCATGTTTCATTATAGGGTTTTATTTCAACCAATCAAAATTCATTGTTATTCTTTCCTGTTTTTTATGTTTATTATGGCTGGGATTAGGAGTTATCTAAGGGGTCCTGATCAGATATCGTTTAACCCAAACTGGAGTTAGGAACACGGCTAGGGGTTGTTGTACCAACAACATTATAAACAATAGTTAGAATGCTGGGAGATGTTATGGGGCCATGTACACAATTAACTGATCATTCAATCCTGGCATGTATGATCAGTATTGGTTTGCTAACATTTTGACAGGACTAATAGGAGACAACCAATCAGCCATATATGGTCTGGACATCATCAGAATTTTAAAATTGTACGACATAATAGTCCGGCGATGGGACCTCTTAAAGGCATGTCCATCCCCCCAACCAATTTTTTTATTAGAATAAGACCCCCCAAAACCTAGACCTCACTGAGACTTCTCAGCCAACCACTATCGCGGCTGCCAGGGGAACGAGGGCTGGTAAGTTACAGAGCTGGTTCAACTATAAACCTTACGAAGTCAGGTTTAGTTGTTTTTTTGCTATAACCAGAATGTTTGTTGGGGGTGGACATGTCCTTTAAGTATAACCTGTCTCAGCTTTCCTCTATCTTCAAATGTTTGCTGTCCCCTCTCCAAGATCATTTACAAGCTCGCACACGCTCAGGAGAGATGGCTAGGATAATAGCATTCAGTCCATGACTGACAAGTGGAGGAAGAACCAGGAAGCAGAAAGAGGAGTAACGGGATATCATGGGTAATTCTGGTAAATACTGGTGGGCTTGGTAGTTTCTCATGAGGTTTGTAAGACCCATGGTCTGTTACTGAGCCACAATATATGCCATGTGTGTGACTATAAACTTTACCAAACGCAGGTCAATACAGTTGACCCAAACTACACTATTTTCCACAATATTTAAGTCTGTTTTCAAGAAGTATTTAGTACTCACAGTGCCGTCCTTTAAACAGGCCTGTATGGCTGTTTTCCTGGACCATCGGGTGCCCCACTGGCTGGACCACATGAGCTTTAATCCATTGCACCAAGATGGTTTCCAGCTCATTGTCATACTTCTGGTTATCTTCTCGCACCTCTCGGCTCAGTCCGTATGAGGGTCCCTTGTTTGCCATGGTTGGGAAATGAGCAGAGTTTCTGGAAAGTCAAAAACAAACGCAATTTGTGAATGTTTAATTTTGACGAGATTAACCGGTCCCTGCAAACAGGTTTCCATTTATATACAGGGAATAAAGTAAAATAAAGAAAGTCCGAGGTTACAGAGGAGTTTCATAGGAAAGTTAAGGCCACAGGTCATGGAAATCCAGTGGTGACTTCATAAAATAGGGCACACAATTACTTTATGTAGTTCCAATATAGAGCGGAGTCATGGACACTGATGATAGCTAAACAGGATTATACTGATGACATAGCAAGCCCTGATTAGAATGATGACATAGCTAAACACTGATTATAACTGATGACATAGCCAGCCCTGATAGAACTGATGACATAGCAAACATGATACTGATGACTAAACACTGTAAACTGAATAGCAAGCCTGATGATAACAAGCTAAACAGAGTATAACATGATGACATAGCCAAGCCTGATAGAACTGATGACATAGCTAAACACTGATTATAACTGATGACATAGGCCAACGCCCTGATTAGAACTGATGACATAGCTAAACACGATATAACTGATGACATAAGCCAAGCCCTGAGATTAGAATGATGACATAGCTAAAACACTGATTATAACTGATGACATAGCCAAGCCCTTGATTAGAACTGATGACATAGCTAAACACTGATTATAACTGATGACATAGCCAAGCCCTGATTAGAACTGATGACATAGCTAAACACTGATTATAACTGATGACATAGCCAAGCCCTGATTAGAACTGATGACATAGCTAAACACTGATTATAACTGATGACATAGCCAAGCCCTGATTAGAACTGATGACATAGCTAAACACTGAGTATAACTGATGACATAGCCAAGCCCTGATTAGAACTGATGGACATAGCTACAACCTGATTAGAACTGATGTAACATAGCCAAGCCCTGAATTGGACCTGATGACATAGCTAAACACTGATTATAATGATGAATAAGCCAAGCCCTGCTGATTAGAACTGATGACATAGCTAAACACTGATTAGAACTGATGACATAGCCAAGCCCTGATTAGAACTGATGACATAGCTAAACACTGATTATAACTGATAACATAGCCAAGCCCTGATTAGAACTGATGACATAGCTAAACACTGATTATAACTGATGACATAGCCAAGCCCTGATTAGAACTGATGACATAGCCAAGCCCTGATTAGAACTGATGACATAGCTAAGCCCTGATTATAACTGATGATATAGCTAAACACTGATTATAACTGATGACATAGCTAAACATGATTATAACGGATGACATAGCAAAACATGATTATAACTATAACATAGGTAAACACTGATATAAACTGATAAACATAGCTAAGCCCTGATTATAAACCAATGACATAGCCAACAGATTAAAACTGATGACATATTATAGCTTAGCAACAGATCATACATGATGACATCAATTATACTGTAATAAGACATAGCTAAACACTGATTATAAATAATGACATATCTAAACACAGATTATAAGTGATGACATAGCTAAACACTGATTATAAATAATGACGCAGCTAAACACTAGCTATTTCATCACTTATAATCAGTGTTTAGCTACGTCATCACTTATAATCAAACACTGATTATAACGGATGGCATAGCTAAACACTGATTATAACGGATGGCATAGCTAAACACGGATTATAACGGATGACATAGCTAAAACACTGATTATAACTGATGACATAGCTAAACAATGATTAAACTGTGACATAGCTAAAACACTGATTATAAACTGATGACATAGCTAAACACTGATTAAACTGATGACATAGCTAAACACTGATTATAACTGATGACATAGCTAAAACCTGATTATAAACTGAGACATAGCTAAACACTGATTATAACTGATACACTAACACTGATTACAACTGTGACATGCTAAACATGATTATAACTGATGACAAGCTAAACACCGATTATAACTGATGACATCGCTAAACACCGATTATAACTGATGACATAGCTAAACACTGATTATAAATGACATACATCTTGAAAAATATAAAGATATTAAAATGATCTAGTAGTTCCATGACCATGTTAAAACACAAGGCTGTGGCTGGCTTTTAGGTTTTAAAAACGGGGGTCCATTATTGTCCACAGTTAACGAGACATAATGATAATGATAATGTAGGGCACATTAAGGAGCAGAGAGGAATTTATTTGAAAATTAAATTGTTTAAGGATAATAAAGTCAGTGGAATTAGAATTTTTTAATGATGTAAAGAGACATCCCAGATGTACAGCTCAGCGACTACTGAGGTTGTATCACATCTTTGCGTGTGGTTCCCAATAAAAGATAAACCAGTTTGACAAATCTTTCAGGACAGCAAGTCCTGCAGTTAATTTCACCCGGGTAAAAATCTATGGGTAGGGATTGGTTCAGCCAAGAGATCCATCACGTTTATTCAGCTATAGGCTATAAAAAAGATATTTTGGCTCAACTTCCCCTTTCACGTTTTAAGTGATATCTAACATCGGTGACAAACCCTGACCTTGAATACCTTGTGGAATGAAAATGCAGTTAAAAGTCCGGAAGGAACTTGAGGCGACAAATAAAGAATCTTTGGTGGCGTTTCCTGTTTGTGTAACTAGGAGCGGTGACATCGACCAGCCCTGTGAAACCAGAGGAATGTCCTATGTAAAACCACCACTGTTCATCGCTAGTTAAACTTTAACCTGCTCCTTTAATACTTGCAGCCATGTCACTAGGTAACAATGCGTGTAAGGGAACCATGTACGTAGGTGACCAGCATGTAAGGGAACCTGTACGTAGGGAGCCATTGTACTTAGGGAGCCATGTACGTGTAAGGGAACCATGTACATAAAGAACCTATATGTAGGGAATCATGTATGTAGATAACCACATACATAGGAAGCCATGTACGTAGGGAGCCATGATGTGCATAGGGAAACATGTACATAGTGAGCGGGTGCATATGGAACGTGTACGTAGGGAACCATATAGGTAGGGCAACCTATACGTAGTGAGCCATGTGCAAATGAAACATCTACGTAAGAAACCATGTAGGTAGGGAAAAACATGTGCATAGGGAACCATGTACGTAGGGAAATGTGTGTAGGGCAGCCATGTGTGTGTGCTCTACGTACATGGTACCTATGTATGTAGGTAACCATGCATGTAAGGGAACCATGTACGTAGGTGACCATGTACATAGGTAACCATGTACGTAGAGAACCATGTACTTTGGGAGCCATGTACGTGTAAGGGAACCTGGACGTAAAGAACCATATACGTAGGTAATCATTGTAGTAGGGAGCCATATAGTAGGGAGCCATGTACGTAGGGAGCCATGTACGTTAGGGAGCCATGTAATAGCCATGTACATAGGGGCCATCTATAGGGAGCCATCTAAGTAGGGAGCCATCTAAGTAGGGAGCCATGTAAGTAGGGAGCCATGTACGTAGGGAGCCATGTACGTAGGGAGCCATGTACGTAGGGAGCCATGTACATAGGGAGCCATCTAAGTAGGGAGCCATCTAAGTAGGGAGCCATCTAAGTAGGGAGCCATCTAAGTAGGGAGCCATGTACGTAGGGAGCCATGTACGTAGGGAGCCATGTACATAGGGAGCCATGTACGTAGGGAGCCATGTACATAGGGAGCCATGTACGTAGGGAGCCATGTACATAGGGAGCCATCTAAGTAGGGAGCCATGTACGTAGGGAGCCATGTACGTAGGGAGCCATTGTCATAGGGGCCATGTACATAGGGAGCACCATTAGGGAGCCACTGTACGTAGGAGCCATGTAATAGGGGCCATGTACTAGGGAGCCATGTACATAGGGAGCATTAGTAGGGAGCCATGTACATAGGAGCCATGTACGTAGGGACATGTGACGTCTTTTTAGATTCACTTTGGTCTGGGGATGTGCCGCTTGAAAAAAAGCCAATGTAATACCAATATTCAAAAAAGCTAGTCGTTCACAGCCTGGTAACTATAGACCTGTAAGCCTAACATCAGTGGTAGGGAAGGTGATGGAAACTTTGTTACGGGATCATATCCTTGACTTTGTCTCCAGAGATCATCTTATTAGTAGTAATCAGCATGGATTTATGAGAAATAGATTATGCCAGACAAATTTAATTGGTTTTTATGAAGAAGCGAGTAAGAAGTTAGATTCAGGCACAGCAGTGGATGTGGTATACTTGGATTTTGCAAAAGCTTTTGATACTGTGCCAGGCGACTAATGTATAAACTGAGGACTGTTGGCCTAGAAAAAAAACATTTGTACATGGATAGAGAATTGGTTATTGGATCGCAAACAGAGAGTGGTGGTCAATGGAGCTACATCTACGTGGGCTAAAGTTCTAAGCGGAAGGGCCTCAGTGTTCTGTACTGGGGCCGCTTCTGTTTAATCTGTTTATAAATGACTTAGAAGGGGGCATTGAGAGCAAGGTCTCTGTGTTTGCTGATGACACTAAACTATGCAGAGCTTTGGAAACTTCACCTGTTACGTAGGGGCCCGTTACGTAGGGAGACGGGGCACCATATACGTAGTGAGCCATATACGTAGGGAGACAATTGTACCATAGTGAGCCATCTACGTAGTTGAGCCATGTACGTAGGAGGAGCCATGTACATAAGTGGCCATACGTAGTGAGACATATATTGTACGTAGTGAGCAAATGTTACATAGTGAGCCATATACGTAGTAAGAGCCATGTTAACGATAGAGGGGAGCCCAATGTGTACATATGAGCCAGTAGTATGATTGTAACATTAGTGAGAGCTTATACGTAGGGAGCCATGTACGTAGTGAGCCATGATACATAGTGAGCCAAGTTAATACGTGAGTGAGCCATGTTACGTAGGGAGACCTTATCTCACATAGTGAGCCATGTACATAGTGAGCCATCTACGTAGTGAGCCATGGACACTAGTGAGCATATTTATACGTAAAGCCCCCTGAGGCAATAGTTACGTAAGATGAGCCCTGTACATAGTGAGAGCCAATACGTCAGATGCAGCACATGTACAGTAGGGAGCCATGTACATAGTGAGCCATGTCAAGTGAGCATCTACGGAGTGACCATGATAAATACGTGAGCCATTATAAAGTAGTGAGCAATTGGACGTAGTGAAGCCTGTACATAAGTGAGCCAAAATTATACGTAGTGAGCCCATGTACATAGTGAACAATTATGACGTAGTGAGCCAATGTAGTAGTGAGCCCTGTAAATAAAGTAGAGCATATACGTAGTGAGCCAGATGTAGTAAGGAGCCGTACATAGGAGCCATTAACGTAATGGGAGCCTGTGACGTAGGGAGCCATGTACATAGTGAGCTACGTAGTAGGCGAGCCTGTAGTAGGGAGCCATGTACAGTGTAGGGAGACATTACATAGTGAGCCATGTATAGTGAGCACCTATACGTGGAGCATGTGCAAAATGAAACATCTACGTAGGAAACCAGTAGTAGGGAAAACATGTGCGTAGGGAACCATGTACGTAGGTAAATGTGGTTAGGGAGCATTGTACTTGGAGAACCATGATTTAGGAAAAAACATGTGGCATAGGGAACCATGTACAATAGTGAGCGTGTGCATATGGAACATGTACGTTGGGGGAGCATATAGGAGGGCAACACATTTAATTAAGGAGCCATGTCAAAATAAACATCGTACATAGGAACCATGTAGGTAAGGCAAATTTGTGCGTAGGGAACCATTGTACGTAGGGACAGCCATGTGTTGTAAGGAAACCATGTACAGTAGGGAAAACGTGTGTAGGGAACCAAGGCATAGGGCAAGGATAGGACCTCGTATAGGCAACAGACATATTATAAGGGGCTTGTCCTTTTATTGAGATGATTCCAATGCTGCACAAAGCTGTTTATATTGATTATATTGTACAAAACCTTTATATGCAGTTAGCCTAATGCAAAAATTACTAACAGAAGGAAGTGAGAGTGCAAAGGATTCTGGTTGGTGACCATAGATCTGCCATTGTACCTTTCACTACCTACCTGTTGTAGCGACCCTGCTTACGTAATGGGAGTGGTGCGTGTATGGGCAAGGTGTGTGCTAAGGGTGTACATGTTCTACTGATCACGGTGGTTCCTAGTGAGGGATATGTTTGGAATGTGTGATTGTAATCGCCACAGTGCTTGTAGAGGAATGTTGGGAGCTGTAGCTTTAAAACATCTTCCTAATCCTGAAGTAGGGAAATATGGGAAAATTCTAAAAAAAAACAAACGTCTGTGCAGCCACGTTTTGTGTGCTATAACGCAGCGCACAGCAATAGAAGAGAGGGGATGGCCCCATTACGTCAGCTGCCCTGGGTGCGCTGACCACCCTTTTCGCAGCGCATGCGATCGTCCATTTTGTGTGCGCATCGCATGCGCTGAGATAGGGATACAATCAAAGAGATCACAACGCACGCTCAGGGTAGCGCGCATGGTTCCTGCGCGCTCCCTAGTGGGGGCCTTGCCCTCAATGTCTGTAGAACAAGACAGTAACCATGTTAATTTATATCAGATATTATATTACTGAAATACCATTAATTGGTTACAAATATCTGGGAAGCTGGTCTGATGCTATTGAAAGGCTACTGTAAAAATGGCTACTGATGGAAATCTGAGACTCAGCAGAGCACATTTATTCCTTTAATTTGATCAAGTCATGTGCAGACGATGTAATGCTCCCAGGGAGCGCAGGCCAATTATTCGAACATAATAACCGGGAGTGTATTTATGGTCTGCGACGTTCTTATGGTCCTAATCCGTTTTAGACATTATTCAGCTGGGAGATTTTAACCAGATTTTCTAATAATAAGAATAACAGATTCCAAGCCCTGAGATCTCACGCATTCCAGATCTTCCCATCTACCAGCTAAGCAAACATGAAAACCATCGACACTCCACCTCCCCTTCAGTCTGAACTGTCACTGTAATTTTCCACTACTCCAAGAAGCCAAGATTTTATCTTGTTGGGGAGAAAAATAAACCCCCAGCCTGGACGGTTACTGAGAGCGAGGCCGGATCTGTTCAAGCTTGGCCAAGCCATGGAAGTTGTTAGACGTTTTTTTATTTTTCCCTTTATATGTTTGTATTTAAGTTAATATTAATAGACGTGTCTATCATTAAATTGTCTATAAAACAGAAACTGCTTTGTGTTGTATGCAAAGAACAGAGATAGAGTCTCACCAGGTCTCAAAGGGCATTGCCAACAGAGATTATTTCTGCTATAGCCAAAGTCCTGGCATGTGTCCATCAAAACACTTGATTAATTGTGTAACCAATCAAAAACATTAGCATTTTTACATCTGAGCAAGCGCAATTCAATTGTAGAATATTCTCTTCCTATACAGCTCTTATAACCAGTACATAATGGGCATATTCACCCGCCATAGAGAATAATGGGGGTTCAAGGGGCAGCCTGTCTAGCCTGTCATGGGCCACCCATGACCAGTAAAGGGCCTCCCATGCTCACACCCATTTGCCCCCAGACAGGGTTTGTAAAAATCAGACCATTCAGATAAACTGGGTGTTTGGGAGCTACGTGTAGGATTGCATACAGTGCAGTATTAAGGGATATAATTAACTTGTTATATATCGGATACAGTATATCTGTGCAACCAGCGATGATAGGAGTGGAAGGAGTAGAGCGTTAACGGAAATGGCTTTAAATAAAGTTGCATTTCCCTTTCTCCTTTAGGGATCAGACCCTTCCTTAAAGACATTTTTACATAGCCGCCATTTAGTCCTTAATGAATGTTAAATGTAACCTAAAGCGAATATCACCCATTTACATAACAAATATATTAACAACTTGGCTGCTGAACTGCCTTTTTAGATTGTAAAGTAGCATTATAGCCTTCCATTGAAGGCTAGCCTTACTTATCTTTAAATGGCAACCCCCAACTCGTTGTAGGGACTTTCCAGGCCGGAATGCTGGGAGTTGGCCATCCTGCATTAATGCATTGTACAAAAAAATCCAATATACATAATGTTCTTACAGGCCTGATTATTAGACGGTTCCCAGGAGTTAACGTGCTTATGGATAGGTTAATGTCAGGCCATAGGGAGGTTGGGCGCTGTGTGTTGATCGGTGTGTGGTCATTTATTAGCAGGTCAAGGTATTTATTTGACTTTAATGTCATGAATTTCGTAGGTTGGGGTAGTAAGGTAAAATGATATAATGTAAATAATATAGTATAATAATATGATGTAACATCGATACTTGTTCAGGGAAAGGTGCAAACTCTCTTTTAGTTCACAGAGTTAACAGGAAATTAAAAGGGGGGTGCACGGGAGCACTAACGGCCATTAAGCTGGATGAGCCCACACACTGCAACGCACACGAGAATCGCACACAAAATCGCGAGCGTTATACGCACGTGGATTGTGTGCGCTGTTTCTGTGCAATTCGCATTAACGCACCAAAAAAAAAAGCCGGAACGCATGCGTATACCAAAACATGATACGGACTGCACAATCGCATGCGATCTAAATCGCGGGAATTTCGCTTTTCTGCAATTTCCATTTAGCGAAGATCGCGAAAATGTGCGAAACGCAGTGCGCAAAAAACACGCGCTAGTGTGGCTAGCCTGATGCATTGCAGAAACATGTGGAGATAAGTAGAAACCTGGGAGTATTGTTACATCACAATGTAAATCTCTGTCTTCATAGGATACATCCAACCTGTGGACCTCTTATGGGAAAAAAACCATAAGTGTGGAGCAGTGAGAAAACCAATTGTTACCCACTAGTGGAGGCTACAACCCAAACCTACACCATTACAGATCCGGATGGAAGGGGGTAAATAATGGTGTTTTCTAAACAGGGTGTTACAAACATTGGATGTTTAGCATGAGCAGAAGCTGCCAGACCTGATTGATTAAAATAGTCTGTGTGGATTTGCATACTAAAACATTGCTTTTATCTTTTGGTATTAGAAAGAAATTGGCATGGCATTGAAGGTATATCCTGGTACGTGATCTCTAATGGTCTGCCATTCAGAGTGTGCATCTGGTTGGCTAAACGCATGCAGACGTGCAGGCCAGAAAACCAGCATGGAAGCTTCATATTATTTGTTTTGTATTGAGTGGGGTGGTTTGTTTTTATTTCTGGTGCCTGGCGTGGGACGGTGCAGGGTGGGATAATGGCGCTAATGCTGTAGGATAGACCCTTCCCTACCATCTGGATATATGTATAGAGACAGGCCTGCAATGCGATAGGCCCTAATGGAGCAAAAGCATTATTTCAGTGCAATAAGCCACATGTGAGAGTCACGTGAACATCACAGCCACGATATCTGGGGGTGAATGGAAGAATCCAGTTACAGGGAACAGCAGACGGACGGACGGACAAACTCAGCAAAGAGGGCCACAACTATTTTGCCATCCTTAATATGAAATCACCAGTCATTCATAAACTATTCTGTTTGTAAGTAGCAAAAGGAAAGTTGTTATTAATGACACTTCTAGTTTGATTCTGGGAAACAGTGGTTAAACAGTTTGATAAAGGGCAAGTTAAGTGTATCTAAGAAGCTAGCTGTGAAGTTCTTTGGGGTGGTTACTATGGGTAAGTCTCAAAATAAAATGTCCCACTACAGGGTCAGATGGGGTGTAACAAGAAAACCACAACAAGCCAATCAACTAAACAGGACCTCACTGTAAATGTTCTAACATAGGGGACGCTAGACATCACTAGGACATCATAATGTTCAACTATTGAGATGATGGACATCACTGGGTATTATGTTCATACAATAGGGGTAATGACATGATAGCATTAATGTTTCCTGCATATGGGGACGCATGACATTCACTGGTTATGTAATGTGTATCATACATATGGGGACGGAGGGGGGCACTTACTGGGTAATAAGTTCATGCATATGGGACGACAGCTGCACGACAGGAGACGGGTATTAATGTTCATTTATACGTACTATGGGGACATGGCATCATTTTACTGAAGGGTATAAATGTTAATACATATGGAAGACAATACATCACTGGGTTTATTTTAATGTTCATGATATGGGGACGATGGCAATCACATTGGGTATTAATATTCATACATAGGGAGGCAATGGCAATTAACTAGTATTAATGTTCAGCATATGGGGACGAGATGGCATTACTGGGTATTAAGTTTAATAATATGGAGACACACAATTGGCATACTGAAATGGTATTACTAAGACAAAACATATGGGGACGATGCATTACTTGGTATTAATGTTCATACTAAGAGGGAGGGACAAGGCATTACTGGGTATTAATATCATACATATGGGACGATGACATCTACTGGTATTAATGTTCAACATATGGATGAATTACATCACTGGGTATTAATGTTCATACATATGGGACAGGACATTATAGGTATTAATGTTCCTACATATGGGGAAAACGATGACATTACTGGGTATTAATGTTCATACATATGGAGGACAATGACAATACTGGGTATTGGTATCATATGAGCATTATACTGGTTATGCAATATGGGGACGATGACAACTGGGTATAATGTTCATACATATGGGGACGTGGCTTACGGGGTATTAATGTTCATACATATGGCGAGACAATCATTACGGGTATAATTTCATAACATTGGGGACGATGGCATACTGGTAAAGTTATACATATGGGACGAATGGCATTACTGGGTATTAATATTCATACATATGGGGACGATGGCATTACTGGGTATAATGTTCATACATACGGGGAAAACAAATTCTGGTTTCCTTATCAGGAGCTGCCCACCCCACGGCTTCCTCGTACCAGGCAAATAAGTAACATCCGGAATCTGATACTATACTGGACCTGACACAGCCAGATAGCAGCCCAAGGGAAGGGATGCATGGAAATTTTACATCACATGAGTATAGCTACCCAAGATCCATTACCCAGCATCCCACTACAAACATTGGAATCCAATGGTGTGGAATCCAAAAAATTAACCACCATTTCAATTCCATACATGGCAGAGAATGAGCCATCTTGTGTTAAGACCAAGCTTCCCTATGAAGGGGAATTTACACCTTCCAAACCACCCCTCTCTTATTTCCCAGAGTAGACCTACCGACACCCCTAGTTTATCTTAGATTGCCACTTGGCAAGGTCCAGGACTAAGGAAAGGGGGGGTGGGGCCAAAACAGTGAATGCAACCTGCTGTGCTGTAATGTTAACTCAGGAGTCAATACCTTTGGTACAAAGTGGAGGGGGAGTTTGGATGGTATAATTCTATTTAAAACAGCCCATACCACGTCCTACTACAACAGAAATGGAAAATTATCAGCCTCATCTAGGCCATCACCACCTATTAATGGAAAAATTAAAACCATGTTCCCCGGGGGGATACATGGAATATGATGTGTCCCAGAGACTTGCGATCAGGACTAGTTCTTTCCATTTAAATGCACGTGCGTACCAGGCAGGGGACAGCAGCGTTCCACCAGAGGCAGAGGATTTGATGAGTCGAGAAAACAAACTTTGGGGATTGTATAGGGAGCGATGATGTTAAAGGAAACAATCACACTAAAAAAGCATCTGAAAAAACGTCCCCACTTCTATTGACAATCCCAATGCCAGATCCAGGATGCACATTTTTGACCTTTTTTTTTAACGTTAAAATCCTCTATTCTTAACAAACAGCAGCCCCTTACAAGGTTAATGAAAACTTTAGTGCATAGAAAGTGGTAATTCCACCTCCCAAAGAAAGAAAGAAAACTGCTTTGCCAGCTTTCCTTGTGCTTCAGCCTATCTTTAAACAGTAAGGCCCAGGACACTAACCTGGCAGTGAGAAACTGTACATGCCGGCGTTCCAACTGACTAAACTGTAACTCTATCCCCTTACCCTGTACATAAAATTGGATGTCCACCCTGCAAATCATTTAAATACATTGTAGGACCCCTGCCCACCACCATCCGCTATGTTAGATTACTAAAAAAAAGCTGCAGAACTTTAGGTACAGGCCCATCGCTCCTGCGTCGCTCTGATCCGGCCCTCTGTTTGCCGGAAACTGCAAAACAGGGGCCGGATCGGCAGCTGCGTCTATGATTGGCTGAGGGGCAGCCAATCACAGATGGGCTGACGGCAATGTAGAGCGCACGCAGGGCTGTAAGTAAGTTTCTGAGCTTTTTTAAGTAAACGGGACAGTTGGCGTTGGGCCGGGGTGCCCTACACTACAAGAAACAACATTAATGGCTTAGGGCGTTAAAGCAACCAGATGGGCTCCCCCTGAACATGTCCACACTACCTTCCGGAGGTTTCATATAAGCAGAAACCTTTGGAAGGAGGGAAGCTCCTACTCTTCATTTTCCTGGACTTTACGGGTATTTCCACCTAAAAAAACAATTTATAATAATCCTTAAAGTTGTCCACCCCAACGCCAAATAAAACAAAAAAAAATCCCTTCCGATATTTACTTACACCTTCGTTCCCGCGACTATCTATCTTCCTCTCTGCTAACCAGACACAGCAGAGAGGGGCCCCCGGACAGCACAGCCGCGTCTGGATTCTGCGGTCAGCCAATCACAGACGCACCTGCCAGCTGTGAAGATAGGAGGCGGTGAGCGAAGGGGCTGTAAGTAAGTATCGGAAAGGTTTTGTTAGTATTTTTATGGCGGTTGGGGTGGGACAACCTAAGTGCCTCTGTATTAATGCCTTGTTCGACTAGGAAGGGCAGGCAGGTGGGATCCAGAGGCGACTAGTTGGTAGTGGGGGGGAAAGAGTCCTCTTGCCGAATGTCCGCATCCCCCCGTGTTTAGGCATCCAGAAGGCATAGACCATGGAGACAGGAAAACAGCCAACTACTCTTCACTTTCTGGACTTTGGACATGGACTGCAGGATGAAACCAATTAAGGAAGCAGGATTAGTAAAGTAAGGGGGGGAACACAGAGGGCCACACTAGGGCAAAATTTTAGATTCGGGGGTGGACATGCTCTTTAAGCTCTGTATTGCCGTGCCCATTACACACCAAACATTATGATAGTTACCTGTACAGAGCTGGAGCACGAACATACTGGCATCCAGTACCAAAATAATATAATCATTCGGACTTTGGAAAGAATAGCAACACAGTACCCATGAAACTCATATCGCAAACATTGCAAATGGGTTTGGAGAGGATAAATACCGCGCCGGATGCACAGCCCCACTTAAACTGCCATTAGATTAATTCTTACAGGCAGCCGCCTCGCCCTGACTCACCTATATCAAATTTATTGCTTGTATAATGATAAAACCCCTTAAAGGTGTGGTTATTCATTTTCATTTGAAGGGGAGAGCTTGATTTGCGTGTATCAATGATTAAATCATTATCTCCCAATCTAATCTAACCTGTGTGGATATCAGGTAGGTCCCTTGGAATTGCTGGATTTGAATGCCTTGATTCAACCCATTCTTTTCCCCAGAAGAATAGTAGGAAGACAGACCAGGACAGATTGCACATTACCACAAGTCCTACTACAGCAACAAATCATAAAGATATTACATTCTCGCGTTATATAATTATCCTTTTTGATAGTCATCATAAAATTCCGATGGATCCAAGGGAAAAGAAGCGGACGTCAGACGTACTACCAACTGATGAAGAGGAATTGTACAGTCTTGTTAGACAGGGGAGACCACGGTGGGCTATTCTGAGGACCAAAACTCCACACCCGTAATCCAATTATGTTAGAAAGACTGGCCTCTTTACAGTATGTTGAATTTATCCTACTTGACCTAGAATCATTAGCTAGCTACCTGAGCTCATAGAAATCTCAAAGTGTAGTGTTAATGGCTATATCATGTCCTCTTCAACTCAATTTAGTTGAGCGGTTATACCTTGAGCAGGTCAGAGGAGGCAGCTGAAATGAGGATCAGATTCGAAGTCATTGGCTGAGATGTCAGCTGTCAAATCCAGCTGCCTAATGGAAGAAATGGGAAGCAGAAGCCTTATATATTCAGCAATTGCAGTTTGGATGGTATTTACATAGATATAATTGGTTTTATTTGCAATGTAGTTGGACTTTGCCGTTGAGTGCTGTAAAATGGCCAGGCTGAGAGGGGCCATTAACCTAGTTTGGGATGGACTATTTCAGCCATTATCCCTTATAGGGCATATTATACCTCTCTAAAAATTCCATAACACTTCACAAGGATCCTACCAGCCATTCCTCCATTAAAGAGATTCCAGGATGCATGATGGAAAGTCCTAGAGCCAACCAGGATAGTGTTTGCTCCAGTTTCTGGAAACTTCTTTTTATACTGATGCAGATCTACTACAATCTCCTTCAAACTTGTATTGGAACCTTATGGAATATACTTCGATGCAGAGGATAAAAGGGATTCCAGTGTGAATCAACAATTAGTTTAGTTTACACCATATTTATACAGTCTCTCTAGATACAAACTCTAATGGAGTTCCATATGGTCTGCATTAGAGTGTCAGTCTCCCTAGAGCTCTAAGACTGTAACAAAAACCTTCATCATCATGGTTTCTACCAACTTGTGGTGTCCACTTATGGATTCAGGAACAATGACCAAGATGGATTCTCATCAACCCAAATGAGAAGCGCATTAAAGAATTCATAGGATATGGCCCCATTTCTAACCATCAGGGGAAGGGGGGGGAACCTAATGATTGACTGCTGCTCCAGGAAGAAGACATGAGGGATACAAAGAGAGTAAGTAATTGGAGGTTTGTATACGTGTTGAGGTGGGGAATGGGTTCTTCAGATTTTGGGAAAGGTAAGTGTAGAAATTTAGCCGAGGGGTTAGGGCGTGGACTTCCTGTTGTTAGTTCTCCTTAAGAAACAAGTTAGAATCTGGGAGGGAGGGGAGGGAATATGTCCCACTCATTGTTTAGGGTCAATGTGATTACCGGCTATACTATTGCTGTTACAGAATAACACCTGCATTGTTCTACCTGCCCGCCTGCCTTGTTTGCCCAGTATGTGCTAGATCCCTTATAAAAAGGAAACGATCATTACGTTTATATAACTCTATGGACCTTTCGATACAGGATTAAAGTGTCTATGTTATATTGGAATGAATGTGGCAGTTAAGTAATCCTAATTCCCATGATGCAATGAATATTACTGACTGCCTATCGCCCTGGGGTGTTGGTACAGTTCGTATTGCATTTCTTCTACCTCCCAATTGGTGCTAGTAAATAGGGGGGATCAACGAGTTAACAAAAATCATTGGTTAATAAACGGGCGAATAAAACAAACACACACATGCGATGATGTAGATATGGAAGAAATGCCGTAAAGGGCAATCAACACCCTCTAACATACTACACACAGCTTGGGCCCCAGACTACTGTACATTTTCTTTATAATTCTCCAAGTGACTTTAATTAAAAATTACAGAATCGATTCTCACACCTTGTTACTCTCCTCTGGCTGGCGGCTGTGAGCTTCGGTGGCCTATAGCCGTGCCGTGAGACGATGGTAGGCCTATAGACGTGACGTGAAGCGATAGGTATAGCCTAATAGCCGTGCCGTGAGCGAGGTGGCCTATAGCCGTTGCCAGTAGCGCTGGGTGGCCTATAGCCGTGGCCGTGAGCGTAAAAAGGTGGCCTATAGCCGTGCCAGTGAGCGTTGTAGCCTTATAGCCGATTGCCGTGACGTAGGTGCATATAGCGTGCCGTGAAGCGTGGTGGCCTATAGCCGTGCCGTGAGCGTGGTGAGCCTATAGCCGTGCCGTGAGCGTAGTAGGTGGCCTATAGCCGTGCAGTGAGCGATGGTGGCATATAGCCGTCCGTGAAACCGTGGGGGCCTATAGCTGAGTTGCCGTGGTGAGCGTGGTGGCCTATACTGGAGCTGCCGTGAGCGTGGTGGCTATAGCCGTTGCCCGCGTGAGGTGGGAACCTATGCCGGCAAGTGAGGGGTGGGTGGGCTATAGCCGTGCCAAGTGAGCGTGGTGACCTATAGCGGGGCCGTGCGCGTGGGAGGCTATAGGGTGTTGCCGTGAGCAAGTGGCTGGCCCATATAGCGGTAATGCAGTGAGACGTAGGTAGGCCTATAGCGGTTTGCCGTGAGCGTGGTGGCCCTAAGCGGATGACGTGAGCGTGGGGCTTATAGCGGTGCATGTGAGCGTGGTGGCTTAGCGTTGCTTGTGAGCGTGGTGTGGCCTATAGCGGTTGCTGTGAGCGTGTGGCCTTATAGCGGTTGCCTGTGAGCGGTGGTGTAGGTGGCATATGCGGTGCTGTGGCGTAGGTGGCCTATAGAGGTGGCTGTGAGCGTGGTGGCCTAGCGTGCTGTGAGCGTGGTGGCCTATAGCCGTTGCTGTGAGCGGGTGGCTTATAGCGATTGAACCTGGCTGTGGAAGTGGCTGGGCCTATAGCGGTGCTGTGAGCAGTTGGTGGCATTGGCCTATAGCGGTGCTGGGCGTAGGTTGCAAAAATATTAGCGGTTGCTTTGTGAGCGTGGTGATGGCCTAATAGCGTGCTGTGAGCGTCATAGGGGTAACCTATAGCCGTGCTGTGAGCTTGGTGCCTATAGCGGTTGCTGCGAGCAATGGTGGCCACTATAGCGGTCGGTGAGGGATCAGAGTCTGTTAGAAGAAACCTCTTTTTTGAAGGGGTAAGATAAAGGAAAAAGTGGGGTTCTGGTTTCGTAAGTGTGATAGTATGCGTTTGCTAGACGCGTTCGTCATTCGCACATCGGAGGTCACAGTGTTGTATTTTTCACTCGGGGATAAAGCCTCGTCCGTGCAGTCGAGACATTGTTATGGATCCTTGGGCTGGGCACACACGCCGATTTTTCAGTCCAAACCAAACCAATATTCCTGCGTGTGGTGCAGGCCTTGTCATCGAGCGACTGAATTGTCATTGCCCGAGATCAGAAAAAGTGATTTATGCACAAGTTCGACTATGCACAAAGACTCCTCTTGGGATGACCATCCACACCACGGACACTCTCCACACCTATATAGGAATTTGACGCCCACTGTGTAGTCATGGAGGTGGTTTACTTGGCAATGACTTGAGTCACTTGGTGACTTCATTAAGGTTTGAATCAGCTATCCACCAGGGATAAGGAAAGTATCACCTAACAATCAGGTAGGAATGAATGAGGCCATAGGCAGAATGTTATTTAGAGGCCATAGGCAAATGTATGTTGTGACTTGCTTTATGCATGATAAGGGACACCCTGAGGAATCCTTGGGCCTAAGGGCAGGTGGGAAAGGAGACACAAAGGTAGCAATTAACAAGCAAGTATGTACTTTTAACTTCCCACTTTACTACATGTAATATGACAAATAAGGCAAACATACATGTTATTATGCATTAGTGAACAGGATTTGGTCTTTGTTGACACCGAGACTGTTAGTTGTGTAATCGTCTAAAATGGTAAATTCCTGTTAAGGAAGGAATTATTCGAAATTTCCTTCCATTAATTCTGTAAAGAAAATGATGCTCTTCCAGCGGAGATGTAATGCGCAGATAAAATGAAATTGGAATTAAGTTGGGACGTTAATAGCCGTTCAATACTTTCTGACTTTGATTGTGGCTATGAAAACAAAGTAGCGTAGATTGGACAAATAAGTTCTGATAAAGGACCTATAAATAAAGGTGACACTCCAAGTTGGGAGGACTAATTGTGGCGTCGTTGTACTAGTAGGCATTTACGGATTTGCCCAGTTATCATTCTAAACACATACAAGTTTTATAGATTGTATTGATCCTAAAAAACGTTAAACAACTAATTACAGAGGTGGCCACAAACACAACCGGGGGGGGTGATTGGTCATATGGGAGCTGTTATGTTGTATCGCAGTGACATCTCACCCGTGTGTGTGATAGAGTGTATGTACACAAGTCATTGTGGATCAATAGACAGATCATTGGAGCCCAAAGGAAATGTTGGATCCTGGACATTCTCCTACTGGAAAACCTGGTCATAGAAAAGAAATAATGTCCGCAAACAGCCTGTGTGTGCAAGGACACAATGTAAATGTGCAAAACAATGAACTCACGGAAATAAACCAAGATGGGATTCTAATAGAATCAACAGTTCCATCACATCCACTGGATTAACTGGACGCAACTGCTGGATTCCGTGTGGGGTGGCGCCCCTAACGTTAATCTCTAGGACGCACACCAGTAAATCCAGCCAAACGTTCCAGGTTAAAAAAGACTTTGGTTGTAAATGTACAGCCATACCTTTATGCTACCCTGACGGGTTACTAAATATGCCCCAATGAATTAAAGCGATGGGCAAAGTTTACTTCCATATTGAAGTTCCTACATGAAGTCCGTAGGGCTAGGTCCCACTATGCGTTCGTGTGAGTGAGTGCGATTTGCTTCCGGTTTCGCATGCCAATGCAAAGCACTGGGTGGTTCCCCACTATGTGCGCTGCAGTTTGGTTCCGTTATTGGTTCGCATGAGTGCCCGACTTTTATGCGGATCACATGCGTTGCCCAATAACATTAAAATGACCCGGAACGCAGCCCAGGGGAACTATCATGCACGAGCAGCGCATAGCAAAAAACCCTTTCCCCTTGGTAGGGATAAAACTCTGCCTGCATTTACCATTCCTGGCATGGCGTGGCGATCCAGAAACAATACAAGTGGGAGGCGCCAGTGTATTACACAGCCCAAATAAATATCCGCTACCTAAGTCACGCATGGTGGGTTGGACCGACAAGATGGAAATTCCGTTCATACAATTAAGAGTTGTTTGAACCGGTTTGGGAATGATTGGGCCAGGCAGATTTGGAACACCTTTAGTCAATCAAGACAGGAATATCACTGTGGGTACACATAGGGCAACAATTTGTACAAGTCACTGTTAATAAAGGGAAACAGAAAAACAAATCCTACGAATCCCCTTGATCTACCAAAAATTCACACCAGTTAACTCCCTTTAAAACAATGGCCGCAAGGCCCCAAGATCACACAACGCCCAATGACATCATCTCGCGGCTATTAGAAGCATTAGGAAATATTCCTTATAAAATTAGGAGCTCATGGGATTAGTTTCATTCCAATCCCCAGCGGTCTTGGCAAGTAGCAAGAGAGGTTCTGGCAATGAGGGGCTGTTCTCCTCCCGGGTTCCTATTAATAAACCACACTATTAATCCTTATTGCGACATTGTGTGGGGTTTATCTGTGCGAAATCCCAGCCTGGGAGGATAAATATCAACTCTGCCAGGACAGATAAAAGAGAAAGTCTACACTACGGCTGAAAAATGGGATTAAAAATAGATTAGATCATCAGGCCTCCCGTTTCGGCAATAAAGGGCCACTTAACGGCTTGAACGAAGTTTCGGACAACATCGTGCGCAGGGTGGGGACCCCGATCACACGTGCGTGTGAGTTGGTTATAGATAGATTGGTCTAGATCGTGTGCATTTAGCTACCAGAGCTCGCACCTACGGCAGACACGTACATCTGAATGAATACAAATACGCAGATAATGGAAATAATTCTATGAAATATTATTACGCAAGTGGCGCTTTATAAATAAACTATACATACATACATTGTTTCAATTAACTGGTGTGTTGTCCTTATCCATAAACGTGTTGTTGTAACTTCCAGGGGGCCAAATTCGGTTTTAAAGGGGAAGTGGTGGTCTGCCTGAATTTTTATGGTTATTTATAAAATGCTGCCCTCCCTTAGAGAGGCGACAAGGAGCAGAAATTTAAATCAATTGCTATTGGTTCAACTTCCAAACAAATTCCTTCTAATTGATACAATAGGTCGATGGATGTTTTTTTTTTTTTTTGATCGACCAATTGAATTGTTGAGCAGTGGATCAAAGAAAAAGCCAATCGGGCAGGTATAAGATGAGCTGTACAAGTTGGGGACTTTAGTTCCCCTCTAAACAACAAAGAAAGGATCCAGCCTGATGTTGCTCAGGCATTTGCACAAGCACTGACCTGTGCACGAGTTGGACGCACTCGCTGGTGCTACGTATGTAAACATTGAGAGCTGGCCATTTTAAAGCCAACATGAATGTTTTCCGTCACGCTACACTAAAGAACAGTAAACATAAAAATGTCTTTATAACGCTCCCGTTACTTAATTGGGATAAAAGTAAAATGGTTTCTTTTTTAATTATAATTTTCCTTTAATCTACTGTAACTGTGTTTTCATATTCATCCCATGTTCACAGCCCCTTGGCAAATAGTAAAAATAAAATAAACGCACACATGATAAATAATAAACTCTCTCCGGCCCGTATGACTTCAAGGGGAACATTAATTATTAGGAACGAACCACTGATGTCTAAATATCAAATGAAGGGGAGGCAGAGTGCGGGGAGGGAATATCAAGGAAAAGAATTAGTTAAAAACTGTTCTTCACATTAGTGGTTGTTTGAAAGTATGTGTGACCATCTCCGCCAAGTGATGGAGGGTTAAGGGGAGCTGTTAGGTTCTACAACCATATAAGGGTAAAGCAGTCTTTATACAGAAGGTATCCAGGTGAGTGGTTACCTGAGATGTTGCCGAACTGCAACTCTCAGGAAGCCCTGCAGGATGATCCTCAAACATCAGTGCATTCAATCTTTAATCTGACACATTACCAACAGATCCAACTGTAACATTACACAAAAGCGGGTATTTCCATATGGGGGATGATGGACTCCCCCATATAAATTTACCACCTGACCATGTTTGGTTTGTTCGTAGATCTTTTTGTGGATTGATGCATCGTACTGGCGAACTAACATTTCCCCCCCAGCATCCCCAGAAATGTGCATAGCTTGCTCTGATCTATTCCACATGCTAATCACAGGCTCTGGGAAGGAACTGATGGGTAATGAATGGGTTAAGGTTCATATACACGTGTGGTTGCAAGTTGGACCCGCAACGTACAATGTGTATGATCGACCGACTTCGGATGACAATGGCGTGTTTGGGCACTTTATCGGGTATGAAACGGCTGTTCATATGGGGAATGGTGCCCCAATCTGCCAGGCGGATCTCCGTATGAGAGGTCGTTTCAGCCAATAAAGTGCCCATACACGGGACAATTCCTGATCCTCGTTTTTTCAGATTAACTTCTGTATATTGTCGAGTGATCAATCAGAAAATCGCATACACAGGATCAATACTATGATCCAGAACGTATGTCTATTAGATTAGCCATAAATGTGTCAATAAAAGACTAGGTTGGTGCATGTCTGGCCTTAAAACAATTTCCGAAAAACCGCTTCTGGTTCTTCTTCGCACATACTGTTGCAAAATGAATGGGCCTGGCGAAAACCTCGCGATCGTAGGTTTCTCGTAAGAAGGAACCAGAAACAACCGTTTTAATGGGATTGCAATCTATTCAAACGTATTTATAATCCGATTGCAAGTGAGTGAGCAGCTTTAAGAGATTTCCTTACAAATAAAGAGACAAAGCAATCGAGGGCGGCCATTGCCGTATACTGATATGAAAACAGGCCAAGCACCTTATCTTTAATGGCCATTGGCCACCCCCCTTAAGGCTAAAGGGGCCACATCCACTTGTGATTTCCATCGACAAAGACCAAATGGTATCTATCGGCACAATTGCAAAGGGAACCTGCACATATGGCACCATACGCGGCGTGGGGATCGTTTCGGTCTTGCGGCCATACACATTACTAAAGTAAAGGGAGACGATAACGATCGGCGTAAATTGTCCGTGTTTCCCGAACAAAAGTAAGTGGACGACTAACAGTCGTTCGTCACAGCGCTACGATTGGTCGGGAAAAGCCATACACTGAATGATAATGGGTAAATCCCGATGTGTATGGCCACCAAAACTTCTTTAAACCAATTTGTAAAGGTCGGCAGGGTCGCTCCTACTGTTTAATTCAAACAGAAACTAAGGATCAGATTGTGCAATTGGGGATTTATAGGAACCTGGGTGTTGAACCCTGAGGACTCTGGGGAGGGGGGATTGAGGATAAGTAAATGTTGTGTTATTGTATCTAAAAGTGGACTTTATTTAACAGCAATCAACCTGACACAGTTCAGTCGTTGCAATAATATATACCGTCCACTGAACTTTTGGTCTTAGTTCCCTTTAAATAATGGTATAACTAGTGGAAGCTACCAGCTGTCGTTTTCATGGTGTACTGGTAGCAGAGATATAAAATGAATTGCCTCTGGTTACTACCCCTAAAATTTCATTAAGTTTGACAGACGGCACTAAATAAAAAAACAGTCTAGAGTGAGGATGAAAGGTTCGAGAAGAGAATTCCTTAGGGAGTACAATGCAAACTGGCCATTCCTGATTGTTATTTTTTAGGGCGTGAGACGTCAATATGGGTGGACAAATTGCGTCACGTTTCGGAGCGCTGCGATCACCATTTTTTTGTAAATCGTATACGTTGCGATCGCAGACACTGTGCGGATCGCCCAGCGCAAACAAATGGCAACGTGCTTGTGAACTGAGTTCCGCCACGCGTGTGCTTTTCAAGTGTCGACATCCGTAAATCCAAGGTTCCACCTCCTTATCAGAATTAAATGAGAACTACCCTAAAGAAAACGCTACTAAATCTCTATGGGCTGGTACACACTTGCGAGTCTGCACAGGTTGGACCACTGCTGTATTCCAAAACCAAATTGCCACCCAGGGATTTATCAGTGAAGCGTCGGCAACATACATGTGTGTTACGTCTGGTTTAAATGGTATCTATAGCAGTTCACACTGATTTAAGACAGCAATTGTCTATAAGGAGAAGAAGAAGTCTTGTTGCTCCTATACTCAGGTGCCAGCAATTCCCCACACCCCTTTCGGTGCAACTCTGAGGCAGGACATAGTATATTAAATGTTATACACATAGAGACAATTAACCTACCCTGCTCTGCTCTTAACTAATATATATAAATTTTTTGAGCTTGAAAAAAAACAAAGAATAATTGAGGCAGCTCCACTATTTAGAGAAAAGCCCATATGGCAGCCCCATCCATTTGTATGAATACAGACATGTTCCCTAACTTACTTTATAGTTTCTAAAGAGACACGGTTGGGGATATAATGAACAACATTCACACTAGAAGCGCCAATGTTGATTATAGTGTGTGCCATGCCGGAGAAAAAGCAACATGGCAGCTCTCCTTATCTCTATACATGAACACATGTACCCTGGTAAATGGATGGGTTATACCATGTGTTACATGTGAGAATTACATGTGTTCATACCTACACACGCAACACAGCCTAATGAAGGGGTAATCTTTGCACACCACATCTGTCCATTATAGAATATTCTTATAATGGCGCGTGGTTGATATATAGAGTTAACCAGACTGGTCCTGCTTCTGATAATACAATATCAGGTAGTGACACAACCCCCCATATAATATTCCTATCTGTATAACACACTGGGGACACATCACGGAGTCATTCTGTGTTTAAGGGTAGATCACAGTCAAACACTTAAAGGCTATGGTCACATTCCAAAAATTCCTAATTAATCCCGATGATACCCTGGAACCATAACCCCAACTGGTATATCTCATGCCAATGAAAAAAAAAAATCATATTTCAAGAGCGGAACTTCAGAGTGAAGCTCTTGGGGTAGTCCACGTTGCTCCACTTGTAATGTAACTGGATAAGAAAATTGCTAGAAAGACTGAATTCAGTTCCATGTCCTAGTCTGTGTATCTGGTACTGAACAAGCTTTCACCCTCGTAAACCTTTAAAAAGAGCTGCCATATGGCTTAAAAAAACTATAACACCAGTTCCTAACCCACCAGTAGTACAAATCAGCAGGAAATGGGTCTCTTACTGTCCACACTCTACTCTCTGCAGCCGCACGATCGATCTCTAGTTAGATCTCTGTCTCCCACCAAACCATCATCACTACATCAAAATAATGCAAGTGATGAGTCATCCAGCCCTATATCAAGGACAACATAGTGGGTGGAAATGTAAAAAAAAAAAGGGAAAGATATTCTTTACCTGTGATTTTTCGACACTCTGACGTCCAATGTTTCTACATAATGAAAAATGGGAATTACACTGTTATGAAATTAATCATGGAAAACGTCAGATTGTCAGCAGTTTTTATTCACATTTCAAATATTTTTAACCCTTTAATTTTTAAGCAAAAGCGGAACTAAATTCTATCTCTGTAATATAGATTTAGTACTGTTGTGTGTGTTGTACGTAAAGAAACGGGCTGTGACTTTCTGGTTCGTGCTCTGAAAACCATGTTTTAGTAGAGGAGCAAATACTTGGAGCACCACCATGCAACATCTTTACTATAATATATTATATGGGAAAAACCTGTCTGAATTCATAGCTCACTATGGTACAATAATTTACCAGGCTCACAGGTGGATAGCAATAGTCAATTCCCACAATATCAGAATTGGAATGGTTGAATTAACTGCATAGTACCATTTTCATTACAGTTTCCACGGAATGTCAGTTTTTGTACTTGGCTTCATTACACACAGCGCCCCCATGCTTTTCGTGGGATGTGAAAGTGATGTGTGGAACGAAAGAATATTTGGTGTGTGACCGCTATAGTTATTTTCTTTATGCATCTGATTTTTATATCGTTAGGGAGCCATGTACATAGGGAGCCATGTACGTAGGGAGCCATGTACATAGGGAGCCATGTACGTAGGGCAACCATATACGTAGTGAGCCATGTGCAAATGAAACATCTACGTAGGAAACCATGTAGGTAGGGAAAACATGTGCGTAGGGAACCATGTACGTAGGGTAAATGTGTGTAGGGAACATTGTACTTGGAGAACCATGTATTTAGGAAAAACATGTGCATAGGGAACCATGTACATAGTGAGCCGTGTGCATATGGAACATGTACGTTGGGAGCCATATAGGCAGGGCAACCATTTAATTAAGGAGCCATGTGCAAATTAAACATCTACATAGGAAACCATGTAGGTAAGGCAAATTTGTGCGTAGGGAACCATTGTACGTAGGGCAGCCATGTGTGTAAGGAACCATGTACGTAGGGAAAACGTGTGTAGGGAACCAAGTGCATAGGGCAGAGGATAGGACCTCGTTATAGGCACAGACATATTATAGGGGCTTTGTCCTTTTATTGAGATGATTCCAATGCATTGCACAAAGCTGTATATATTGATAAATATTGTACAAAACCTTTATATGCAGTTAGCCTAATGCAAAATTTACTAACAGAAGGAAGTGAGAGTGCAAAGGATTCTGGTTGGTGCACATAGATCTGCCATTGTTACCTTTCACCTACCTGTGTAGCGACCCTGCTTACGTAATGGGAGTGGTGCGTGTATGGGCAAGGTGTGTGCTAAGGGTGTACATTGCTTTACTGATCACGGGTGTTCCTAGTGAGGGATTGTTTGGAATGTGTGATTGTAATCGCCACAGTGCTTGTAGAGGAATGTTGGGAGCTGTAGCTTTAAAACATCTTCCTAATCCCTGAAGTAGGGAAATATGGGAAAATTCTAAAAAAAACAAGCGTCTGTGCAGCCACGTTTTGTGTGCTATAACGCAGCGCACAGCAATAGAAGATGGGGGATGGCCCCATTACGTCAGCTGCCCTGCGTTGCGCTGACCACCCTTTTCGCAGCGCATGCGATCTCCATTTTTGGTGCGCATCGCATGCGCTGAGATAGGGATACATCAAAGAGATCACAACGCACGCTCAGGGTAGCGCGCATGGTTCCTGCGCGCTCCCTAGTGGGGCCTTGCCCTCAATGTCTGTAGAACAAGACAGTAACCATGTTAATTATATATCAGATATTAATATTACTGAAATACCATTTAATTGGTTACAATATCTGGGGAAGCTGTTCCTGATGCCCTATTGAAAGGCTACTGTAAAATGGCTACTGATGGAAATCTGAGACTCAGCAGAGCACATTTTATCCTTTAATTTGATCAAGTCATGTGCAGACGACTGTAATGGCTCCCAGGGAGCGCAGGCCAATTATATCGAACATAATAACCGGGAGTGTATTTATGGTCTGCGGACGTCTTTATGGTCCTAATCCGTTTTAGACATTATTCAGCTTGGGAGATTTTAACCAGATTTTCTATTTAATAAGAATAACAGATTCCAAGCCCTGAGATCTCACGCATTCCAGATCTCCCATCCTACCAGCTACGCAAACATGAAACCCATCGAACTCCACCTCCCCTTCAGTCTGAACTGTCACTGTAATTTTCCACTACTCCAAGAAGCCAAGATTTTATCTTGTTGGGGAAGAAAATAAACCCCCAGCCTGGACGGTTACTGAGAGACGAGGCCGGATCCTGTTCAAGCTTGTCCAAGCCATGGAAGTTGTTAGACGTTTTTTTATTTTTCCCTTTATATTTGTTTGTATTTAAAGTTAATATTAATAGACGTGTCTATCATTAATTTGTCTATAAAACAGAACTGCTTTGCTTACTGTATGCAAAGAACAGAGATAGAGTCTCACCAGGTCTCAAAGGGCATTGCCAAGAGATTATTTCTGCTATAGCCAAAGTCCTGAGCATGTGTCCAATCAAAACACTTGATTAAATTGTGTAACCAATCAAACCATTAGCATTTTTACAATCCTTGAGCAAGCAGCCAATTCAATTGGTAGAATTATTCTCCTTCCTATACAGCTCTTATACCAGTACATAATGGGGCTATGTCACCCGCCATAGAGAATAATGGGGTTCAAGGGGCAGCCTGTCTAGCCCTGTCCATGGGCCACCCATGACCAGTAAAGGGCCTCCCATGCTCACACCCATTTGCCCCCAGACAGGTTGTTAAAAATCAGACCATTCCAAGATAAACTGGGTGTTTGGGAGCTACGTGTAGGATTGCATACAGTGCAGTATACATGGGTATACTTGTTATAATATGCAGATATACAGTATATCTGTGCACCCAGCAGATAGAGTGGAAGGATAGAGCGTTAACAGGAAATGGCTTTAAATAAAGTTGCATTTTCCCTTTCTCCTTTAAGGGGTCAGACCCTTCCTTAAAGCATTTTTACATAGCCGCCATTTAGGTCCTTTATGAATGTTATAAATGTAACCTAAAGCGAATTCCCCCATTTACATAACAATATATTAACACTTTGGCTGCTGAACTGCCTTTTTAGATTGTTAAAGTAGCATTATAGCCTCCCATTGAAGGCTCAGCCTTTACTTATCCTTTAAATGGCAAACACCCAACTCTTGTTAGGGACTTTCCAGGCAGGGAATGCTGGGAGTTGGCCATCCCTGCATTTAATGCATTGTACAAAAAAATCCAATATACATAATGTGCTTACAGGCCTGATTATTCTAGACTGTTCCCAGGAGTTAACGTGCATTATGGGTAGGTTAATGTCAGGCCATAGGAGGTTGGGCGCTGTGTGTTGATCTGGTGCTTGTGGTCATTTATTTAGCAGGTCAAGGTATTTATTTGCACTTTAAATGTCATGAATTTTAGTAGGTTGGGGTAAAATGATATAATGTACAATATATTATAATAATATGATGTAACATCGATACTTGTTCAGGGAAAGGTGCCAAACTCTACTTTTAGTGCAAGTTAACGGAAATTAAATGGGGGGTGCAGGGGAGCACTAACGGCCATTAAGGCTGAGGCCACACTGCAACGCACAGGAATCGCACACAAAATCGCGAGCGTTATCGCACGTGATTGTGTGCGCTTTTCTTGTGCATTCGCATTAACGCACCAAAAATGCGGAACGCATGCGTTACCAAAACATGAACGAACGCACAATCGCATGCGCATCTAAAATCGCGGGAATTTTCGCTTTTCTGCAATTTCCATTTTAGCGAAGATCGCGAGTGCGAAACGCGTGCGCAAAAAACGCGCTAGTGTGGCCTAGCCATTGCAGAAACATGTGAGATAAGTAGAACACTGGGAGTATTATTACATCACAATGTAAATCTCTGTCTTCATAGGCTACATCCAACCTGTGGACCTCTTATGGGAAAAAACCCATAAGTGTGAGCAGTGAGAAAACCAATTGTTACCCACTAGGATGGAGGATACAACCCAAACCTACACCATTACAGATCAGGATGGAAGGGGTAAATAATGGTGTTTTCTAAACAGGTGTTACAAACATTGTTATGTTTAGCATGAGCAGAAGCTGCCAGACTGATTGATTAAACTGTCTGTGTGGATTTGCATACTAAACATTCCTTTTATCTTTTGTTATTTTAGAAAGAAATTGCATGCATTGAAGGTATTCCTGGTACGTGATCTCTAATGGTCTGCCATTCAGAGTAGATGCACTGGTTGGCTAAACGCATGCAGACGTGCAGGCCAGAAAACCAGCATGGAAGCTTCTACTTTATTGTTTTGTATTGAGTGGGGCTGGTTTGTTTTTATTTCTGGTGCCTGGGCTGGGACGGTGCAGGTTGGGAAATTGCGCTAATGGCTGTAGGAATAGACCCTTCCCTACCATCTGGATCATGTATAGTAGACAGGCCCTGCAATGCGATAGGCCCTAATGGAGCAAAAGGCATTTCAGTGCAATAAGCCACATGTGAGTCACGTGACATCACAGCCACGATATCTGGGGGTGAATGGAAGATCCAGTTACAGGGAACAGCCAGACGGACGGACTGCAAACTCAGCAAAGAGGCCACAACTATTTCCATCCTTAATATGAAATCACCAGTCATTCTAAACTATTCTGTTGTACAGTAGCACGAGGAAGTTTTATTAATGACACTTCTAGTTTGATTCTGGGAACAGTGGTTAAACAGTTTGATAAAGGGCAAGTTAAGTTGTATCTTAGATGCTAGCTGTGAAGTTATGGGGTTACTATGGTAAGTCTCAAAATAACTGTCCCTAACTACAGGGTCAGATGGGGTTAACAAGAAACCACAAAAGCCACAACATAAACAGGACCTCACTGTATGTTCATACATATGGGGACGATGACATCACTGACATCATTAATGTTCATACATATGAGATGATGACATCACTGGGTATTAATGTTCATACATATGGGTCAATGACATTATAGGCATTAATGTTCCTGCATATGGGGACGATGACATCACTGGGTATTAATGTTCATACATATGGGGACGATGGCATTACTGGGTATTAATGTTCATGCATATGGGGACGATGACATCACTGGGTATTAATGTTCATACATATGGGGACGATGGCATTACTGGGTATTAATGTTCATGCATATGGGGACGATGGCATTACTGGGTATTAATGTTCATACATATGGGGGCAATGGCATTACTGGGTATTAATGTTCATACATATGGAGACAATTACATCACTGGGTTTTAATGTTCATGCATATGGGGACGATGGCATCACTGGGTATTAATATTCATACATATGGGGGCAATGGCATTACTGGGTATTAATGTTCATGCATATGGGGACGATGGCATTACTGGGTATTAATGTTCATACATATGGAGACAATGGCATTACTGGGTATTAATATTCATACATATGGGGACGATGGCATTACTGGGTATTAATGTTCATACATACGGGGAAACAATTCTGGTTTCCTTATCAGGAGCTGCCCACACACGGCTTCCTCTGTACCAGGCAAATAAGTAACATCCGGAATATACTCAGATACTGGACCTGCACAGCCAGATAGCAGCCAAGGGGAAGGGATGCATGGAAATTTTACATCACTATGAGTATAGCTACCCAAAGATCCATTACCCAGCATCCCCTACAAACATTGGAATCCAATGGTGTGACATCCAAAAAATTCCACCATTTTCAATTCCATACATGGCAGAGAATGAGCCATCTTGTGTTTAAGACCAAGCTTTCCCTATGAAGGGGAATTACACCTTCCAAACCACCCCTCTCTTATTTAATTCACCCCCTAGTTTATCTTAGATTGCACCTTGGCCAGGTCCAGGACTAAGGAAGGGGGTGGGGCCAAAACAGTGAATGCAACCTGCTGTGCTGTAATGTTAACTCAGGAGTCAATACCTTTTGGTCAAATTGGAGGGGGAGTTTTGGATGGTATAATTCTATTAAAACAGCCCATACCACGTCCTACCAACAGACATGGAAATTCAGCCTCATCTAGGCCATCCACCCCTATTAATGGAAAATTAAAACCATGTTCCCCGGGGAGGATACATGGAATATGATGTTCCCAGAGACTTGCGATCAGGACTAGTTCTTTCCATTAAAATGCTACCGTGCGCTACCAGGCAGGGGACAGCAGCTGTTCCACCAGAGACAGATGGATTTGATGAGTGCGAGAAACCAACTTTGGGGATTGTATAGGGAGCGATGATGTTAAAGGAACAATCACACTAAAAAGCATCTGAAAAAACGTCCCCACTTCTATTGACAATCCCAATGCCAGATCCAGGATGCACATTTTTACCTTTTTTTTTAACGTTAAAATCCTCTATTTCTACAAACTAGCAGCCCCTTTACAAGGTTAATGAAAACTTTAGTGCATAGAAAGTGGTAATTCCTACCTCCCAAAGAAAGAAGAAAACTGCTTCTGCCAGGCTTCCTCTGTGCTTCAGCCCTATCTTTAATACAGTAAGGCCCAGGACACTAACCTGGCAGCTGAGAACTGTACATGCCGGCGTTCCTAACTGAACTAAACTGTAACTCTATCCCCTTACCCTGTACATTAAATTGTATGTCCACCCTGCAAATCATTTTTAATACATTGTAGGGCACCCCTGCCCACCACCATCCGCTATGTTAGATTACTAAAAAAAGCTGCAGAACTTTAGGTACAGCCCATCGCTCCTGCGTCGCTCTGATCCGGCCCTCTGTTTGCCGGAACTTGCAAACAGGGGCCGGATCGGCAGCTGCGTCTGTGATTGGCTGAGGGGCAGCCAATCACAGATGTGGCTGCCGGCAATGTAGAGCGCCGCAGGAGCTGTAAGTAAGTTTCTGTAGCTTTTTTAAGTAAACGGCAGTTGGCGTTGGGCAGGGGTGCCCTACACTACAGAAACAACATTAATGGCTAGGGCGTAAAGCAACCAGATGGGCTCCCCCTGCACATGTCACACTACCTTCCGGAGGTTTCATATAAGCAGAAACCTTTGGACAGGAGGACAGCTCCTACTCTTCATTTTCCTGGACTTTAAGGGTATTTCCACCTAAAAAACAATTTTATAATAATCCTTAAAGTTGTCCACCCCAAACGCCAAAATAACACTAAAAAAAATCCCTTTCCGATATTTACTTACAGCCCCTTCGTTCCCGCGACTATCTTCTTCCCTCTCTGCTAACCAGACACAGCAGAGAGGGGCCGGACTGACAGCCGCGTCTGTGATTGGCTGCCGGTCAGCCAATCACAGACGCACCTGCCAGCTGTGAAGATAGGAGCGGGAGCGAGGGGCTGTAAGTAAGTATCGGAAAGGGTTTTTTTAGTATTATTATGGCGGTTGGGGGTGGGCAACCCTAAGGATCTCTGTATTAAATGCCTTGTTACGATAGGAAAGGGCAGGCAGGTGGGATCCAGAGGGAGGTAGTGGGGGGAAAGAGCTCCCCTGCGAATGTCAGCATCCCCCCCTGAGGCATCCCAGAAGGCATAGACCATTGGACAGGAAAACAGCCACTACTCTTCACTTTCCTGGACTTTGGACATGGACTGCAGGAGAACCATAAGGAGCAGGATTGTAAAGTAAGGAACACAGAGGGGCCAGCACTAGGGCAAATTTTAGATTCGGGGGTGGACATGCTCTTTAAATGCTCTGTCATGTCCGTGCCCATTAACACCAATACATTATGAAGTTTACCTGTTACAGAGCTGGAGCCAGCAACATACTTGGCATCCTTACAAAATAATATAAATCATTCTGACTTTGGAAAGAATAGCAAACACAGTTACCATGCTTCTCTATGCAAAACATTGCAAATGGGTTTGGAGAGGATAATCACCGGGCCGGATGCACAGCCATTTAAACTGCCATTAGATTTATTTCTTACAGGCAGCCGCCTCGCCCTGCCTCACCTATAATCAATATTTATTGCTGTATAATGTATAAACCCCTTAAAGGGGTGATTTTTCATTTGAAGGGTAGACTTGCTTTGATTTGGTGATCAATTGATTAAATGCATTATCTCCTCCAATCTAATCTAACCCTGTGTGGACTATCCAGGTAGGTCCCTTGGAATTGCTGGTATTGAATGCCTTGATTCACCCATTCATTTTCCCCAGAAGAACTAGTAGCGAAGACAGACCAGGCAGATGCACATTTACCACAAGTCCTTACAGCACAAACTCATAAAGATATTACATCTCCGCTGTTTATAATTATCCTTTTATAGTCATCATAAAATTCCTGATGATCAAAGGGAAAGACGGGACGTTCAGACAGTATTACTCAACTCTGAAGGGATATTGTACAGTCTTGTTCAGACCAGGGGAGACCAGGTGGACTATTCTGTTAGGACAACTCCACCCTCGTAATCACATATTTTAGAAAGACTGGCCTCTTTACAGTATGTTGATTTATCCTACCTTGACCTCTGGAATCATTAGCTTATGACTCCTAGATGCCTCATAGAAACTAAAGTGTAGTGTTAATGGCTATATTTGTTCATGCTTCAATTTAGTGAGCTGGTTATGACCTTGAGCATGCTCAGAGGAGGCAGCTAGAGGATCAGCATTGAGTCATTGGCTGAGATGTCAGCTGTCAAATCCAGCTGCTAACTGGAAGAACTGGGAAGCAGAAGCCTTATATATTCCGCAATTGCAGGTTTGGAGGTATTTTACCTAGATATAATTTTTCTTTTGAGAGTTGGACTTGCCGTTTGAGTGGCCTGTAAAATGGCAGGCTGATAGGTGGCATACCAGTTTTGGATGGACTATTCAGCCTACTCCCTATAGGGCAATATTATACCTCTCTAAAATTCCATAACACTTCTCAAGACCTACCAGCCATTCCTCCATAGAAGATCCAGGATAGCATTGGAAAGTCCTGAGCCAACCAGGATAGTGTTTGCTCCAGTTTCTTGGAAACTTCTTATACTGATGCAGATCTACTACATTCTCCTTCAAACCTTGTATTGGAACCTTTATAGGAAATACGTTAGATGTCAGAGGAATAAAGGGATTCCATGTGGCATCACAATGTAGTTTACACCATCTTTATACAGTCTCTCTAGAATCCAACTCTATATGGAGTCCATATGGTCTGCATTAGAGTGTCAGCTCTCCTAGAGCTCTAAGACTGTAACAAACCCTTCATCATCATGGTCTTCTACCACTGGTGTCCACTTATGGGATTAGGATACAATGACCAAGATGGATTCTCATTCACACCCAAATGAGAAGCATTTAAAGAATTCATAGGATATGGCCCCATTTCTAACCATCAGGAGGGGGAACCTAATGATTGACTGCTGCTACCAGGAAGAAGACAGAGGTGAACAAAAGAGGAGTGACGATTGGGTTTTGTATATGTGTCCGAGGTGGGTAATGGGTTCTTAGTATTTGGGAAAGGTAAGTAGAAATTTTAGTCCGAGGGGTGGACATTCCCTGTTTTTAGTTCTCCTTTAAGAAACAAGTTAGAATCTGGGAGGGGTAGGGAATCTGTCCCACTCATTGTTTAGTGTAATGTATTACCTGCTATTACCTCATTGCTGTGTACAGAATAAACCTGCATTGTTCATACCTGCGCCTCGCCTGTTCCCAGGTATGTGCTAGATCCCTATATAAAAGGAACCGTATCATTACGTTTTATAACTCTATGGACCTTTCCTACAAGATTAAAGTGTCTATTATCTGGATGAATGTGCAGTAATCCTAATTCCCATGATGCAATGCATATTACTGGCCCTGCCTAGCCCTGGGGGGATGGTACAGTTCGTATTGGCATTTCTCTACCTCCCATTGGCTGCTTAGTAAATGGGGGATCAACGAGTTAACAAAATCACTTGTTTCAATAAACGGGCGACTAACAACAACACACACTAGCGATGATGTAGATATGGAAGAAAATGTCCTTAAAGGGCATCAACACCCTCTAACTATACTACACACAGCTTAGGGCCCCCATCCTACTGTACATTTCTTTATACTTCTCCAAAGATGCTTTAAAACTTACAAAATCCGATTCTTCACCCTGTTTACTCTCCTCTGGCTGGCGGCTGTGAGCGTGGTGGCCTATAGCCGTGCCGTGAGCGTGGTGGCCTATAGCCGTGCCGTGAGCGTGGTGGCCTATAGCCGTGCTGTGAGTGTGGTGGCCTATAGCCGTGCTGTGAGCGTGGTGGCCTATAGCCGTGCCGTGAGCGTGGTGGCCTATAGCCGTGCCGTGAGCGTGGTGGCCTATAGCCGTGCCGTGAGCGTGGTGGCCTATAGCCGTGCCGTGAGCGGTGGTGGACTATAGCCGTGCGTGAGCGTGTTGGCCTATAGCCGTGCCGTGAGCGTGGTGGCCTATAGCGTGCCGTGAGCGTGGTGGCCTATAGCGGTGCCGTGAGCGTGGTGGCCTATAGCCGTGCCGTGAGCGTGGTGCCTATAGCCGTGCCGTGAGCGTGGTGGCCTATACCGTGCCGTGAGCGTGGTGACTCTATAGCGGTGCCGTGAGCGTGGTGGCCTATAGCGGTGGCCGTGAGCGTGGGTGGCCTATAGCGGTGCGTGAGCGTGGTGGCCTATAGCGGTTGCCGTGAGCGTGGTGGCCTATAGCGTGCCGTGAGCGTGGTGCCTATAGCGGTGCTGTGAGCGTGGTGGCCTATAGCGGTGCTGTGAGCGTGGTGGCCTATAGCGGTGCTGTGAGCGTGGTGGCCTATAGCGGTGCTGTGAGCGTGGTGGCCTATAGCGGTGCTGTGAGCGTGGTGGCCTATAGCGGTGTTGTGAGCGTGGTGGTTTATAGCGGTGCTGTGAGCGTGGTGGCCTATAGCGGTGCTGTGGGCGCGGTGGCCTATAGCGGTGCTGCGAGCGTGGTGGCCTATAGCGGTGCTGCGAGCGTGGTGGCCTATAGCGGTGCTGTGAGCGCGGTGGCCTATAGCGGTGCTGCGAGCGTGGTGGCCTATAGCGGTCGGTGAGGGATCAGAGTCTGTTAGAAACATCTTTTGAAGGGGTAAGTATAATGAAAAGTGGGTTTCGTACGTGTGTATGCGTTTGCTCAGGCGCCGTTCGTCAATTCGCCATGGCAGTGTATTTTTCACTCGGGGATCAAGCCTCGTCCGTGCAGTCGGACATGTGTATGGATCCTTGGGCTGGGCACACACGCAGATTTTTCAGCCAAACCAACCAATATTCCTGCGTGTTGGTGCGGCCTTGTCATCGGTGACTGATGTCGATTGCCCGGATCAGACAAATTGACTGCAGTCTCCTATGCACAATGACTCCTCTTGGGATGACATCCACCACGGACACATCTCCACACCTATAATGGAATAAAGCCCACTGTGTATTCATGTAGGTGGTTACTTGGCTAATGCTCTGGTCCAACTGGTGACTTCATTAAGGTTTGAATCAGCTTCCACCAGGCTAAGGAAGTATCACCTACAATCAGGTTAGGAATGAATGAGGCCCTAGGCGATGTTATTTAGGGCCCTAGGCAATGTTGTGATTGCTTTATTCATGTAACGGGACCACCTGAGGATCCTTGGGCCCTAGGCAGGTGGGAGACACGGTAGCATTAACAGCAGTAGACTTTGCCTTCTTGATATACAGTATTAAAGGGGAAGTAAACATCTGTATTTGCATTGTGAACACAGGATTTGGTCTTTGTTTACACCGAGACTGTAGTTGTGTACATTCGTCTAAATGGTAAATTCCTTTTAGGGCCATTATCGAATTTCCTTCCCTTTCATTCTGTAAAGAAACTGATCTTTCCCCCGGGATCCCAGTAAAATGATTGGATAGGGGACGTTATAGCCGTTCAATCTTTCTGCTTTGATTGGCTACTGAAAAACATGTAGGCGTGATTGGCCAATAAGTTCTGATAAAGGCCTATAAATAACGGTCACCCATTGGGGACTATGTGGCGTCTGTACAGTGGCATTTACGGATTTGCCATTTATCCTTCTCCATACAATTTATTAGATTGTTGTCTAAAACGTTTAACAACTATTACAGATGGTGGGGACACAACACAACCTGGGGGGTTGATTGGTCATTGGGACGCTGTTTGCTGTTGTATTGCCGTGACATCTCACCCTGTGTGTGTGATAGCGTGTACCAAGTCATTGTGGATCAATAGAACAGATCATTGGCCCAAGGAAATGTTGGATTCCTGGAAAACCTGGTTATAGAAAGAAATAATGTCCGCAAGCAGCCTTGTTGTGCAAGGACACAATGTAACTGTGCAAACAATGACTTCACGGAATGAAACCAAGATGGGATTCTAATAGATCAACATGTTCCATCACATCCACTTGGATAAACTGACGCAACCTGCTGGATCCGTGTGGGGTGGCGCCCCCTAACGTTAATCTCTAGGACGCACACCAGTAAATCCAGCCAACGTTCCAGGTAAAAGACTTTGGTTGTAAATGTACAGCCATACCTTTATGCTACCCTACGGGTTACTAAATATGCCCCAATGAATTAAAGCGATTGGGCAAAGTTTACTTCCATTATTGAAGTTCCTACTGAAGTCCCTTAGGGCTAGGTCCCACTACTGCGTGTCGGAGTGCGATTTGCTTCCGGTTCGCATTGCCAATGCAAAGCTACTGGGTGGTTCCCACTATGTGCGCTGCAGTTTGGTCCGTTATTGGTTCGCATGAGTGTCCGACTTTTTATGCAGATCACATGCGTGCCAATAACATTAAAATGACCCGGAACGCAGCCCACGGGGAATATCATGCACAGCAGCGCATAGCAAAAACCCTTCCCCTTAGTGTAGGATAACTCTGCCTGCATTTACCATCCTGCTCATGGCGTGGCGATCCAGAACAATACAAGTGGGAGCTGCCAGTGTATACCAGCCCAAATAAATATCCGCTACCTAAGTACACATGGTGGGTTGACCGACAAGATGGAAATTCCGTTCATACAATTAAGAGTGTGTTTGACCGGTTTGGGAATGATTGGGCCAGGCAGATTTGGACACCTTTAGTCAATCAAGACAGGAATATCACTGTGTGTACACATAGGGAACAATTTGGTACAAGTCACTGTTAAAGGGAAACAGAAAACAAATCCTCGAATCCCCTTGATCTACCAAAAATTCCCACCCAGTTAACTCCCTTTAAAACAATGGCCGCAGGCCCAAGATCACACACGCCCAATGACATCATCTCGCGGCATTAGAAGCATTAGGAAATATTCCTTATAAATTAGGAGCTCATGGGATTATTTCTCATTCCAATCCCCAGGTGTCTTGGCAAGTAGCAAAGAGGTTCTGGCAATGAGGGGCTGTTCTCCTCCCGGTTCCTATTAATAACCCACTATTAATCCTTATTAGACATTGTGTGGGGTTTATCTGTGCGAAATCCCAGCCTGGGAGGATAAATATCAAACTCTGCCAGGACAGATAAAAGAGAAAGTCTACACTACGGCTGAAAAATGGGATTAAAATAGATTAGATCATCATGGCTCCCGTTTCGGCCAATAAAGGGCCCTTACACGGCTGAAACGAATGTTCGGACACATCGTGCGTCACGGGTGGGGACCCTCGATCACACGTGTGTGTGAGTCTGGTTATAGATAGATTGGTCTAGATCGTGTGCATTTAGCTACCAGAGCTCGCCACCTACGGCAGATCACGTACATCTGAATGAATACAAATACGCAGATAATGGAAATAATTCTGACATATTATTACGCCAAGTGGCGCTTTATAAATAAACTATACATACATACATGTTTCATTTACTGGTGTGTTGTCCTTATCCATACAACGGTGTAACTTCCAGGGGGCAAATTCGGTTGTTAAAGGGGAAGTGGTGGTCTGCCTGAATTTTTATGGTTTATAAAATGCTTGCCCTCCCTTAGAGAGTGGACCAAGGAGCAGAAATTTAAATCAATTTGCTATTGGTTCAACTTCCAACAAATTCCTTCTAATTGATCAATAGGTCGATGGATGTTTTTTTTTTTTTTTTTCTACCCAATTGAATTGTTGAGCAGTGGATCAAAGAAAAGCCAATCGGGGCAGGTAATAAGATGAGCTGTACAAGTTGGGGACTTTAGTTCCCCTCTAAACAACAGAAAGCTGCCAGCCTGATTGTTCCAGGCATTTTCCACAAGCACTGACCATGTGCACGAGTTGGACTCACTCGCTGGGCTACGTATTGTACAACATTGAGAGCTGGCAATTTTAAAGCCAACATGAAATGTTTTCCGTCACGCTCCACTTAAAGGAACAGTAAACCATAAAAATGTCTTTATAACGCTCCCGTTACTTTAATTGGTAAAAGTAAATGGTTTCTTTTTTAAATTAATTTTCCTTTAATCTACTGTAACTGTGTTTTCATATTTCATCCCATGTTAACCAGCCCCTGGCCAATAGAAATAAACATAAACGCTACACATGATAAATATACAACTTCTCTCCGGCCCGATGACTTTCCAAGGGGAACTTAATTATTAGGAACTTGAACACTGATGTCTAAATAAAATGAAAGGGAGGCAGAGTGCGGGGGGAATATCAAGGAAAGTTAAACTGTTTTCCACATTAGTGGTTTTTGAAAGTATGTCTGACATCTCCGCCAGTGATGGGGGTTAAAGGGGATGTTAGGTTCTATAACCATATAAGGTAAAGCGTCTTTATACAGAAGGTTAATCCCATGTGAGCTGTTTACCTGAGATGTTGCTGAACTGCAACTCTCAGAATCCCCTGCAGGATGATACCTCAAACATCAGTGCATTCAATCTTTATCTGACATATACCAACAGATCCAACTGTAACCATTTTACAAAGCTGGTTATTTCACATTTGGGGGCTTGGCTGAGCTCCCCCCATATAAATTTACCACTGACCATGTTTGGTTTGTTCGTAGATCATTTTTGATTGGATTGATGCATCGTACTGGCGAACTACATTTCCCAGCATCCCCAGATAATGTCATAGCTCTGCTCTGATCTATTCCACATGCTAATCACAGGCTCTGGGAGGCACTGATGGGTAATGAATGGTTAAGGTTCATATACACGTGTGGTTGCAAGTGCTGACCCGCAACGTACAATGTGTATGATCGACCGCTTCGGATGACAATTGGCCGTGTTTGGGCACTTTATCGGGTGAAACGGCTGTTCATATGGGGATTGTTGCCCAATCTGCCAGGCGGATCTCCGTATGAGAGGTCGTTTCAGCCAATAAAGTGCCCATACACGGGACAATTCCTGATCCTCGTTTTTTCAGATTAACTTCTTTATATTGTCGAGTGATCAATCAGAAAATCGCCATACACAGGATCAATACTATGATCCAGACGTATGTCTATTAGATTAGCCATAAATGTGTCAATAACAGATTGGTCTGTGCATGTCTGGCCTTAAAACAATTTCCGAAACCGCCTTTCTGGTTCTTCTTCGCACATACGGTTGCAAAATGAATGGGCCTGGCGAAAACCTCGCAATCGTAGGTTTCTCGTAAGAAGAACCAGAAACAACCGTTTTAATGGGATTGCAATCTATTTCAAACGTATTGTATAATCCGATTTGCAAGTGAGTGGGCAGCTTTACAGAGATTTCCTTTACAAATAAAGAGACAAAGCAATCGAGGGCGGCCATTGCCGTTATCTGATATGAAACAGGCCAAGCACCTTTATCTTTTAATGGCCATTGGCCACCCCCTTAAGGCTAAAGGTGGCCATCCACTTGTGATTTCCATCGCCGACAGACCACATTGGTATCTATCGGCACATTGCAAAGGGAACCTGCACATATGGCACCATACGCGGCGTGGGGATCGTTCGGTCTTGCGGCCATACACATTACTAAAGTAAAGGGAGCCGATAACGATCGGCGTAAATTGTCCGTGTTTCCCGAACAACAGTAGTGGCGACTACAGTCGTTCGTCAGCGCTACGATTGGTCGGGAAAAGCCCATACACTTGAATGATAATGGGTAAATCCCATCGTGTATGGCCACCTTAAACCTTTTAACCATTTGTAAAGGTCGGCAGGGTCGCTCCTACTGTTTAACTTCAAACAGAACTAGGATCAGATTGTGCAATTGGAGGATTTATAGGACCCCTGGGGTGTTGAACCCTGAGGACTCTGGGGGATGGGGGGATTAATGTAAATGTTGTGTTATTGTATCTAAAAGTGACTTTATTTACCAGCAAATCAACCTGACACAGTTTCAGTCGTGCAAGACTATATTAACCGTCCACTGAACTTTTGTCTTAGTTCCCCTTTAAATAATGGTATAACTAGTGGAGCTACCAGCTGTCGTTTTCATGGTTGTACTGGTAGCAGAGATATAAATGAATTGCCTCTGGTTACTACCCTAAAATTTCATTAAGTTTGACAGACGGCACTAAATAAAAACAGTCTAGAGTGAGGATGAAAGGTTCGAGAAGAGAATTCCTGTAGGGAGTACAATGCACTGGCCATTCCTGATTGTTATTTTTTAGGGCGTGAGACGTCAATATGGGTGGACACATTGCGTCACGTTTTCCGAGCGCATGCGATCACCATTTTTTTTGTAAATCGTATACGTTGCGATCGCAGACCACTGTGCGGATCGCAGCGCAAACAAATGGCAACGTGCGTGAACTGAGTTCCGCCACGCGTGTGCTTTTCACGTGTCGACATCCGTAAATCCCAAGGTTCCACCTCCTTATCAGAATTAAATGGAACATACCCTAAGAACGCTACTAAATCCTATGGCTTGGTACACACTTGCGATTCTGCACAGGTTGGACCACTGCTGATTTCCAACCAAATTGCCACCCACGGATTTATCAGTGAGCGCGTGCAGAATCACATGTGTGTACCTGGTTTAAATGGTATGGCAGTTCCCACACTGATTAAGACAGCAATGTCTATAGGTAAGAAGTCTTTGTGCTCCTTATCAGTGTTCCCAGCACATTCCCCACACCCCTTTCAGGTGCAACTCTGAGCAGGACATAGTATATTAAATGTTATACACATAGACAATTAACCCTACCCTGTCCTGCTCTTCTATTTATATATATTTTTTGCTTAAAAAAACAAGACATATGGCAGCTCCCACTATTTAGAGAAAAGCCATATGGCAGCCCCATCCATTTGTATGAATACAGACATGTTTCCCTAACTTACTTTTATAGTTTTCTAAAGAGCCACGGTTGGCTATAATGAACACTTCACACTAGAAGCGCCAGTGTTGATTAAGTGGTGCATGCCTGAGAAAAAGCAACATGGCAGCTCCTCCTTATCTCTATACATGAACACATGTACCCTGGTAAATGGATGGGTTATACCATTGTTTACATTGTGAGAATTACACTGTGTTCATTCCTACACACACACAGCCCTAACCTGAAGGGTTAACTCTTTGCACACCCACATCTGTCCATAGAATATTTCTATAATGGCGGTGATTATAGAGTTAACCAGACTGGTCCTGCTTCTGATAATACAATATCAGGGTGGACACCAACCCCCCTATAATATTCCATTATCTGCAAACACACTGGCCACATCACGGAGTCATTCTGTGGGTTTAAGGGTAGATCACAGTCAAACACTAAAGGCTATGGTCACATTCCAAAAATTCCTAATTTAATCCCCGGATACCCTGGAACCATAACCCCAACTGGTTATATCTCATTGCCAATGAAAAAAAACAAATCATATTTCAAAGAGCGGAACTATCAGAGTGTAAGCTCTTGGGGCTAGTCCACGTGCTCCACTGTATAATGTAACCTGGATAAGAAACTTGCTAGAAAGACTGAATTCAGTTCCCATGTCCTAGTCTGTGTATCTGGTACTGAACAAGCTTTCACCCTTCGTAAACCTTTACGAAAGAGCTGCCATATGGCTTAAAAACCTTTACACATCCAGTTCCATCAACCCCCCAGTAGTACAACAGCAGGAAAGGGTCTCTTACCTTGTCCACACTCTACCCTGCCTGCAGCCAGCAAGACTGAATCTCTAGTTAGATCTCTGTCTCCCAACCCAACCCTCCACACACAAAAAAATGCAGTGATGTCATCCCCAATCAAAGGACACAGTGTGGGTGGAAATGTAAAAAAAAAAAGGGAAAGAATTCCTTCCTGTGATTTCACATCTCTGACGTCCAATGTTTCTACATAATGAAAAATGGGAATTACACTGTATGAAATTAATCATGGAAACGTCAGATTGTCAGCAGTTTTTATTCACATTTCAAATATTTCTTACCCTTTAATTTTTAAGCTAAAAGAGGAACTAAATTCTATCTCTGTAATATAGATTTACTGTGTGTGTGTGTACGTAAAGAAACGGGCTGTACTTTCTGGTCCGTGCTCTGAAAACCATGTTTTAGTAAGGGAGCAATCTACTTGGTAGCACCACCATGCACACTTACATATATTAATATGGGAAAACCTGTCTGAATTCATAGCTCACTATGTAACAATAATTTACCAGGCTCACAGGTGGATAGCAATAGAATTCAACAATATCAGATATGGAAGGTGGAATAACTGCAGTACCATTTCTTACCAGTTTCACTGAATGTCATTTTTTACTTGAGCTTCATTACAACAGCGCCCCCATGCTTTTCTGGGATGTGCAAAGTGATTGTGTGAAAAAGAATATTGGTGACCATAGACTTAGCAATGTTATACAATTCCTGATAATGGCCGATAAGCGGTTGGACTGATTTTCATCATCAGACTTGCCGTTTCATGCGATTGTTTCATGCGATTGTTATTGTCCCCCGTGATTGGGCGATAGTATCGATCGGTGCTTGGCCACATGCCACCTTAACTTAAATATTGTATTAATGAATGTTTGTGTTGGACCTGCTACACATGGACCAATTTCAGCCAATCCAACAAAATGATAGGGCCAGGTAATTGATTTGGTCGAAATATCAGCATGTGTGTGCCAGACCATCTCTTAAAGGAGCAGCACACAATCGCTGTGTTGCTGTTACAGGCCATCTCTTAAGGAGAGGCACACATCAAGGTGTGTTTCCAGGCAAGCTCTTAAAGGAGCAGTACACATCCATGTGTGTTCCAGGCCAGCTTAAAGGAGCAGTACACAATCATCATGTGTGTTCCAGGCCAGCTCTTAAAGGAGCAGTACACAACCAAGTGTGTTCCAGGCCAGCTCTTAAAGGAGCAGTACACAATCATCATGTGTGTTCAGGGCCAGTCTTAAAGGAGCAGTACAACACCATGTGTGGTCCAGGCAGCTCTTAAAGGAGCAGTACACAACCATGTGTGTTCCAGGCCAGCTCTTAAAGGAGCAGTACACAATCATCATGTGTGTTCCAGGCCAGCTCTTAAAGGAGCAGTACACAATCATCATGTGTGTTCCAGGCCAGCTCTTAAAGGAGCAGTACACAATCATCATGTGTGTTGTCTATGTGTACGTACAAAGCAAAGAATCTTGTTTACTGATTAAACAATCAGATGGGGGTAAGGAAATGTGACATCATCCCATTATCTAGTCACCTCCCCCACCGGCCACCTGAGGATATCAAAGAGAGACTACAATTGATTGACTAGCTAAATCCCTGTAGACCTGGACCCTTCAAACATCCACCAATAATAGAAAATTAAAGGACAACTTCACTCACCTAAACCAGGCTCCACCATTGGAAAGTACCCAGGGTGGGGACCTAAACCGCACTGTCCTCACCCCTGGGATCACTTCCTAACTCTAGATTTACTCACCTAAAGTTTCCTTCGGTGCTCCCATTCTGGGGTCCTTCGGCGACTCGGCCAATAAGGAGACACACTCTGAAAGAAGCGCGTCTCCTCGCTTGCTGGATTGCGAACGCAGAAGCACTGAAGAAAACTTTAGGTAGGTAAATCTAGAGTTAGAAAGTGAACCCAGGGGTGAGAACAGCGCTGTAGTAGTACGAGTGGGGGGTCTGTACAGGAGCTGGTTCTGCGATGAGCGGAGGGTACTGGGCGGAACATATGGGGACTAGAGAGGAATGGGTGAATGGGATTAAATGTTTGGGGAGGATTTTGTATACAATGCGCTGTTTAACAGGAGCCAGGTTGTTTTCCGGTATAGAGGAGATTTGGGATCCAATTTATTAGAGAGCGAAACAATACTGTGGCAGAGTATTAGTATGGACTGAAGTGGAGAGAGGTGGGAGCAGGAAGACCAGAAAGTAGTAGGTTGTAATAGTCCAGGTGCGATAGGATGAGAAGCATGCATTAGCATAGCTGTGGTCGGGAGAGAAAGCTATGGTTTGCTTGTGAGGGTCTTATTCACTCAGATCCATGGTTATATCTGTAATATTCATTCATCCAGGTATGGTATATCTGTAATATTCATCATCCAGGTAATGGTATATCTGTAATATCATTCATCAGGTCATGGTATATCTGTAATATTCATCCATCATATTGGTTATCTGTAATATTCATTCATCCAGGTCATGGTATTCTGATATTCATTCATCACCAGGTCATGGTATATCTGTAATATTCATTCATCGGTCATGGTATATCTGTAATATTCATCCATCCAGGTCACGGTATATCTGTAATATCATTCACCGGATGGTATATCTGATATTCATTCATCCAGGTCATGGTAATCTGTAATATCATTCATCCAAGTCATGGTATATCTGTAATATTCATTTATCCAGGTCATGGTTATATCTGTAATATTCATTCATCCCGGTCATGGTATATCTGTAATATTCATCATCCAGGTACGGTATATTGTATTCATTTATCCAGGTCATGGTATATCTGTAATATTCATTCATCCAGGTCATGGTATATATAATATTCATCATTACAGGTATGAGTATACATATATCAGTCATCCAGGTCATAGTATATCTGTAATATTCATCTATCCAGGTCATGGTATATCTATAATATTATTCATCCAGGTCATGGTTATCTGTAATATTCCTTCACCAGGTCATGGTATATCTGTAATATTATCCATCAGGTCATGGTATATCTGTAATATTCATTCATCCGGGTCATGGTATATCTGTAATATTCATTCATCAGGTCACGGTATATCTGTAATATTCATTCATCCAGGTCACAGTATATCTGTAATATTCCTTCATCCAGGTCATGGTATATCTGTAATATTCACCATGCAGGTCACGGTATATCTGTAAATTATTCATCCAGGTCATGGTATATCTGTAATATTCATTCATCCAGGTCATGGTATATCTGTAATATTCATCCATCCAGGTCTGGTATATCTGTAATATTATCCATCCAGGTCAGGTATATCTGTATAATTCATCCATCCAGGTCACGGTATAATCTGTAATATTCATTCATCAGGTCTGTATATCTGTAATATTATTCATCAGGTCATGGATATCTGTAATATTCATTCATCCAGGTCATGGTATATCTGTAATATTCATCATCCAGGTCACGGTATATCTGTAATATTTCATTCATCCAGGTCACGGTATATCTGTAATATTCAATTATCCGGTCATGGTATATCTGAATTTCACCATACTGTAACGTTATCTGTAATTCATTCATCCAGTCATGGTATATCTGTAATATTCATTCATCACAGTCATGTATATCTGTAATATTCATTCATCCAGGTCATGGTATATCTGTAATATCATTCATCCAGGTCATGGTATATCTTTATATTCATTCATCCAGGTCATGGTATACTGTATTCATTCATTCAGTCATGGTATATCTGTAATATTCATCACAGGTCATGGTATATCTGTAATATTCATTCATCCAGATCATGGTATACTGTAATATTCAATCCAGGTCATGTATATCGTAATATTCATTCATCCAGGTCAGGTATATCTGTAATATTCTCCATCAGGTCATGGTTTATCTGTATATATTCATTCATTCAGGTCATGGTATTCTTTAATATTCATTCATCCAGGTCATGGTATATCTGTAATATTCATTCATCCAGATCATGGTATATATCTGTAAATTCATCATCCAGGTCATGGTATATCTGGATATTATTCATCCAGGTCATGTATATCTGTGATATTCATCCATCCAGGTCATGGTATATCGTGTAATATTCATTATCCAGGTCATGGTATATCTGTCATTTCATTCATCCAGGTCATGGTATATCTGTAATATTCATTTATCCAGGTCATGGTATATCTGTAATATTCATTCATCCATGTCATGGGATATCTGTAATATTCATTTCATCATGTCATGGTATACTGTAATATTCATTCATCCAGGTCATGGTATACTTAATATTCTAGTATGGTATCTAATTCATTCATCCAGGTCAGGTTATCTGTAATATTCATTCATCCAGGTCGGTATATCTGTAATATTCATCATCCAGGGTCTCGGTATATCTGAATATTCATTCATCCAGGTCTTGGTATATCTGTAATATTCATCCATTCCAGGTCATGGTATATCTGTAACATTCATTCATCCAGGTCATGGTATATCTGTAATATTCCTCCACCAGTCATGGTATATCTGTAATATTCATCATCCATGTATGGTATATCTGTAATATTCATTCATCAGGTCATGGTTTATCTGTAATATTATCCATCCAGATGAATATCTTATCCATCCAGAGAAATTTACCTCGGTTTATACTCGAGTCAATGTTTCTCCTACCTGTCCGGCGGCCGCGCGATCCGCATCCTCGCTCACAGCTCTGCGCATCCGGATGATGTCACTACCCGGCGCCTCTCACTTTGCGGCGCCGGTAGTGACATCATCCGGATGCGCAGAGGCTGTGGACGAGGATGCGGATGCGCGGCCGCCGGACAAGCTAGGAGAAACATTGACTTGCACAGGGACACAAGGACAAAATTTAAGTGGCAAATACATACAAATACGAGTAAAACCTTCTTTATTTGTGCATACTGTATGCACAAATAAAGGAGGATTTACTCCCAGCATGGTTTATTGCTGGGAGTTGTTAGTTTTCAACATCTTAAGTGGCAAATACTTGACAATAGGGTTAAATCCTCCTATATTTGTGCTACAGTATGCACAAATAAAGAAGGTTTTACTCTTATTTGTAAGTATTTGCAACTTAAGATGTTTGAAAACTACAACTCCCGCAATAAAGCTGCTGGGAGTTGTAGTTTCCAAACATCTTTAGTGGCAAATACTACCCCCTCGGTTTTAAACTCGAGTCAATGTGGTTTCCTCCTTTTTTACCTAAAAACTAGGTACCTCGGTTTATACTCGGGACGGTTTATACTCGAGTATAACGGTATTATTTTTCTGTGCCGGTTTCTTTTTCTTTATATAATGCTGGTCATATAATGTTTTAAACCCCAGATGAGAGTACACACCTGCCATCCTTGGCATTGTAGACAGATGTACCACCCTGAATCATGCATAGATAGAAACCTTTAATTTTCTACCCAGACAGCAATTATGACACAAAATAAACTATCTGTCACCCCATTACTGCCCCTAGTGGAAAGTGTTTTCAATGGAACTTCATGTGGTCCAATGTTAGACGACAATGTGCAGGTGCGGTAAAGGTGAAACGTAATGGGAACCACCAAAGTTCATGGGATGTTTGGGGGTAAAAAAAGTATTTGTATATTAAATAAGGGATTAGTGGAAGTCCTACTTCCCTTTGTTCTATTAATGTGGAAAAGGGTATCTCCAGTTTTTCAATGGAGAACCCCTTTAAGACGGTGTGCAGAGTTTATTGTGTTCTTTAATTAGAGCAAAGACATAGCAAAATAATTGGATGCAGTGATCAATATTAAGTAACTATTAAGGGGCATTGAGAGCAAGGTCTCTGTATTTGCTGATGACACTAAACTATGCAGAGCTTTGGAAACTTCCAATGATGTGCAAGTGCTGCAAGCAGACTAGATAGATTATCAAAATGGCAGCAGAATGGCAGATGAGATTCAATGTGATAAATGTAAGTGAGGCATTTGGGATTTAATAATCCCTGTGCCACCTACACCATAAATAACTCTGTGTTAAGTGAATCTGTAATGGAAAAAGATTTGGGGGTTTGGTAGATAACAAGACTTAGCTGTAGCAAACAATGCCAGGTAGAACGGCTAGAGCTAGCTAGAGATGTTCAAAACTGTTGAGTTTGTTCGTATTCGCATTTTCGAAATTTCGGAAAGTTCGAAAGTTGAGTTTCGATTCGAAATTGTCTACTTCGATTTTCAATTCTCGATTTTCAATGTGTCTACTTTCGATTTTCGATAAAAATCAAAAATCTGGGTTCCGTGAAATTCAGGAGTTCCAAAAGTTTTGTGGGACTTCGAAACCCTCTGATTCGATTTGAAACTGGGTTCTATTCAAACCCACCTTACATCTCTAGAGCTAGCAAGATATTGTCTTGTATAAAGAGGGGAATAGATTCAAGGGAGAAATATATTATTCTCCTCTTTTACAAGGCATGGTAAGGCCTCATTTGGAATATGCGGTGCAGTTTTGGATCCCATATAACAAAGGGACATCTTGGAAATGGAAGCAGTTCAGAGAAGGGTAACTAAATTAATAAGGGAATGGAGGGGCTTGACTATGCAGGCAGATTAGACAGTTTATATTATATTATAGTGTTATATTAGAGAAGCAATGTTTGCGTGGGGATATGATAACCATATACAAATATATTAATGGGCCATACAATAAACTCTCTGGTGCACTAATAGGTCATATCAGAGGACTCGTGGACATCCTTTAAGGTTGGAAGAAAATAAGTTTCATCTTCAGGTTAGGAAAAGGTTTATTTACAGTGAGAACAGTGAAACTGTGGAATGTCTTTCAGCAGATGTGGTAATGGCAAGTTCACTGAATATCTTTAAAAGTGGCCTGGATAAGTTTCTAAAACTAAAAAATATTGAGAATTACTGGTATTAATACATATACTGTAGTTCTGGTTGGTACAGGGATACTATATAATATTGAGAATTACTGGTATTAATACATATACTGTAGTTCTGCTCGGTACAAGGATACTATATAATATTGAGAATTACTGGTATTAATACATATACTGTAGTTCTGGTTGGTACAGGTATACTATATAATATTGAGAATTACTGGTATTAATACATTACTGTAGTTCTGGTTGGTACAGGGATACTATATATTATTGAGGATTAATGGTATTAATAAATATACTGTAGTTCTGGTTGGTACAGGGATATAATAATATTGAGAATTACTGGTATTAATACATATACTGTAGTTCTGGTTGGTACAGGGATACTATATAATATTGAGAATTACTGGTATTAATACATATACTGTAGTTCTGGTTGATACGGGGATACTATATAATATTGAGAATTACTGGTATTAATACATGTACAGCAGTTCTGGTTGATTCAGGGATACTTTCAGATTGGAATATTTTCCCCCCTATTAGCTGGGTTTTTTTTGCCTTCCTTTGGATCAACTGTTAGGTAGGGTTAAAAATGAGGGTGGAAAGGTTAGACTTGATGGGCGTATGTCTTTATCCGACCTCAATTACTATGTTAATTTTAGGTGTTTATCTAAGTATTGATCTTTGCCAATGGAGAAAAAATTGATTCCTGGAAGATTCTTTCCGGGAAGTGATTTTTTTCGATCAGATAGAAAAATAGACATATATGCCCCTATTCCAAGTTCGTTACCATACCGAAAGATGATCTAATGATTTTCCAGGGAGTTATTTTTCCGATCACCCCCTTACACTAAAACCATAATTAGCTACAAATCTGCATTCCTCAAATTATGTAGCGGTCCCGAATATTACAGATATACCATGACCTGGATGAATGAATATTACAGATATACCATAACCTGGATGGATGAATATTACAGATATACCATGACCTGGATGAATGAATATTACAGATATACCATGACCTGGATGGATGAATATTACAGATATACCATGACCTGGATGAATGAATATTACAGATATACCATGATCTGGATGAATAAGACCCTCACAAGCAAACCATAGCTTTCTCTCCCGACCACAGCTATGCTAATGCATGCTCTCATCCTATCGCACCTGGACTATTACAACCTACTACTTTCTGGTCTTCCTGCTTCCCACCTCTCTCCACTTCAGTCCATACTAAACTCTGCCACATGTATTGTTTCGCTCTCTAATAAATTGGATCCCAAATCTCCTCTATACCGGAAAACAACCTGGCTCCCTGTTAAACAGCGCATTGTATACAAAATCCTTCCCCTAACATTTAAATCCCATTCACCCATTCCTCTCTAGTCTCCCCATATGTTCCTGCCCGTACCCTCCGCTCATCGCAGAACCAGCTCCTGTACAGACCCCCCACTCGTACTACTACAGCGCTGTTCTCACCCCTGGGTTCACTTTCTAACTCTAGATTTACCTACCTTAAGTTTTCTTCAGTGCTTCTGCGTTCGCAATCCAGCAAGCGAGGAGAGCAGGAAATATGGGGAGACTAGAGAGGAATGGGTGAATGGGATTTAAATGTTTGGGGAAGGATTTTGTATACAATGCGCTGTTTAACAGGGAGCCAGGTTGTTTTCCGGTATAGAGGAGATTGGGATCCAATTATTGAGAGCGAAACATACATGGGCAGAGTTTAGATGGACTGAAGTGGAGAGAGGTGGGAAGCAGGAAGACCAGAAAGAGTAGTAGTTGTAATAGTCCAGGTGCGATAGGATGAGAGCATGCATTAGCATAGCTGTGGTCGGGGAGAGGAAAGCTATGGTTTGCTTGTGGGGTCTATTCATCCAGATCATGGTATATCTGTAATATTCATTCATTCCAGGTCATGGTATCTGTAATATTCATCCATCCAGGTCATGGTATATCTGTAATATTCATTCAATCCAGGTCATGGTATACTGTAATATTCATCATCAGGTTATGGTATATCTGTAATATTCATTCATCCAGGTCATGGTAATCTGTATATCATTCATCAGGTCATGAATCTGCTAATATTCATTCATCCAGGTCATGGTATATCTGTAATATTCATCCATCCAGGGCACGGTATATCTGTAATATTCATTCATCCAGGTCATGGTATATCTGTATATTCATTCATCCAGGTCATGGTATATCTGTAATATTCATTATCCACGTCATGGTAATCTGGAATATTCATTTATCCAGGTCATGGTATATCTGTAATATTCATTCATCCAGGTCATGGTATATCTGTAATCATTCATTCCAGGTTAACGGTATATCTGTAATATCATTCATCCAGGTCATGGTATATCTGTAATATTTCATTCATCCAGGTCATGGTATATATAATATTCATTCATTCAGGTTATGGTATACATAATATTCAGTCATCCAGGTCATAGTATATGTTAATTCATCTATCCAGGTCATGGATATCTATAATATTCATTCATCCAGGTCATGGTATATCTGTATATCCTTCATCCAGGTAGGTCATGGTATATCTGTAATATTCATCCATCCAGGTCATGGTATATCTGTAATATTCATTCATCCGGGTCATGGTATATCTGTAATATTTATTCATCCAGGTCACGGTATATCGTAATATCATTCATCCAGGTCACAGTATATCTGTAATATTCATTCATCAGGTCATGGTATATCTGTTATATTATCCTGCAGGTTACGGTATATCTGTAAATTCATTCATCCAGGTCATGGTATATCTGTATATTCATTCATCCAGGTCATGGTATATCTGTAATATCATCCATCCAGGTCATGTTATATCTGTAATATTCATCCATCCAGGTCATGGTATATCTGTAATATTCATCCATCCAGGTCACGGTATATCTGTAATATTCCTCATCCAGGTCATGGTATATCTGTAATATTCATCATCCAGGTCATGGTATCTGTAATATTCATTCATCCAGGTCATGTATATCTGTAATATTCATTCATCCAGGTCACGGTATATCTGTATATTCATTCATCAGGTCACGGTATATCTGTAATATTCATTATCCAGGTCATGGTATATCTGTAATATCATCCATCCAGGTCCGTGTATATCTGTAATATTCATTCATCCAGGTCATGGTATTCTGTAATATCATTCATTACAGATCATTAGTATATCTGTAATATTCATTCATCCAGGTCATGGTATATCTGTAATATTCATTCATTCAGGTTCTGGTATATCTTTAATATTCATTCATCCAGGTCATGGTATATCTGTAATATTCATTCATCCAGATCATGGTATATCTGTAATATTCATTCATCCAGGTCATGGTATATCTGTAATATTCATTCATCCAGATCATGGTATACCTGTAATATCATTTCATCCAGGTCATGGTATATCTGGAATATTCATTCATCAGGTCATGTGATTATCTGTAATATTCATCCATCAGGTCATGGTTATCTGTAATTTCATTCATTTAGGTAATGGTATATCTTAATATCATATCCAGGTCAGGTATATCTTAAATCATTCATCCAGAGATGGTATATCTGTAATATTCATTCATCCAGGTCTCATGGTATATCTGTAATATATCATCCAGGTCATGGTTATCTGTCAATTCATCCATCAGGTCATGGTATATCTGAATATTCATTCATCCAGGTCATGGTATATCTGTCATATTCATTCATCCAGGTCATGGTATATCTGTAATATCATTTATCCAGGTCATGGTATATCTGTAATATTTCATTTCATCCATGTCATGGTATATCTGTAAGATTCTATCCATGTCATGGTATATGTAATATTCATTCACCAGGTCATGGTATATCTTTAATATTCATTCATCAGCGTCATGGTATATCTGTAATATTCATTCATCCAGGTCAAGGTATATCTGTATATTCATTCATCCAGGTCACGGTATATCTGTAATATTCATCCATCAAGGTCATGGTATATCTGTAATATTCATTCATCCAGGCTTGGTATATCTGTAATATTCATCATCCATGTCATGGGATATCTGTAACATTCATTCATCCAGGTCATGGTATATCTGTAATATTCATCCATCCAGTCATGGTATATCTGTATTTCATCTCCATGTCATGGTATATCTGTAATATTCATCATCAGGTCATGGTTTATCGTAATATTCATCATCCAGATGAATATCTTATTCATCCAGATGAATATTTACTCGGTTTATACTCGAGTAATGTTTCTCTACCTTGTCGGCGGCCGCGCGATCCGCATCCTCGCTCCACAGCCTCTGCGCATCCGGATGATGTCACACCCGGGCCCTCTCACTTTGCGGCGCGGGTAGTGACATCACCGGATGCGCAGAGGCTGTGGAGCGAGGATGCGGATCGCGCGGCCGCCGGACAAGCTAGAGAGAAACATTGACTTGCACAGGGACACAAGGACAAAATCTTAAGTGGCAATACATACAAATACGAGTAAAACACTTCCTATTTGTGCATACTGTATGCACAAATAAAGGAGGATTTACTCCCAGCATGGTTTATTGCTGGGAGTTGTAGTTTTCAAACATCTTAAGTGGAAATACTTGCAAATAGGGTTAAATCCTCCTATATTTGTGCCTACAGTATGCACAAAAAAGAAGGTTTTACTCTTATTTGTAAGTATTTGCAACTTAAGATGTTTGAAAACTACAACTCCCAGCAATAAAGCATGCTGGGAGTTGTAGTTTCCAAACATCTTTAGTGGCAAATACTACCCCCTCGGTTTTTAAACTCGAGTCAATGTGGTTTTCCTCCTTTTTTACCTAAAAACTAGGTACCTCGGTTTATACTGTGGACGGTTATACTCGAGTATATACGGTATTTATTTTTCTGTGCCGGTTTCTTTTTCTTTATATAATGCTGGTCATATAATGTTTTAAACCCCAGATGAGAGTACACACCTGCCATCCTTGGCATTGTAGACAGAAGTACCACCCTGAACATGCATAGATAGAAACCTTTAATTTTCTACCCAGACAGCAATTATGACACAAAATAAACTATCTGTCACCCATTACTGCCCCTAGTGGAACGTATGTTTTCAATGGAACTTCATGTGGTCCAATGTTAGACGACAATGTGCAGTGCGGTAAAGGTGAAACGTTAAGGGAACCACAAAGTTCATGGGATGTTTGGGGGTAAAAAAAGTATTTGTATATTAAATAAGGGAATAGTGGAAGTCCTACTTCCCTTTGTTCTATTAATGTGGAAAAGGGTATCTCCAGTTTTTTCAATGGAGAACCCTTTAAGACGGTGTGCAGAGTTTATTGTGTTCTTTAATTAGAGCAAAGACATAGCAAAATAATTGGATGCAGTGATCAATATTAAGTGAACTATTAAAGGGGCATTGAGAGCAAGGTCTCTGTTTTGCTGATGAACTAAACTATGCAGAGTTGGAAACTTCCAATGATGTGCAAGTGCTGCAAGCAGACCTGATAGATTATCAAAATGGGCAGCAGAATGGCAGATGAGATTCATGTTGAATGTAAGGTGAGGCATTTGGGATTTAATAATCCCTGTGCCACCTACACCATAAATAACTCTGTGTTAAGTGAATCTGTAATGGAAAAAGATTTGGGGGTTCTGGTAGATAACAGGGCTTAGCGTACAAACAATGCCAGGTGCAACGGCTAGAGCTAGCTAGAGATGTTCAAAACTGTTGAGTTTCGTTCCGTATTCGCATTTTCGAAATTTCGAAAGTTCGAAAGTTGAGTTTCGATTTTCGAAAATTGTCTACTTCGATTTTCAATTCTCGATTTTCAATGATTGTCTACTTTCGATTTTCGATAAAAATCTAAAAATCTGGGTTCCGTGAAATTCAGGAGTTCCAAAAGTTTTGTTGGGACTTCGAAACCTCTGATTCGATTTGAAACTGGGTTCTATCAAACCCCCATTACATCTCTAGAGCTAGCAAGATATTGTCTTGTATAAAGAGGGGAATAGATTCAAGGGAGAAATATATTATTCCCTCTTTTACAAGGCATGGTAAGGCCTCATGGAATATGCGGTGCAGTTTGGAATCCCATATTACAAAAGGGACATCTTGGAAATGGAAGCAGTTCAGAGAAGGGTAACTAAATTAATAAGGGAATGGTGGGGCTGACTATGCAGGCAGATTAGACAAGTTTATATTATTATATAGTGTTTATATTTAAGAGAAGCAATGTTTGCGTGGGGATATGATAACCATATACAAATATATTAATGGGCCATACAATAAACTCTCTGGTGCACTAATAGGTCATATCAGAGGACTCGTGGACATCCTTTAAGGTTGGAAGAAAAAAGTCATCTTCAGGTTAGGAAAGGTTTATTTACAGTGAGAACAGTGAAACTGTGGAACGTCTCTTCAGCAGATGTGGGGTAATGGCAAGTTCACTGAATATCTTTAAAAGTGGCCTGGATAAGTTTCTTAAAACTAAAAAATATGAGAATTACTGGTATTAATACAATACTGTAGTTCTGGTTGGTACAGGGATACTATATAATATTGAGAATTACTGGTATTAATACAATACTGTAGTTTGCTCGGTACAAGGATATTATAATATTGAGAATTACTGGTAATAATACATATACTGTAGTTTTGGTGGTACAGGTATACTATATAATATTGAGAATTACTGGTATAATACATATACGTTAGTTCTGGTTGGTACAGATACTATATAATTGAGGATTAATGGATTAATACATATATGTAGTTTGGTTGGTACAGGGAACTATATAATATTGAGAATTATGGTATTAATACATATACTGTAGTTCTGGTTGGTACAGGGATACTAATAATATTGAGAATTACTGGTATTAATACATATAATGTAGTTCTGGTTGGTACGGGGATACTATATAATATGAGAATTACTGGTATTAATACATGTACAGCAGTTTGGTGTATCTAGGGAACTTTCAGATTGGAATATTTCCCCCCTATTCAGCTGGGTTTTTTTTTGCCTTCCTTTGGATCAACTGTTAGGTAGGGTTAAAATGAGGGTGGAAAGGTTAGACTTGATGGGCGTATGTCTTTATCCGACCTCAATACTATGTTAATTTAGGTTGTTGATCTAAGTATTGATCTTTGCCATGGAGAAAAAATTGATTCCTGGAAGATTCTTTCCGGGAAGTGATTTTCGATCAGATAGAAAATAGACATATATGCCCCTATTCCAAGTTCGTTACCATACCGAAAGATGATCTAATGTTTTCCAGGGAGTATTTTTCCGATCACCCCTACCAACTAAAACCAATAATTAGCTACAAAATCTGCATTCTCCAAATTATGTAGAGTCCTTGGGAATGGTCAAGTAAAATGTAGATTAGTAGTCCACCATTTCAAGGGAAACTAAGCAATGAATCGTGGTGGAATGGAAATTATGTTGTACTGTTTCATGTAGAATTGTCCCTAAAAAGCTACATATGAAGGTAAACCCATACATATAGGCTATCAACCTACGCTGGTAATACAGGGCTATCATTTTAATTAGGCAAGGTTTGTTTGCTATATAACACCATACTGACCAGTTATAGACCCAGTGTGTAAATAGGACATTTTGTTATCAATAAATTTCATTTTGCTGTATATGATTGAGGATCTTACATGTCCAAATCCAAGGATAAGTAGTTTGGGTGTTTCCAATGAAAGGACAGATAGTACCATTGATCATGGAGAATAGACCCTCACAAGCAAACCATAGCTTTCTCTCCCGACCACAGCTATGATAATGCATGCTCTGCTAATGCTATCGCACCTGAACTATTACAACCTACTACTTTCTGGTCTTCCGCTTCCCACCTCTCTCCACTTCAGTCCATACTAAACTGCCACATGTATTGTTTCGCTCTCTAATAAATCGGATCCCAAATCTCCTCTATACCGGAAAACAACCTGGCTCCTGTTAAACAGCGCATTGTAACAAAATCCTTCCCCTAACATTTAAATCCCATTACACCCATTCTCTCTCGTCTCCCCTATGTTCCGCCCGTACCCTCCGCTCATCGCAGAACCAGCTCCTGTACAGACCCCCCACTCGTACTACTACAGCGCTGTTCTCACCCTGGGTTCACTTCTAACTCTAGATTACCTACCTAAAGTTTTCTTCAGTGCTTCTGCGTTCGCAATCCAGCAAGCGAGGAGACGCGCTTCTTTCAGAGGTGTGTCTCCTTATTGGCCGAGTCGCCGAAGGACCCCAGAATGGGAGCACCGAAGGAAACTTTAGGTGAGATTAGAGTGAGTGATCCCAGGGTGAGGACAGTTCGGTTTAGGTCCCCACCCTGGGTACTTTCCAATGGTGGAGCCTGGTTAGGTGAGTGAAGTTGTCCTTTAATTTCTATTATTGGTGGATGTTTGAAGGGTCCAGGTCTACGGATTTAGTAGTCAATCAATGTAGTCTCTCTGATATCCTCAGGTGGCCGGTGGGGAGGTGACTAGATAATGGATGATGTCACATTCCTTACCCCCATCTTGATTGTTTTAATCAGTAACAAGATTCTTGCTTTGTACGTACACACATAGACAACACACATGATGATTGTGTACTGCTCCTTTAAGAGCTGGCCTGGAACACCACATGATGATTGTGTACTGCTCCTTTAAGAGCTGGCCTGGAACAACCATGATGATTGTGTTATGCTCCCTTTAAGAGCTGGCCTGGAACACACATGATGATTGTGTACTGCTCTTTAAGAGCGGCCTGAACAACCTGGTGTGTACTGCTCTTTAAGGTGGCCTGGAACACACATGATGATTGTGTACTGCTCCTTTAAGAGCTGGCGGAACACACTTGGTGTGTACTGCTCCTTAAGAGATGGCCTGGAACACACATGATGATTGTACTGCTCTTTAAGAGCTGGCCTGGAACACACATGATGATGTGTACTGCTCCTTTAAGAGCTTGCCTGGAACACACTTGGTGTGTACTGCTCCTTTAAGAGCTGGCCTGGAACACACCATGATGATTGTGTACTGCCTTAAGAGCTGGACTGGAACACACTTGGTTGTGTACTGCTCCTTAAGAGTGGCTTGGAACACACATGATGATGTGTACTGCTCCTTTAAGAGTGGCCTGGAAACACATGATGATTGTGTAATGCCTCCTTTAAGAGCTGGCCTGGAAACACAATGATTGTGTACTGCTCCTTTAAGAGCTGCCTGGAACACACACATGATGATTGTGTACGCTCCTTTAGAAGCTGGCTGGAACACACATGATGATGTGTACTGCTCCTTTAAGAGCTGGCCTGGAACACACTTGGTTGTGTACTGCTCCTTTAAGAGATGGCCTGGAACACACATGATATTGTGTACTGCTCCTTAAGAGCTGGCTGGAAACACTTGGTGTGTAACTCCTTTAAGAAATGGCCTGGACACACATGGTTGTGTACTGCTCCTCTAAGAGCTGGCCTGGAACACACATGGTTGTGTACTGCTCCTTTAAGAGCTGGCCTGGAACACACTTGGTTGTGCACTGCTCCTTTAAGAGATGGCCTGGAACACACATGATGATTGTGTGCTGCTCCTTTAAGAGATGGTCTGGCACACACATGCTGATATTTCGACCAAATCAATTACCTGGCCTATCATTTTGTTGGATTGGCTGAAATTGGTCCATGTGTAGCAGGTCCAACACAAACATCATTAATACAATATTTAAGTTAAGGTGGCATGTGGCCAAGCACCGATCGATACTATCGCCCAATCACGGGGGACAATAACAATCGCATGAAACTCGTACGGCAAGTCTGATGATGAAAATCAGTCCAACCGCTTATCGGCCATTATCAGGAATTGTATAACATTGCTAAGTCTATGGTCACCAATATTCTTTTTCACACAATCACTTTGACATCCCAGGAAAAGCATGGGGGCGCTGTTGTAATGAAGCTCAAGTAAAAAATGACATTCAGTGAAACTGGTAAGAAATGGTACTGCAGTTATTCCACCTTCCATATCTGATATTGTTGAATCTATTGTATATCCACCTTTGAGCTGGTAAATTATTGTTACATAGTGAGCTATGATTCAGACAGGTTTTCCCATATTAATATATTAAGTGTGCATGGTGGTGCTACCAAGTAGATTGCTCCCTTACTAAAACATGGTTTTCAGAGCACAGCGACCAGAAAGTACAGCCCGTTTCTTACGTACACCACCACAACCAAGTAAATCTATTTACAGAGATAGAATTTAGTTCCTCTTTTAGCTTAAAAATTAAAGGGTAAGAAATATTGAATGTGAATAAAAACTGCTGACAATCTGACGTTCATGATTAATTTCATACAGTTGTAATTCCCATTTTTCATTATGTAGAAACATTGGACGTCAGAGATGTGAAATCACAGGAAGGAATTCTTTCCCTTTTTTTTTACATTTCCACCCACACTGTGTCCTTTGATTGGGGATGACATCACTGCATTTTTTTGTGTGTGGAGGGTGGGTTGGGTTGGAGACAGAGATCTAACTAGAGATTCAGTCTTGCGGGCTGCAGGCAGGGTAGAGTGTGGACAAGGTAGAGAGACCCTTTCTGCTGTTTTTACTACTGGGGGTTGATGGAAACTGGATGTGTAAAGGTTTTTAGCCATATGGCAGCTCTTTCGTAAAGGTTTACGAAGGATGAAGCTTGTTAGTACCAGATACACAGACTAGGACATGGGAACTGAATTCAGTCTTCTTCTAGCAAGTTTCTTATCCAGGTTACATTATACAGTGGAGCACGTGGACTAGCCCCAAGAGAGCTTACACTCTGATAGTTCCGCTCTTTGAAAATGATTTGTTTTTTTTCATTGGCAATGAGATATAACCAGTGGGGGTTATGGTTCCAGGGTATCCGGGGGATTAAATTAGGAATTTTTGGAATGTGACCATAGCCTTTAGTGTTGACTGTGACTAACCTTAAACCCACAGAATGACTCGTGATGTGGGCCAGTGTGTGTTTGCAGATAATGGAATATTATAGGGGGGTGTGTCCACCCTGATATTGTATTATCAGAAGCAGGACCAGTCTGGTTAACCTCTATAATCACCGCCATTATAGAAATATCTATGGACAGATGTGGGGTGTGCAAAGAGTTAACCCTTCAGGTTAGGGCTGTGTGTGGTAGGAATGAACACAGTGAATTCTCACAATGTAAACAATGGTTAAACCCATCCATTACCAGAGGGTACATGTGTTCATGTATAGAGATAAGGAGGAGCTGCCATGTTCTTTTTCTCAGGCATGCACCACTTAAATAACACTGGCGCTTCTAGTGTGAAGTGTTCATTATAGCCAACCGTGGCTCTTAGAAAAATATAAAAGTAAGTTAGGGAAACATTGTCTGTATTCATACAATGGATGGGCTGCCATATGGCTTTTCTCTAAATAGTGGGAGCTGCCATATGTCTTGTTTTTTTAAGCAAAAAATATATATATAAATAGAAGAGCAGGGACAGGGTAGGGTTAATTGTCTATGTGTATAACATTTATATACTATGTCCTGCTCAGAGGTGCACCTGAAAGGGGTGTGGGGAATGTGCTGGGAACACTGATAAGGAGCACAAAGACTTCTTACCTATAGACATTGCTGTCTTAATCAGTGTGGGAACTTGCCATACCATTTACCAGGTACACACAGTGGATTCTGCACGCGCTCATGATAAATCCCTGGGTGGCAATTGGTTGGAAATCAGCAGTGGTCCAACCTGTGCAGAATCGCAAGTGTGTACCAAGCCATAGGATTTTAGAGCGTTCTTAGGGTATGTTCCATTTAATTCTGATAGGAGGTGGAACCTTGGGATTTACGGAGTCGACACGTGAAAAGCACACGCGTGGCGGAACTCAGTCACGCACGTTGCCATTTGTTTGCGCTGCGATCCGCACAGTGGTCTGCGATCGCAACGTATACGATTTACAAAAAAAATGGTGATCGCATGCGCTCGAAAACGTGACGCAATGTGTCCACACCATATTGACGTCTCAGCCCTAAAAAATAAAATCAGGAATGGCCAGTGCATTGTACTCCCTACAGGAATTCTTTTTCGAACCTTTCATCCTCACTCTAGACTGTTTTATTTAGTGCCGTCTGTCAACTTAATGAAATTTTAGGGTAGTAACCAGGGCAATCATTTATATCTCTGCTACCAGTACAACCATAAAACGACAGTGGTAGCTCCACTAGTTATACCATTATTTTAAAGGGAACTAAGACAAAAGTCAGTGGACGGTTAATATATATTGCAGACTGAAACTGTGTCGGTTGATTTGTGGTAAATAAAGTCACTTTTAGATACAATAACACAACATTACATTAATCCCCCATCCCCAGAGTCCTCAGGGTTCAACACCCAGGGGTCCTATAAATCCTCCAATTGCACAATCTGATCCTAGTTCTGTTTGAAGTAAACAGTAGGAGCGACCCTGCCGACCTTTACAAATGGTTAAAAGGTTAAGGTGGCCATACACGAGGGATTTACCCATTATCATTCAAGTGTATGGGCTTTTCCCGACCAATCGTAGCGAGACGAACGACTGTAGTCGCCACTCTGTTGTTCGGAGAAACACGGACAATTTACGCCGATCGTTATCGGCTCCCTTTACTTTAGTAATGTGTATGGCCGCAAGAACACGAACGATCCCCACGCCGCGTATGGTGCCATATGTGCAGGTTCCTTTGCAATGTGCCGATAGATACCAATGTGGGTCTGTCGGCGATGGAAATCACAAGTGGATGGCCACCTTAGCTTAAGGGGGTGGCCAATGGCCATTAAAAGATAAAGGTGCTTGGCTGTTTTCATATCAGTAACGGCAATGGCCGCCTCGATTGCTTTGTCTCTTTATTTGTAAAGGAAATCTCTGTAAAGCTGCTCACTCACTTGCCAATCGGATTATAAAATACGTTTGAAATAGATTGCAATCCCATTAAAACGGTTGTTCTGGTTCTTCTTACGAGAAACCTACGATGCGAGGTTTTCGCCAGGCCCCATTCATTTTGCAACGTATGTGCGAAGAAGAACCAGAAAGCGGTTTCGGAAATTGTTTTAAGGCCACATGCACAGACCAATCGTTATTGACACATTTATGGCTAATCTAATAGACATAACGTCTGGATATAGTATTGATCCTGTGTATGGCGATTTTCTGATTGATCACTCGACAATATACAGAAAGTTAATCTGAAAAAACGAGGATCAGGAAGTTCCCGTGTATGGGCACTTTATTGGCTGAACGACTCCTATACGGAGATCGCCCTGGCAGATTGGGCAACAATCCCCATATGAAAGCCGTTTCACCCGATAAAGTGCCCAAACACGGCCCAATTGTCATCCGAAGCGGTCGATCAACACTTGTACGTTGCGGGTCAGCACTTGCAACCACACGTGTATATGAACCTTAACCATTCATTACCCATCAGTGCCTCCCAGAGCCTGTGATGTGATGCATGGGAATAAGATCAAGCAGAGCTATGACATTATCTGGGGATGCGGGAAATGTAGTTCGCCAGTACGATGCATCAATCCAATCAAAAATGATCTACGAACAAAACAAACATGTCAGTGGTAAATTTATATGGGGGGAGCTCAGCCCAGCCCCCAAATGGAAATAGAGGGGGAAAAGGAGCGTTGTTATTAGTATTTCGGCTGTAGTATTATTATTATATCATGGATTTTGTTTTTTGTCTCTTTTCTTATCTCGTTGGTTAGTTATTATTGAGTATTTATTTATATTTATTTGTATTTATTGTTTTATTATTTATGTATGTTTCAATGTTTATTATTTTTAATGCTAGATTATTTTCTTCACTTTCTTGTTTTTAGTTCTTTATTTATTTTCTTTTATTCTATTAATTTATTTTCTTCTTATAGAAGGGTATAGTATTACTGTATAGCGGGGGTTCTCTAGCGCGGTCGCGTATCGCTTATTCCCCTGTCTACTAGGCGGGTCTCTCGCCGGGGTCGCTTTCTCCCTTGTCTCGTCGGAGGGGTCTCCCTCGCCGGGTCGGGTCTCCTGTCCTCTGTTACAGTTGGAATCTGTTGGTCATACTTGTCTAGCCCATTTCATTTATTCAGCCTTCTCCAATCTTCAGATATGTAGCTATCTGGCCACTCCCCGATTGGTTTTTCTTATCTCCGGCTGTGTTTTCTTGGTTTGATCGTTGCGTTTTATGTTGGTCTGTATTCATTCCTGCACGGTGATTTCTTGCAGATCTGTTGCTGTCGTTCAGTCTAGGGAGATTTCTATCTTCAGTGCGCGTAAGACAGGGGCTCAACATGGTCGATCTATTTCTTTGCACCTTTCTGTTGCTGCTATTAATTAGACCGTCTTTTCACTCTCTAGGTATGGTTAGAGAAACACCGGGTCGTCGCCGACTAACTCCTTCTGGCCTCACTTGTAACCCACGCTTATTCACTGCGGACGGGATCTGTACGGTTTGTCCAGATCGTTACGTACGTTCTGCATAACAAAATCGACTAATTGGTGGAATGAACAGTTTATATACTCTCTTTTCAGTGGAGAGGTATTCCCCCGCAGTCCGCACGTCGGGTCCTCTCCTTTCATTTTATTTAGACATCATGCTGTTTTTCCAAGTTGGGTTACTGAAGTATATTAACTTCCCCTTGCGGAAAGTCATTCGGGCGCTGCTGATCTCTGAGACGGAGCATTGTGTCGTATATTGCCTTGCATTAGTTTGTACAGCGCCGTTTATGTTTAGTTTTCTATTTTGCGCTCATGCTGTCTGGCTGACGGTTGGTCTGTTAATCATTGTGGTTCGATCGTGCCTTCTGACACAGGTATTGTCAGACTATGAAATAAGATATTCGTTCTTCTCGCCTTCTCCCGTACACCCGCGGGGGTCTCTCGGCCGGGTAATACAAGCTAAATGTCGTCGGTCTCATGTTCTGTGTTGCTGACAGGTAGGGGAGTTTTTTCTCGTTACCGTAAGGTGTAACAGCCTCTTATAGTTAAAGAAAGAAAACCATTTTACCTTTCTTCAAGAATTACTACACCAGTGTTAACCCCCCGATGGGAGCGGGTCTGTTCTTCCCTGTCCGTATGATATTCGTACTTAATAGTTATAGATTTTTCTTTCTATTTTGCGGGTCTGGTTTTTATCTGTTCATGTTTGTACTATGTGTTACGCGGTGATCCCCGCCGTATAAACTATTTTCTGTAATATTCATCCATCCAGGTCATGGTATATCTGTAATATTCATTCACCCAGGTCATGGTATCCAGGTCATGGTATATCTGTAATATTCATTCATCCATGTCATGGTATATCTGTAATATTCATTCATCCATGTCATGGTATATCTGTAATATTCATCCATCCAGATGACTATCTTAATCCATCCAGATGAATATCTTACTTACCTCGGTTTATACTCGAGTCAATGTTTCTCCTACTTGTCCGGCGGCCGCGCGATCCGCATCCTCGCTCCACAGCCTCTGCGCTTCCGGATGATGTCACTACCCGGCGCCTCTCACTTGCGGCGCCGGGTAGTGACATCATCCGGATGCGCAGAGGCTGTGGAGCGAGGATGCGGATCGCGCGGCCGCCGGACAAGCTAGGAGAAACATTGACTTGCACAGGGACACAAGGACAAAATCTTAGTGGCAAATACATACAAATACGAGTAAAACCTTCTTTATTTGTGCATACTGTATGCACAAATAAAGGAGGATTTACTCCCAGCATGGTTTATTGCTGGGAGTTGTAGTTTTCAAACATCTTAAGTGGCAAATACTTGCAAATAGGGTTAATCCTCCTATATTTGTGCCTACAGTATGCACAAATAAAAAGGTTTTACTCTTATTTGTAAGTATTTGCAACTTAAGATGTTTGAAAACTACAACTCCCAGCAATAAAGCATGCTGGGAGTTGTAGTTTCCAAACATCTTTAGTGGCAAATACTACCCCCTCGGTTTAAACTCGAGTCAATGTGGTTTTCCTCCTTTTTTACCTAAAACTAGGTACCTCGGTTTATACTCGGGACGGTTTATACTCGAGTATATACGGTATTTATTTTTCTGTGCCGGTTTCTTTTTCTTTATATAATGCTGGTCCCATATAATGTTTTAAACCCCAGATGAGAGTACACACCTGCCATCCTTGGCATTGTAGACAGAATGTACCAGCCCTGAATCATGCATAGATAGAAACCTTTAATTTTCTACCCAGACAGCAATTATGACACAAAATAAACTATCTGTCACCCCATTACTGCCCCCTAGTGGAACGTATGTTTTCAATGGAACTTCATGTGGTCCAATGTTAGACGACAATGTGCAGTGCGGTAAAGGTGAAACGTTAATGGGAACCACCAAAGTTCATGGGATGTTTGGGGGTAAAAAAAGTATTTGTATATTAAATAAGGGATTAGTGGAAGTCCTACTTCCCTTTGTTCTATTAATGTGGAAAAGGGTATCTCCAGTTTTTCAATGGAGAACCCCTTTAAGACGGTGTGCAGAGTTTATTGTGTTCTTTAATTAGAGCAAAGACATAGCAAAATAATTGGATGCAGTGATCAATATTAAGTGTAACTATTAAAGGGGCATTGAGAGCAAGGTCTCTGTATTTGCTGATGACACTAAACTATGCAGAGCTTTGGAAACTTCCAATGATGTGCAAGTGCTGCAAGCAGACCTAGATAGATTATCAAAATGGGCAGCAGAATGGCAGATGAGATTCAATGTTGATAAATGTAAGGTGAGGCATTTGGGATTTAATAATCCCTGTGCCACCTACACCATAAATAACTCTGTGTTAAGTGAATCTGTAATGGAAAAAGATTTGGGGGTTCTGGTAGATAACAGACTTAGCTGTAGCAAACAATGCCAGGTAGCAACGGCTAGAGCTAGCTAGAGATGTTCAAAACTGTTGAGTTTCGTTCCATATTCGCATTTTCGAAATTTTCGGAAAGTTCGAAAGTTGAGTTTCGATTTTCGAAAATTGTCTACTTTCGATTTTCAATTCTCGATTTTCAATGATTGTCTACTTTCGATTTTCGATAAAAATCTAAAAATCTGGGTTCCGTGAAATTCAGGAGTTCCAAAAGTTTTGTTGGGACTTCGAAACCCTCTGATTCGATTTGAAACTGGGTTCTATTCAAACCCACATTACATCTCTAGAGCTAGCAAGATATTGTCTTGTATAAAGAGGGGAATAGATTCAAGGGAGAAATATATTATTCTCCCTCTTTACAAGGCACTGGTAAGGCCTCATTTGGAATATGCGGTGCAGTTTTGGAATCCCATATACAAAAGGGACATCTTGGAAATGGAAGCAGTTCAGAGAAGGGTAACTAAATTAATAAGGGAATGGAGGGGCTTGACTATGCAGGCAGATTAGACAAGTTTATATTATTATATATAGTGTTTATATTAGAGAAGCAATGTTTGCGTGGGGATATGATAACCATATACAAATATATTAATGGGCCGTACAATAAACTCTCTGGTGCACTAATAGGTCATATCAGAGGACTCGTGGACATCCTTTAAGGTTGGAAGAAAATAAGTTTCATCTTCAGGTTAGGAAAGGTTTATTTACAGTGAGAACAGTGAAACTGTGGAACTGTCTTTCAGCAGATGTGGTAATGGCAAGTTCACTGAATATCTTTAAAAGTGGCCTGGATAAGTTTCTAAAACTAAAAAATATTGAGAATTACTGGTATTAATACATATACTGTAGTTCTGGTTGGTACAGGGATACTATATAATATTGAGAATTACTGGTATTAATACATATACTGTAGTTCTGCTCGGTACAAGGATACTATATAATATTGAGAATTACTGGTATTAATACATATACTGTAGTTCTGGTTGGTACAGGTATACTATATAATATTGAGAATTACTGGTATTAATACATATACTGTAGTTCTGGTTGGTACAGGGATACTATATATTATTGAGGATTACTGGTATTAATACATATACTGTAGTTCTGGTTGGTACAGGGATACTATATAATATTGAGAATTACTGGTATTAATACATATACTGTAGTTCTGGTTGGTACGGGGATACTATATAATATTGAGAATTACTGGTATTAATACATGTACAGCAGTTCTGGTTGATTCAGGGATACTTTCAGATTGGAATATTTTCCCCCCTATTCAGCTGGGTTTTTTTTGCCTTCCTTTGGATCAACTGTTAGGTAGGGTTAAAAATGAGGGTGGAAAGCTTAGACTTGATGGGCGTATGTCTTTATCCGACCTCAATTACTATGTTAATTTTAGGTGTTGATCTAAGTATTGATCTTTGCCAATGGAGAAAAAATTGATTCCTGGAAGATTCTTTCCGGGAAGTGATTTTTCCGATCAGATAGAAAATAGACATATATGCCCCTATTCCAAGTTCGTTACCATACCGAAAGATGATCTAATGATTTTCCAGGGAGTTATTTTTCCGATCACCCCCTTACACTAAAACCATAATTAGCTACAAAATCTGCATTCTCCAAATTATGTAGAGTCCCTTGGGAATGGTCAAGTAAATGTAGATTAGTAGTCCACCAATTTCAAGGGAAACTAAGCAATGAATCGTGGTGGAATGTGAAATTATGTTGTACTGTTTCATGTAGAATTGTCCCTAAAAGCTACATATGAAGGTAAACCCATACATATAGGCTATCAACCTACGCTGGTAATACAGGGCTATCATTTTAATTAGGCAAGGTTGTTTGCCTATATAACACTATATTCTGACCAGTTATAGACCCAGTGCTGTAAATAGGACATTTTTGTTATCAATAAATTTCATTTTGCTGTATATGATTGAGGAATTCTACATGTACAAATCCAAGGATAAGTAGTGTTGGGTTGTTTCCAATGTAAAGGGGTTTTTAGTGTGGAAAAATATATACTACAAACAGCAAAGCCCCAAAGTTATTTATTGGTTCCAGGGCTAGTTGATGGCCATGTCTCAACACACCCAAGCATGTGGCATACAATTTGAATATTTTTTTTACTTGTCATGGCAGTTTAGTTATGATTTATAAACTTTAATCATGTTTCAGAACATTTGCCAGAAGCATGATATTCAATGGAGAACTGCAACCAGAATTCTGCTCATATGTATGAAAGAATGGTCCCATTTGGTAGATGAATAGCTGAAAGCATGTATATTCCAGAAATATAAAGGGGGGGGGTGAGATTGAGCAGTGTTTAGTTTGTAATACTGAAAGCCGTTCAAATTGGTGTAATTGCCCTTATGCATTGGTACCCCTTGGGGTTAGTTGGTGGCCATATCTTAGTGTGAACCCACATACCCATACCGATGATTCAGGGCATTTGGATTTAGGAGACTGATATTTAGTGGGGTTTTTACTTGTCATGGCAGTTTAGTTATGATTTCTAACTTTGAATTCTATTTTTCATTCCTTTTTTTCAGAACATTTGCAATTGAAATTCTACCTGGTAACCAGCACAGTATATGGTATCTATATATCTATATATGATAAATCTACCCTTACATCCTACCTATCTGGTAACCAGCACAGTATATGGTATCTATATATCTAGATATGATAAATCTACCCTTACATCCTACCTATCCGGTAACCAGCACAGTATATGATATCTATATATCTATATATGATAAATCTAGCCTTACATCCTACCTATCTGGTAACCAGCACAGTATATGATTGTTTTATTTGCACTGCATGCGTCTCAGTCCAGCACTTATACCCATTTCATTTTATCTGTGTGTTACCCACCTAACTAGATTGTAAGCTCTACGGGGCAGGGACCTCATTACCTCTTGTGGCAAAGCCCTAGTACTTCTATTTATATCATTTATATATTTATGTACTGAACTATCTATGTATTTATCCCCCTTGTAAGACTTTATTGTAGTTTAATTACTGTAAAACGTTGCGTCCCCAAGTGGCGCTTTATAAATAAACTATACATACATACATACATACAAGAAGCATGATATTCTATGTAGATCTGCATCCAGGATTCTGGTAATCTGCATGAAAGAATGGCTTCATTTGGTAGCTGTGAAGGTGTGAACATTCCAAAAATATATAGTTTATGGGGAGATTTGAGTTTGAGGGGTGTTTAGTTTGAAATACTGAAAGCCGTTCAATTTGATGTAATTGTCCTTTATCAATTTGTTCCCGTCAGAGTTAAATGGTGGCCTTGGTGTGCACCCACTCATGTGGCATACAGCTCTATTTAGGCGGGGTTAAGCTTTCATATTTGTGATGGTTTTGAACTTTCTGCCAAAGTTTTTCTGCGAAATTTACCGATAATTTGTCAATGGTTTTGTATTTGAAGGAAAAAATTAAAAAATATAAAAAAACTTCTACTATGAACAGCTGCACCAGGTATCTGCATTTCAATCAAAAATCCCTTTGGGTTTTTATAATCATCTCACTTTTGGAATTTTGTTTGTTAATTTGGCAGTTATTGCACATTGAGCTTTTAGTGCTGTTTTAGTCTCGGAGGGGGGGGAAGAAGAGGTTGTTGGGATGGGTGGTCTTCTGGACAGGAAATGTGGGGTACATCTCTGGTATCATTGTACTTGGTAACATTTTTGTGTGTAAACTTAAAAATTGTTTTTATTTTGGCAAATAAAAATGCCATAAAAGGAATTTTGCAAATTTGACCATTTTTTCCCCCTGACATTTTCACCTAAAAAAAATCAGTAAGATCTCCAGAAAAGATACAAAGATCTGTTATATTGTTAAAGTGCAAAATCTTGAAAATTGCAAAATTGGCTGGCAGTTTGAGCTTTTTATATTATTATTGTGGATGAAAACCATGCAAGCACGGGGAGAACATACAAACTTCTTGCTGATGTGTCCAAGGTTGGATTTGAACTCAGGACTTCAGCGCTGCAATATCAGTGCTAGCCACTGGCTGTTTCCTCTGCTGCCTCCACTGCAGTTTGAGCATGTGCAGTAGAGGCAGCAGAGGAAACAGCAGTCAAGCAGTCGTAGCCTTGATTGAATGCATGGAGGTAGGAGCCAGCTTATAGTAGCCATAGACGCTAAGATCCTGGTCATACGATATTGGGATATCCCAATTGAGTATGTACGATGGTCATTCAATTTTTTGTAAGCCAGTTAAGAAAAAACAAATCTGATCAGATTGTAGCATCTATGGCCAGCTTACTCTGCCAAAATGGAGGATAATTATCCCGAAATATCTGGTTAGAAATGCAGGTAATAAAGTGCTAAATAAATCAGTTGCGGTTGGGGGCAGGTGACTGACAATTGACCAGTTTTTTGTTTTTAAAGTGGACATGCCCTTTAAATTTTCCCCTTCTATTATTGATTATTATTAGTTATTTATTCAATGGTAAATATAGATCAATTCTACACGGATTGCCTGGTGGTAACCAGTATGGTAATCCCCAAAGAAATCATTCTCAATGCAACGTTCTGAAGATAATGTCTGTTTGCCTTCTATTAGTGTTTGCTAGAATTTTACACCAATCGATAATGGAGCTACCATATGGCCCAGTGGGGCGAATTCCTATTCTGGGAAATTCTGCCGACCAGAAACAGCCACCGGAAACAGGAAAGTGCTTGTAGGTGTATGATAAGACTGCTCCTGGGGTGGGATGGTTTGGCTACATGACTAAGCACAGGGTAACACTGATAATTTCTATTAACAGTTCATGGAAAAGACATTTAATTAATATAATATAATAATTTAATTACAATAACCTCCCTGGTTATGTACGGGAACATTCCACTTATAGGAATAAGGATAAGAACTCACAATATTACCTCTGGTCAATATCTGGCAAGGCACATTCTCTCTGTGCTCACCAGTGTATGTAGGGGTGAAAGTGACATCACCGGACCCCCAGTGAATCCCTGCTATAGATTGCAGTCCGGTGTATCATTGAAAGGTATAGTATAACTGTATAGTAGGAGGGTATTATAGAAGGGTAGAGTATAACTGTATAGTAGTAGGAGGGTATTATAGAAGGGTAGAGTATACCTGTATAGTAGGAGGGTATTATAGAAGGGTAGATTATAACTGTATACTAGGAGGGTATTATAGAAGGGTAGATTATAACTGTATAGTAGGAGGGTATTATAGAAGGTTCGAGTATACTGTATAGTAGGAGGGTATTATAGAAGGGTAGAGTATAACTGTATTAGAGTTAGAAGGGTAGTAATGTATAGGGAGGGTATTATAGAAGGGTAGAGTATAACCTGTATAGTAGGGGGTATTATAGAAGGGTAGAGTATACTGTATATAGTGGAGGGTATTATAGAAAGGTAGGTATAACTGTAGTAGGAGGTTTATAGAAGGGTAGGTAAACTGATAGTAGGAGGGTATTAAGAAGGGTTAAGTATACTGTAATAGGAGGGTATTATAGAAGGGTAGGTATAAACTGTATATAGTAGGAGGGTATTATAGAAGGGTAGAGAAGGTAGAGTTACTGTATAGTAGGAGGGTATTATAGAAGGGTAAGATTTAACTGTGTATAGTAGGAGGGTATTATAGAAGGGTAGAGTATAACTGTATAGTAGGAGGGTATTATGAAGGGTTAGAGTATAACGTATAGTAGGAGGGGTTATTATAGAGGGTGGTATAAAGATAGTGGGGTATTATAGAAGGTAGATTATAACTGTATAGTAGGAGGGTATTATAGAAGGGTACGGTTATAACTTGTATAGTAGGAGGGTATTATAGAAAGGTAGATAGTAACTGTATAGTAGGAGGGTATTATAGAAGGGTATAGAGTATAATGTATAGTAGGAGGGTATTATAGAAGTGTAGAGTATAACTGTACAGTAGGAGGGTATTATAAGAAGGGTTAGAGTAACTGTATAGTAGGAGGGTATTAGAGGGTAGAGTATAACTTGTATAGTAGGAGGGTATTATAGAAGGGTAGAGTATAACTGTATAGTAGGAGGGATTATAGAAGGGTAGAGTAGTATAACTGATAGAGGAGTGGTATATAGAAGGGTAGAGTTAAACTGTATAGTAGGAGGGTATATATGAAGGGTAGAGTATAACTGTATAAGGAGGGTATTATAAAGGTAGAGTTAATGTAAGTGGGGGTATTATAGAAGGGTAGAGTATAACTGTATAGTGGAGGGTATTATAGAAGGGTAGAGTATACTGTTAGTAGGAGGGTATTATAGAAGGGTATAGTTACCGTATAGTAGGGGGTATTATAGAAGGGTAGAGTTAATGCTTATATGTAGGAGGGGATTATAGAAGGGTAGAGTATAACTGTGATAGTAGGAGGGTATTATAGAAGGGTAGATTATAACTGTTATAGTAGGGGTATTATAGAAGGGTAGAGAATAACTGTATAGTAGGAGGGTATTAGTAGGAAGGGTAAGAAGGTAGATTAAACTGTAAGTAGGAGGGTATTATAGAAGGGTAGGTATAACTGTATAGTAGGAGGGTATTATAGAAGGTGAGTATAAACTGTAAGTTAGGAGGGTATTATAAGAAGGGTATAGTAGTAGAGTATACTATAGTAGGAGTATTATAGAAGGGTAGAGTATAACTGTATAGTAGGAGGGTATTATAGAAGGGAGAAGTATAACTGTATAGTAGGAGGGTATTAAGAAGGGTAGAGTATAACGTATAGTGGAGGGTATTATAGAAGGGTAGAGAGTTAGAGTTAACTGTATAGTGGGGGTATTATAGAAGGGTAGAGTATAACTGTATAGTGGAGGGTTTATAGGGTAGAGTATAACTGTATAGTAGAGGGTATTATAGAAGGGTAGTATAACTGTATAGTAGGAGGGTAGGGGTATTATAGTAAGGGTAGATTATAAACTGTATAGTAGGAGGGTATTATAGAAGGGTAGAGTATAACTGATAGTAGGAGGGTATATAGAAGGGTATAGAGTATAACTGTATATAGGAGGGTATTTAGAAGGGTAGAGTATAACTGTATAGAGGAGGGTGATTATAGGAGGGTAGAGTATAACTGTATGTAGGAGGGTATATAGAAGGGTAGAGTATAACGTATAGTAGGAGGGTGATTATAGAAGGGTAGGTAGAGTATAACTGTATAGTGGAGGGTATTATAGAAGGGTATAGTATACTGTTAGTAGGAGGGTATTATAGAAGGGTATAGTATAACTGTATATGTAGGAGGGTATTATAGAAGGGGAGAGTATAACTGTATAGTAGGAGGGTATTATAGAGGGTAGATATAACTGTATAGTAGGAGGGTATTATAGAAGGGTAGATTAAAACTGTTATAGTAGAGGGTATTATAGAAAGGTAGATTATAACTGTTACAGTAGGAGGGGTATTATAGAAGGGTAGAGTATAACTGTATAGTAGGAGGGTATTATGAGAGTGTAGAGTATAACTGTAAGTGGAGGGTATTAAGAAGGGGAGAGTATAGCTGTATAGTAGGAGGGTATTATAGAGGGTAAGTATAACTGTTATAGTAGGAGGGTATTATAGAAGGGTAGAGTATAACTGTATAGTAGGAGGGTATTATAGAAGGGTAGAGTATAACTGTATAGTAGGAGGGTATTATAGAAGGGTAGAGTATAAACTGTATAGTAGGAGGGTATTTAGAAGGGTAGAGTATAACTGTATAGTAGGAGGGTATTATAGAAGGGTAGAGTATAACTGTTATGTAGGAGGGTATTAGAAGGGTAGAGTATAACGTTATAGTAGGAGGGTATTATAGAAGGGTAGAGTATAACTGTATAGTAGGAGGGTATATAGAAGGGTAGGTAGTATACTAGTATATAGGGAGGGTATTATAGAAGGGTAGAGTAGATTATAACTGTATAGTAGGAGGGTATTATAGAAGGGTAGATTATAACTGTATAGTAGGAGGGTATTATAGAAGGGTTAGAGTATAACTGTATAGTAGGAGGGTATTATAGAAGGGTAGAGTATAACTGTATAGTAGGAGGGTATATATAGAAGGGTAGATATAACTGTATAGTAGGAGGGTATTATAGAAGGGTAGATTATAACTGTATAGTAGGAGGGTATTATAGAAGGGTAGAGTATAAACTGTATAGTAGGAGGGTATTATGAAGGGTAGAGTATAACTGTATAGTAGGAGGTATTATAGAAGGGTGATTATAACTGTATAGTAGGAGGGTATTATAGAAGGGTAGAGATAACTGTATGTAGGAGGGTATTATAGAAGGGTAGAGTATAACTGTATAGTAGGAGGGTTTTATAGAAGGGTAGTAGATTATAACTGTATAGTAGGAGGGTATTATAGAAGGGTAGAGATTATAAGTTGTAGGAGTATTATAGAAGGGTAGATTATAACTGTATATAGGAGGGTATTATAGAAGGTAGATATAACTGTATAGTAGGAGGTATTATAGAAGGGTAGAGTATAAACTGTATAGTAGGAGGGTATTATAGAAGGGGTAGAGTATAACTGTATAGTAGGAGGGTTTATAGAAGGTAGAGTATAACTGTATATAGTAGGAGGGTATTATAGGGGTAGAGTATAACTGTATGTAGGAGGGTATTATAGAAGGTAGAGTTATTACTGTATAGTAGGAGGGTATTATAGAAGGGTGAGGATAAACTGTATAGTAGGAGGGTATTATAGAAGGGTAGAGTATAACGTATAGTAGGAGGGGATTATAGAAGGGTAGGTATAACTGTATAGTAGGAGGGTTTATAGAAGGTATAGATATAACTGTATAGTGGAGGGTATTATAGAAGGGTAGAGTATAACTGTATAGTAGGAGGGTATTATAGAAGGGTAGAGTATAACTGTATAGTAGGAGGGTATTATAGAAGGGTGAGTAGAACTATGATATAGTAGGAGGGTATTATAGAAGGGTATAGTATAACTGTATAGTAGGAGGGTATTATAGAAGGGTAGATTTAAACGTATAGTAGGAGGGTTATAGAGGAGATATAACTGTATGTAGGAGGGTATTATAGAAGGGTGAGATTAACTGTATAGTAGGAGGGTATTATAGAAGTGAGAGTATAACTGTATAGTAGAGGGTATTATAGAAGGGTAGATTATAACTGTATAGTAGGAGGGTTATATAGAAGGGTAGATTATACTGATAGTAGGAGGGTATTATAGAGGGTAGAGTATAACTGTATAGTAGGAGGGTATTATAGAAGGGTAGATTAAACTGTGTAGGAGGGTATTATAGAAGGGTTAGATTATAACTGTATAGTAGGAGGGTATTATAGAAGGGTAGAGTTATAACTGTATAGTAGGAGGTGGGTATTATAGAGGGTAGAGTATAACTGTTAGTAGGAGGGTATTATAGAAGGGTAGAGTATAACTGTTATAGTAGGAGGGTATTATAGAAGGGTAGATTATAACGTTATAGTGGAGGGTATTATAGAAGGGTAGAGTATAAACTGTATAGTAGGAGGGTATTATAGAAGGGTTAGAGTATATAACTGTATAGTAGGAGGGTATTATAGAAGGGTAGATTATAACTGTATAGTAGGAGGGATTATAGAAGGTTAGATTATAACTGTATAGTGGAGGGTATATTGAAGGGTAGATTATAACGTGTTAATAGGAGGGTATTATAGAAGGGTAGAGTAAAACTGTAGTAGTAGGAGGGGTATTATAGAAGGGTAGAGTATAACTGTATAGTAGGAGGGTATTATAGAAGGTAGAGGTATAACTGTATAGTAGGAGGGTATTATAGAAGGGTAGAGTATAACTGTATAGTAGGAGGTGGAGTATATAGAAGGGTAGATTATAACTGTATAGTAGGAGGGTATTAAGAAGGGTAGAGTTAAACTGTATAGTAGGAGGGTATTAAGAAGGTAGAGTATAATGTATAGGTGGAGGGTATTATAGAAGGGTCAGAGTTAAGTTAACTGTATAGTAGGAGGGTATTATGAAGGGTAGAGTATAACTGTATAGTAGGGGGTATTATAGAAGGGTAGAGTATAACTGTATAGTAGGAGGGTATTATAGAAGGGTAGAGTTATAACTGTATAGTAGGAGGGGGTATTATGAGGGTAGAGTATAAACTGTATGTAGGAGGGTATTATAGAAGGGTATGAGTATTAACTGTATAGTAGGAGGGTATTATAGAAGGGTAGAGTATAAACTGTATAGTAGGAGGGGTATTATAGAAGGGTAGGTATAACTGTATAGTAGGAGGGTATTATGAAGGGTAGAGGATAACTTATAGTAGGGGGGTATATAGAAGGGTAGATTATAACTGGATAGTAGGAGGGTATTATAGAAGGGTGAGTAGAGTATAACGAAGAGTAGGAGGGTATTATAGAAGGGTAGATTATAACTGTATAGTAGGAGGGTATATAGAAGGGTATAGTATACTGTATAGTAGGAGGGTATTATAGAAGGGTAGAGTATAACTGTATAGTAGAGGGTATTAGAAGGGTATAGTTATACTGTATAGTAGGAGGGGTATTATAGAAGGGTAGATTATAACGTATAGTAGGAGGGTATTATAGAGGGAGAGTATAACTGTATAGTAGGAGGGTATATAGAAGGGTAGATTATAACTGTATAGTAGGAGGGTATTATAGAGGGTAGTATACCGTATAGTAGGAGGGTATTATAGAAGGGTAGTATAACTGTATAGTAGGAGGGTATTATAGAGGGAGAGTATAACTTATAGTAGGAGGGTATTATAGAAGGGTAGATTTAACTGTATAGTAGGAGGGTATTATAGAAGGAGGTGAGTAAACTGTATAGTAGGAGGGTATTATAGAAGGGTAGAGTATAACGTATAGTAGGAGGGTATTATAGAAGGGTAGATTATAACTGTATGTAGGAGGGTATTATAGAAGGGTAGAGTATAACTGTATAGTAGGAGGGTATTATAGAAGGGTAGAGTATAACTGTATAGTAGGAGGGTATTATAGAAGGGTAGTAGATTATAACTGTATAGTAGGAGGGTATAGTATAATTGTAGTATACTTTCACACTAGGCTTTTTTCCGAACAACGCGTTTTTCAGCTAAATCGTGTCAACAGCGACACTCACTAATGCGTTCACAGCGTGTGCGATGTTACAGCACCAAAACGCGCTCTAGTGTGAACGAAGCTTTAGGTTATTCATTGAGGTTTCCTACCAGACCTCTGTCTTTAGGGCCGTAATCAATATCAGTTGCTTAGTACACAGTGATACGTCCATATTATTCACAGCTTTGTCCCTCCTATTTATAGTCTGTATATGGCTGAGCCTCCCCGCTCTGTATATTTGCACAGCGCTGTCTATCTCACGGTCAATACTATATGGTGGTAACCTAGGGAGAGTAGATTTATATTTACATCCCTACCTCCCTCTGCTATTCTATTTCCTCTTCCTGAGTTTATTTCTCTGCGAGGCTCCATGGCAACTGTGTTATCATTTTGTTTCCATTGTTGCGTAAATACAGTACAACACTCTCAAACCTTTCTCCCTATCGTAAAGGAATAGTTCACTCAGAAAGGGAACTATCTTTTTAAGGAGGTAAAGGAGCTTCGCCTTACCTCCTGTTCTTCAATTAATTTGGATGGAGCAAGGAATGAAGGGAGGAAAAGTTCCCTTGGGCACAATCCAACGCTTGCTCCACTGACAGGTCCCGACCACTTCTGCCTTCAGTTTAACTGTAGCGCGCATGCACAATGATGTGCGCTAAGTCATCAGGACCTGTCAGTGGAGCCGACGTTGGATCGTGCCCAAGGGAATTTTTCCTCCCTTTATTCCTGGCTTCTTCTTAATTCATTGAAGAAATTTACACTTCCTTGTCTGTACTGAATGTCTGAGTCGGTGACACAGGATGAGCTGTGTAAAAAATCTATTGTTTCTTGAGCTAGTAAAGCCCATCATACACAGAACTGACATTTCAAGCGATTCGATTAATTTGATTGGATTGCTCAAAATATCGATCCTGTGTGTTGTGTTTTTCTGATCGGCCGCTCAACAATGCCGAGTTGTAAAACCAAGATCGGATCAGTTCAGTGTCCATCTCTCTAGAGGGGAAATCTGTGGAAAGGCCGGAGGGTCCAGGTGGGGAATTTCAAACAGTTCTTCCAATTGGATTTCAGATTGTTGCACTTGATATGAAGAACCTCTGCCCGTTAATGGCTAGCTTTACCAACCAGTCTCACTGACCTTTTTATGCAGAGATGCCCACTTTTTCCAAATATTTACTCAATGGACATGACTGGAAGGTGGAGATTCCCCTAATGGTGCAATCTATAAAAATCATCTGATTGGTTGTCTAAAATCCTTTGCATCGCTTATTGTATATTGTAAGCCCCGATATAATGCGCTGCCTTTTTATTTAAAGCCTCCCGCCCAGGTAGATTAGTAACAGGTGGAGAACTGGGCCCCATTTATGGCCTTTTTAAGGCAACATCTCCGTCCGTTTGCAATGCGATCCACACAATAGTGCGCATGTAATCCACAAAAACTGGTGATCGCACTGACCTGCATTAGCGCGTGAGAAAACATTGCAGTGTTGACCAACCCTAAAGGAAAACCACAATGATCAGATGGGATCCACACTAATGTCAAATTGTTATTATTTAAAGAGCATGTCCCACAGTAATTGACACATAGGGTCTTATTTATATTGGTACGATAACAATATTTTGCGCAACTTTTCAATTGAAAAGAATTGCATTTGCCAGTAGATCGAACTTTTAAAAAATTGGCCCGTGTATGGCTACCTTAGGTTGGGGACACATAGTATAGTAGTATTTCAGGTTGAATAAAGACATACGTCCATCCAGTCCAACCCATCTAGCAATATCCTCATTTCCTGCCTAACTGTTCATCCAGAGGAAGGCAAAAAAAAAAACACCAAATTTATGAAGGGGGAAAAAATTATCTAGATCCCCCTGTAACGATTGCACATCCTCTGAAGCTTTTAATGGTCGACACAAGTTTTGTGTCGTCAGCAAACACAGAAACCTTGCTGACAATACCCACTTCCAAATCATTAATAAATAGATTAAATAGAAGCGGCCCCAACACAGAACCCTGTGGCCCCCACTTAGCACTTTAGTCCATAATGATGAAGCCCCATTAACAACTACTCTCTGCATCCTATTCATTAACCGATTTTCTATCCATGTACAAATGTGACTCCCCAGACCAACAGACCTTAGCTTATACATTAAGCTGGGTACACACGATTAGATATTTCGGTCCGATCGACCGATAGTTCAGTGTATCGGTCGATCGGACCGAAATTATCGAATCCGAATGTGCCCATGTCCGTCGGACCGTTCGTCCGAATGACGATCGGACAGGGTGGAAAACCTCGTCTGATCGTGCGGTCTCTATGGACCGCACGATCGGTCGCGGGTGACTATCGGACGCGGCTGCTTTTGCCGCGGCACGACAGTCCTTCCTCTGGCCGACCGTTCGAAAGTATCGAACGGTCGGTCAGGAGGGAAAAATCGCTAGGTGTGTACCTAGCTTTAGTCGCCTATGGGGAACTGTATCAAAAGCCTTTGCAAAATCCAAGTAAACTACATCTACTGCTATGCCAGAGTCTAAATTTCTACTTACTTCCTCATAAAAGCCAAGCAAGTTAGTTTGACAAGATCTATTCCTCCTAAATCCATGCTGGTTACTACTTATAATGTCAGTCCTTGAAACATACTCTAGAACATGATCCCTTATTAAACTTTCCAGGATCTTCCCAACCACTGAAGTTAAACTTACAGGCCTGTAATTACCCGGCTGTGAATAACTACCCTTAAATGGGGGACTTTCTGTCCTGACCGAGCGTTCGCAATCCCATAGGGGGCCGTGATGTACCAACAGTCCCAATCGTCGTTCATCCGAACCCCATAGGATATTTCCAGCCGACCGTCCGATACACATTACAATCAGTCAGTCGGCCAGCCAAAAATATCTTACGGTGTGTACCCAGCCTTAAGGTGCCCATACATCTATAAGATTTTACTTACCCGACCGAGCGCTCACGCGATGTTCATCGATGCTGCCGGAACCGCTTCTCCCGATCTTACATTCGACCGACATGCGATCGCAAAATCCCATTCATTTTGCGATCGCATGTTGGTCGAATGTAAGAACGGGAGAAGCGGTTCCGGAAGGATCACAGGAACATCGTGTGAGCGCTCGGTCGGGTAAGTTAAATCTTATAGATGTATGGCCACCTTTAGGTACAGTGAATCCTACACAGAGATCCCATTGTCTGAAGGCATAAAAATCCCAACAATACGGATGTTTTTTCCATTTTTTTGCAGACCAGCGCCCTCTTGTGTTCAGGTTTCTTGCTTGTGCAATTCTACTGATTATTTTGTTGAACTTTTTTCCAACCCCGCGGGGATGTTTGCAGCTAGTAATGAAATGACTTCCTAATAAATGTCCTATTGTTGGGGTATAACCCAATGGCAGCCATATTTTTAAAGGGGCCATATTGATGTATTCTGATACCCAGTCTTTATCATTTATATTGCGATACCTCTCATCATCCGCTATCACTATTTTGCAGCCACCTCGTTAACTGCGCCTGTACAACAGGTCCCAATGACCTGTCATTGGGATAAAATACAGATACTAATGCCACAATGTGAAATGCCACAATGGTATTGAATAGGCGATCGGAGAATTCCATTTGCAATCGTAAATCCAGGATCCCAATCGTAATTGTATGAGATTGTAAATTTACGAACACAATCATAGATTTACATCTGCAATGTTTACAATGGCGATAGCGATCATGAAAGGCGCGGTTTCACAAAATAGCTTTACTGCGCCTTTAGAGATATGGCCCCAAGTGACCAATACTGTGGCTTTGCTAATCGCCCCTTCTTTATAAAACTGCACATGTGTTAATTATAACAATGTTTTAATTTCTGTAAATGGAAATGTAAAAATCCCAGCGGCTGGTGACTTAGTGTAACACAAAAGCCCATTGTGTGTGTGTGTAAATAGGCAATAATCCAGGTTACAGTCTTTGTACATATTTGTACAGATCTGGAATTAGTGTGTTTAACTTCGACCAATCACCTATTATCCCGTCTTACCTATCCACCCATCTACATTCCTTCTCTACAGCGGCCTTGGGGGCTGGAGGGCTTACGTGAAAATACCCAAATATGGGAAGAGAGGAAATGGATGTCTTTCTAATGAGACAGTTTGAGATGTCAGGAAAAGATGTAGAAGGGGGAGACAGAGAAAGAGAAACCCACCACGTCAGTGTGTACCCAGCCCCCACCTCCTTCCCAGACAGAGGGAATTAAACTGATCCCACTCAGACACAACTATGATCAAATACATGTCTAAATAAAGAACAGGGGTCCATTAGCAAGACTACGGAGGGGGGGTATTCGCCTATTGCCTTCTGTTCTTGTGCTACCGAAAAGGGCTCCCATTTGACCCGATCCCCTGTCCTGCTGCTTATTCATTAATAAAGATATCAGGACAGAACATACAAACTTTCACATTAAAGTCAAAATCAAATTACCTTTAAATCTGAATATCTCTCCACTTCATGGAGACCTCATATGGTCGTATCTGCATTGACCAATCAGAACCTTGCTGCCTAATGTGCTGCCCCTGGTGTTGATCCTGACATTGCAGGATTCAATGAATCTTAATCTTGCTGAAAAAGTGGGAATTTCTACCATGACATTAAATCTAGCAGCGGATTTTCTATTAACGGAACCCAATCTTTAATAGATACTATATTATTCCATTTATATTTCCTTTGAATATAAAAATGAGTCTTTACTTCTCCTTTAAATGTTTCTGACACCATATAGCAAGCAGTTACGTCCCTTGTTGTACTTCAGAGACCATAGACCCTTTAAACGGCTCAGCCTTTCCTGTAATGTGTGCATTTCATTTTTCCATTTGTACTTGCCCCATTGGTAGCCACCCCTGTAAAATAACGTCCCTGTACTGTAATCACTATAGAGATTTAGTTGGATCCTGAAAATTCAGGAAAAAAACGCATTGTCTGTAGTAAATTCGCTTGGCTCCAAATATTTTGGCTCCTGTTACATTCACATCAGTTACAGTAATTCAGAGACCACGTTTGCCTTGCTCCTTACACAGAAAAGTAATTTAATGTTTTCTGCATGTTCCCAGGAAAGGTCTTTCTGTGCCAGATATGGAATTTCACACATTGAAAGGCATTTGTGGGCTCCAAACAAGATAGGGTTAAATAAAAGGGCAAATAAGCCCAAAATCTCCTATGAGAAACTATATATAGCAAAAAATGTTCACACTTCCTGCTTCCGGTAGGGCTAAGGCCACACTAAGGGCAAACTTTGCGCATGCGATTATGCACTTTGGTGCCCGCTTGCGCTGCGCTCCCTGTCATTTTCGGGGATGGGAGCGCATTCGAATCGCACAAAAAAATGGTGATCGCATGCACTACGATTAAGGGATCGCACACGCACCCAGTGTGGCCCTAAGTGACATTATCTGTCCCACTGCTCCTCCGCTCCTACTCAGGGGCAAAACATGCTCACTTAAGACTAAATAACAGGAAGTGCACATTGGGGAAGAGTAGGTAACTTACTGTAAGTATGTACACACGGGCAATCAAATATTAGAGGGAACATTGCCCTGACACTGCTCACGATTTGCTATCATTTTATTACATAAAATATTTGGACTATTTCAGAAAGAGATTATGGGCTAATAAACCTTTGTCATAGAGTATCCATCAGTATATATAGTATACATGGAAAACCAGTCCATGTACCTGGTATTCCAATACAGACATATACAGAGTAATTGAATTGGAATGTTCACTCCATTTCAAATGTGTTCCTGGTCGACATTGTAGTTCTAGTCCCTTCCTTTTTAAACTGGGACTAACTACTGTCGTGGTAAATGTGCTGTGTCACAATAATATTTATAAACCCGTGGTATCAAAAAAGTCCAAAACAATGGCTTTATAATGCCCGGTAATGCTGAGGCCATAAAGTACAGGGAGTATAAAAGCTGTAATAAAGAGTGCAAGAAAGCAATTAAACTAGCTAAAATAAAAAATGAAATACGGATTGCCGAACAAAGCAAGTCCAACCCCAAAATGTTTTTTAAATATATAAATGGTAAAAAGAGGAGGACCGAGAATGTGGGACCATTAAATAATGGAGCTGAGGTGGTTGTAGAGGATGCCAAAAAGGCTAATCTGCTAAACCGTTTTTAACATCGGTTTTTACTGTTGAGAATCCTTGTCCTTATAGCAGGGATTGTAGCAATATGAAGGTATAAATGAGGAATATTCAGTCTGTGTACACTATAGAGAATCCTAGTCCTTATAGCAGGGACTGTAATAATACGAAGGGTATAAATGAGGAATATTCACTGTGTATAACTATAGAGAATCCTAGTCCTTATAGCGGGACTGTAACAATATGAAGGGTATAAATGAGGAATATTCACTCTGTATCAATAGAGAATCCTAGTCCTTATAGCAGGGACGGTAATATATGAAGGGTATAAATGAGGAATATTCACTCTGTATCACTATAAGAATCCATTCCTTATGCAGGGACTGTAATATATGAAGGGTATAATGAGGAATATTCACTCTGTGTATACACTATAGAGAATCCTAGTCCTTAAGCAGGGACTGTAATAATATGAAGGTTATAAATGAGGAATATTCACTCTGTATACACTATAGAGAATCCTAGTCTTTATAGCAGGGGACTGTAATAATATGAAGGGTATAATGAGGAATATTCACTCTGTATACACTATAAGAATCCTAGTCCTTATAGCGGGGACTGTAATAATATGAAGGGTATAAATGAGGAATATTCACTCTGTATACACTATAGAGAATCCTAGTCCTTATAGCAGTGACTGTAATAATATGAGGATAAATGAGGAATATTCACTCTGATACACTATAGAGAATCCTAGTCCTTATGCAGGGACTGAATAATATGAAGGGTATAAATGAGAATATTCACTCTGTATACACTATAGAGAATCCTAGTCTTATCCGGGACTGTAATATATGAAGGGTATAAATGAGAATATTCACTCTGTATCCACTATAGAGAATCCTAGTCCTTATAGCAGGGACTGTAATAATTGAAGGGTATAAATGAGAATATTCACTCTGTATCCACTATAGAGAACCTAGTCCTTATAGCGGGACTGTAATAATATGAAGGGTATAAATGAGGAATATTCCCTCTATATACTATAGAGAATCCTATGTCCTTATAGCGGGGACTGTAATAATATGAAGGGTATAAATGATAATTCACTCTGTATACACTATAGAGAATCCTAGTCCTTATAGCAGGACTGTAATAATATGAAGGGTAAAATGAGGATATTCACTCTGTATAGCTATAGAGATCCTATTCCTTATAGCGGGACTGTAATAATATGAAGGGATAAATGAGGAATATTCACTCTATACACTATAGAGAATCCTAGTCCTTATAGCGGGACTGTAATAATATGAAGGGTAATAATGAGGAATATTCACTCTGTATACACTATAGAGAATCCTAGTCCTTATAGCAGGGACTGTAATATAGAAGGGTATAAATAGGAATTCACTCTGTATACACTATAGAGAATCCTAGTCCTTATAGCAGGACTGTAATAATATGAGAGGTATAAATGAGGAATATTCACTCTGTATACACTATAGAGAATCCTAGTCCTATAGCGGACTGTAAAATATATGAAGGTATAAATGAGGAATATTCACTCTGTATACACTATAGAGAATCCTATCCTTAAGCAGGGACTGTAATAATATGAAGGGTATAATGAGGAATATTCACTCTGTATACACTATAGAAATCCTAGTCCTATAGCAGGGACTGTAATATATAAGGATATAAATGAGGAATATTCACTCTGTATACACTATAGAGAATCCTAGTCCTTTATAGCAGGATGTAATAATATGAAGGTATAAATGAGAATATTCACTCTGTATACCCTATAGAGAATCCTAGTCCTTATAGCAGGGACTGTAATAATATGAGGGTATAAATGAGGATATTCACTCTGTATTCACTATAGAGAATCCTAGTCCTTATACGGGGACTGTAATAATATGAAGGGTATAAATGAGGAATATTCACTCTGTATAACTATAGAGAATCCTAGTCCTTATAGCAGGGACTGTAATAATATGAAGGTATAAAATGAGGATATTCACTCTGTATCACTATAGAGAATCCTAGTCCTTATAAGCGGGGACTGTAATAATATGAAGGGTATAAATGAGGAATATTCACTCTGTATACACTATAGAGAATCCTAGTCCTTACAGCAGGGATTGTAATAATAAGCAGGGGAGAAATGAGGAGTTTTCACATTGGCTGAAGGAGGATATGGTACGGAAACAATTAGACAAAGTTATTATCAATAAAGCCCCAGGACCGGATGGAATACACCCTCTGATTTTAAAAGAGATTACCGTAGTTCAGTTCTATCTAGACCACTGATTCTTATCTTTTTAGATTCACTTTGGTCTGGGGATGTGCCGCTTGAAAAAAAGCCAATGTAATACCAATATTCAAAAAAGCTAGTCGTTCACAGCCTGGTAACTATAGACCTGTAAGCCTAACATCAGTGGTAGGGAAGGTGATGGAAACTTTGTTACGGGATCATATCCTTGACTTTGTCTCCAGAGATCATCTTATTAGTAGTAATCAGCATGGATTTATGAGAAATAGATTATGCCAGACAAATTTAATTGGTTTTTATGAAGAAGCGAGTAAGAAGTTAGATTCAGGCACAGCAGTGGATGTGGTATACTTGGATTTTGCAAAAGCTTTTGATACTGTGCCAGGCGACTAATGTATAAACTGAGGACTGTTGGCCTAGAAAAAAAACATTTGTACATGGATAGAGAATTGGTTATTGGATCGCAAACAGAGAGTGGTGGTCAATGGAGCTACATCTACGTGGGCTAAAGTTCTAAGCGGAAGGGCCTCAGTGTTCTGTACTGGGGCCGCTTCTGTTTAATCTGTTTATAAATGACTTAGAAGGGGGCATTGAGAGCAAGGTCTCTGTGTTTGCTGATGACACTAAACTATGCAGAGCTTTGGAAACTTTCAAATGATGTGCAAGTGCTGCAAGCAGACCTAGATAGATTATCAAAATGGGCAGAGCAGAATGGCAGATGTGATTCAATGTTGATAAATGTAAGGTGATGCTTGGGATTTAATAATCCCTGTGCAACCTACACCATAAATACTCTGTGTTAAGTGATCTGTAATGGAAAAAGATTGGGGGTTCTGGTAGATAACAGACTTAGCTATAGCAAACAATGCAGGTAGCAACGCTAGAGCTAAGCTAGCAAGATATTGTCTTGTATAAAGAGGGGAAGGAATCAAGAGAGAAAAATATTATTCTCCCTCTTTAAGGCACTGGTAAGGCCTCATTTGGAATATGCGGTGCAGCTTTGGAATCCCATATACAAAAGGGACATCTTGGAAATGGAAGCAGTTCTGAGAAGGGCAACTAAATTAATAAGGGCAATGGAGGGGCTTGACTATGCAGGCAGATTAGACAAGTTAGGGCTGTTTAAATTAAAGAAGCGATGTTTCCGTGGAGATATGATCACCTAATACAAATATATTAAAGGGCCATACAATAAACTCTCTGGTGCATTGTTCACTAATAGGTCATATCAGAGCACACGTAGACATCCTTTAAGGTTGGAAGAAAATAAGTTTCATCTTCAGGTTCGGAAAGGTTTCTTTACAGTGAGAACTGTGAAACTGTGGAACTGTCTTCCAGCAGATGTGGTAATGGAAAATTCACTGAATAGCTTTGAAAGTGGGCTGCAAAAGTTTCTAAAACTAAAAATATATATTGAGAATTACAGGTATTAATACATATACTGTAGTTCCGGTTGGTACAGGGATACTATATAATATTGAGAATTACTGGTATTAATACATATACTGTAGTTCTGGTTGATGCAGGGATACTATATAATATTGGAGAATTACTAGGTTATACATATACGTAGTTCTGGTTGGTACGGGATACATATAATATTGAGAATTACTGGTATTATACAATACTATTCGGTTGGTGCAGGGATACATATAAATTGAGAATTACTGGTATTAATACATATACTGTAGTTCTGGTTGGTACAGGGATACTATATAATATGTGGACTTACTATGGTAATACATATACTGTAGTCTGGTTGGTACAGGGAGGATACTATAAATATTGAGAATTACTGGTATTAATACATAACGTTAGTTCTGGTTGGTACGTGAATACTATATATAATTGGGAATTACTGGTATTAATACATATACTGTAGTTCTGGTTGGTACAGGGATACTATATAATATTGAGAACTACTGGTATTAATACATATATGTAGTTCTGGTTGGTACAGGGAGATACATATAATATTGAGAATTACTGGTATTAATACTATACTGTAGTTCTGGTTGGTACAGGGATACTATAATATTGAGAAATACTGGTATTAATACATATACTGTAGTTCTGGTTGGTACAGGGATACTATTAATATTGAGAATTACTGGTATTAATAACTATTACTGTAGTTCTGGTTGGTACAGGGGATACATATAATATTGAGAATTACTGGTATTAATACATATACTGTAGTTCTGGTTGGTACAGGGGATACTATATAATATTGAGAATTACTGGTATTAATTACATATATAGTTCGGTTGGTAAGGGATACTATATAATATTGAGAATTACTGGTATTAATACATATACTGTAGTTCTGGTTGGTACAGGGATACTATATAAATATTGAGAATTACTGGTATTAATACATATACTGTAGTTATGGTTGGTACAGGGATACTATATAATATTGAGAATTACTGGTATTAATACATATACTGTAGTTATGGTTGGTACAGGGATACTATATAATATTGAGAATTACTGGTATTAATACATATACCGTAGTTCTGGTTGGTACGGGGATACTATATAATATTGAGAATTACTGGTATTAATACATATACTGTAGTTCTGGCTGGTAAGGGGATACTATATAATATTGAGAATTACTGGTATTAATACATATACTGTAGTTCTGGCTGGTAAGGGGATACTATATAATATTGAGAATTACTGGTATTAATACATATACTGTAGTTCTGGTTGATCCAGGGATACTTTCTGATTGCCATTTGGAGTCAGGAATGAATCCCCCCCCTTTTTTTTAGCTGGGGTTCTTTGCCTTCCTCTGAATCAACTGTTAGGTAATGTTAAAAAGGAGGGTGAAAGGGTTGGACCTGATGGACGTATGACTTTATACAACCTAAATTAATATGTCACTATGTACCATACTTTGCATGGGTTCTTTTATGCCCACGAATGAACTGTGAACATGCCCTTAAAGGGATGTCTATAACAATTTCTTGAATACAAACCAGAATTCGATGGTGTTCCCAGTTCATAATGGAGGTCGCCATGTTTCCTAGAGTGAGTGGTGTGAGCTGCTTGTCCCAGAGACATGGCAGGAATATGAGAGCCAAAATAAAATAACCAGGCTGCACGTTTTCAGAAATACGTATTTATTTATTGATTCCTCTTTATTTCCAAGAGCCACTTGAAATCTCCCAAAATAGCAAAAAGAAAAAAATGTTCATCCTATAAAAATATTTTGTTTTTTTTTTCTTCTTCTTCTTCTATACATACATCGTATTTGTACAATACCAGAAAATTCTCATTGGTTTCAGATAAAGTCAGTAAAAAAAACAGATTTTCTTTTTTTCATTACAGAAAATGCCATAGTTCATCTTTAAAAAAAAAACACACAAGCACACAGGAAAACAAATTTAAGAAGGTAAAGAGTTAAAAAATATATTTATATATATATCCCCCCCCAGAGTTATTTTTCTTTGGATTTACCCTTTAATTAATATTTTATAACTTTGTATACTGTGGATACTGTATAAAAGAGGGAGAAAGGCGGAGCCTGCTCACACTGCAGATGGGAAGTATTTAAAAACTTTTTTTTTCCATTTTGTTTTACAATTGGAAATTTTTTAAAGGAATGTTTGCTAATTTCCTGACTGTTTGGAGGTTCAACATTGTCGCTAACTTCATCCAGGACATTCTATGTGAGGAGGACCAATCGGGACTTTGTCGATATTCTATGTAAGTAACATGATGCTTGTGTGTCCTAGATGTAATTTTTTAAATGTATATATTATTATTTTACCATCGTAGATATCCACAACGCCATCAAGATCCTCAACATAAAAACGTTGGCTGAACCAATTTTTAGGTGACAATTTCAACGCTGTAAAGGTAAACTTCAATCACTACAGTGTATATAGGATCACAGGGTTAATGTTTCTTCCTGTTTTCAGAACGTATTTTCTTATCAGCAGGACTTAGGACCATCCGACTTTTCCATGTTAGTCAAACTGGGTATTTAGTTGTCACAACTGACCAGCACTTAGGAGAGGAATTCCAGGTATGACAAGAGCCTTAAAGAAACAGTTTTATTTAAAAAAAAAAAAATATATATATATATATATATAACTGAACTAGGTTCTAGATTACTGTCTCTTTCTTATTACATATGTAATTACAAGATATGATAAAGGGTATTTAGAACCACTAGGACCGATGTTACGAATATCCCACAGCTAAGTCAATTAATATGGCAGTCCCACTGGCTCGCATTTGCAGAGACAAGATTCCCGTATACTACCATCTATTTAATGGAAGATTACGGACACTGGGCGCATGCGCAATCTATACACATAGAAAACAGAGTCAGTCTTGACCTGTCAGACTATGCGCCGGGGGAGCGAGCGATTTGGTAAGTACCTTACCGCCTCTCCTGACTCCTGATCATTTTATTGAAGAATGGGAGGTAAGACACTGCTCCATTACCACCCGTTCTTCAATAAAACTGAATTCCAAAAATGTGTTCATACGAGTGGAAATACCCTTTAAAAAATAAACCTAAACCTTTCACCTAATGCAAACCATTTGTTATCACTATCTAAGAATTGGTATTGTTATAGTAGGGTCAGTATTCCAAATAACAACATTCTGAATGGGTGTGGGGGGACTTGCAGATGACTCATATTGGCTCATTTACCTGGGAGCACTGCGTCCACGCATCAATCTTTTAGGCTCTTAAAATCTCTCTAACTGATTTACAATTGTTTAGTGCGACTTTAAACCTCGGTTTACGGTGGCTGTGCTAGTACCGAAAGACTCACTTGCGCACGTTTGCACGTAAGTATTTAAAGGACAACTATACTGTTACAATTTACAATAAATGTTCTTATTGTTAAAAATGGTGCTAATTTTGCCCCAACCAATCAGATGTTAGCTTTCAAATTGAAATAAGATCTGATTGGTTGGGGCAAAATAAGCACCATTTTTAACAATAAGAACTTTTATTGAAGCTCCCAGTTACTTTCTAAATATGAAAAGTACCAGGGACAGGGAGGTAGGATTGGTTATTCCCACCTCCCAATATTGTTTTGTTTAGGAACTACAGCAGATACAGTTTTCATCTGCCAGGTTAGTGCCCTGGACCTTCCTGTATTAAAGATAGTGCTGAAGCACTCAGGAAGCCTGGCAGAAGCTGTTTTCTTTGTGTTGCGATTCCTCATAGAAATGATATTGGGTAGAAATTACCAATCCTTCCTCCCTGCCCCAGGTACTTTTCATTTTAACTGTTTTTTTAAAAAAACTTAATACGCACCATAATTGTCCCTTAACGCCAGCTAATCACCGGGTTTATAAATAAGGCCTTTATTGTGGCTATTTAAATACTATGTGAAAATCTCATTGTTTAGTCTATTTAGTCATCATTTCATTCTATTAAGTCACAATGCTAAACACAGCGTCATCCATCGTATGATCAGATCGGATACCACAGAAATACAGATTGTAAAATTTTCCTTTAAAATTAAATCCAAACAAGGATCTGCTCCGGTTAAGGAAGATAATAAATCCTCCAATAGGACTGGGAAAATTCCAGAATAAGTAAAAAATCCCTAAAATGTCCAATTCTGTTCATAGGGCGGAATGTAATATCTCTGGGAGGAAGTGCCAAGCGAGCGGTTAGATTAGTAACGTCCTCTCTAGGCTGTGCATCTAACGTTACAATCTGGCGAATGTTTCCCTTCTATGAACAGCAATTGGCTCCAACACTATTGGCTCTAACTGGGGGGAAATGGCTGGGGGGGAAAGTGTGAATGTTTTTTCTATTACCTTTTTATATAATATGTAAAGGGCAGAGTGCATACTGTACATTGGATCTTTCTACAGACTTTTTATACTAAAATGAAAGGAATAGCGCTCCTAGTGGAGATCCACTGTCATCACAGAATATGGAAATTGTGCTGAAAAAAATGACGTCATATGTATATATAATGGGCAAGGGCTTTAAACATTTATTTTGCTGCTCCCAGCCAGGTGGTGGAATTTTTTCTTGGCTAGGGTGAGTGCTAGGGTGAGTGAACCTAGTCACCAGTCAGTAGTTGGAATGCTGGGAAATAAACAGGAAATGTCTGTATATAATATCAATAAATGTTGGTCATCAGTGAAGGGGTTACAGTTAACATTACAATGTCCCAGAGCTGTCAAAGTAGAGAAGGGAGGAATGATTTGTTTCAGCCGCCATAGTGTCACAAGAAGGAATGTCTATTTTACATTTTTTGTGTTATAAGTCACATTCCAGAAAGGCATGTGCCGGAAACAACCACCCCACCATAGATGAGGCCCCTCAATATACAATATATGCAACATCACGTGGAATTACCCAGCATCAGAGAAGAGCAAAGAATAACTGCATCTTTGTCAGCTAATTTCCAAAATGGCCCCCTGTCACTGCCATTTCCTTATTTCCACATTGTCTAATCAATGGACCAATCAAAACCTTTAAAAAAGCAACAACAGACCAATCTAATATCATTAAACTTCGATTCTCTCTCTGTAGATCTGGTCAGTAGGACATACCCCCAAGAAACAGTTGGATTGACGTTTGGCACCTTTATTTTGGATCCAAGTTTTTAACATGGAGCTATGGACTATATAAACTTCTATATGGCTGTACCATCAGTGGTGCAGGAAATTATAGTTTAAATACTTATGTGAGGTGCCAATGGTTTCTAGAAACTATCACCTTGAGTTTTTTTATTTTAAATAAACCTTTCATATAACAGTGTATCGATTTATTCATAACACTGACCATGTTGATAAATACGGTCCGTAACGGACTGCCTCCATTTTGTTTATTTACAGCTGCCTATATAACTATGGTCTATATCTACCTCGCTGTGAAAGTTCTTTCCTGTTTTGTGGGTATATAGGAAAATAGTAAGCCATACAAAAAAAACCCAACAACCCCAAAATAACACTAAAGGTTTGGAACAGTCGTTTTGTGCACGTAAGACAGTTGGCGTCTAAGTGGTCCACATGCAAGAAACTCAAAATTTCATTGGCTAATGTGGTAACCCTGATGTAATATTGGCAGGTATAGGTAAACCTGATGCCTAACACAAGGAAGTGGGTAAAATCCACTTAATAATGCCACAGTTAACAGTGTCCCTACTGGTCTTGTTGGGTTTCCCAGTCCGAAGAACGATGGTGCGTTGGGTCATAGCAATGTGGCTTGCTCATAACAGTCCTCAAAGTCTTTGCCCTTGGTGTGAACCTTTTGCGATGCTCTTCTCTGCCTCTGGTATTCCAGAAACTCTTCCTTAAGGGCAGCACAACGTTCTTCTGGGCTTGACAAGGCCTTTGGGTATTGGTTTTCAAAGGTTTCCACTGACCCGGAGCCTGCCGGGGAATTGGTCACATCTGAAGGAATCTTTACACCTAAACAGAAGAAGTTTTACAGAAGGTTATACATAAGCCAAAGTCAGCCATCTTTCTCCAGTTAATTTGCCTACATACTGTAAGTGTTCAGATCCCTCCATACTATAAGTTTAAAGGGCATCTCTACCCCCCATAGTAATTTACTTATATCACCCTCCCACCCCCAACCGCTAAGTTAAATGAGTAAAAATCGATTCCTAAATCGATTCCTTTTACAATAGGAGAAAGATTTGAAGAACGGGATCAGGAGGGAGGGGGGAGAGACAGAAGGCAGCAACGTTTGGACAGGAAGACAGCCACTACTCTGCACTTTCCTGGACTTTGGACATGGATTGCAGGAGAACCATAAGGAGCAGGATTGTACGGTAAGGATTTTTCTAAACTGTACAGTGGGGCCAGTATGGGGTTAAATTTTAGTTTGGGGGGTGGACATGCCCTTTAATGCAAAAGTGAGAAAAGGGACTATTCCCAAGTGTGTATTTTTTTGTTAGATACATAGTCTCGATAATTTCATGTTTATGACCTTCGTGTTGGCCATTTACGTAGTATAAATATCCCTCACTAAGGGGCATATTTATAAAGGGGCGAAGATAGCGCCCAAAAATTACCGGCGCACATCGCGGCCATGAAAATAGCGCTATCGTCGTATTTATAAGGGCGAGCGCATTGCCACAAAGGGACTGCTGGGGAGGGGCTGCAGCAGGTGGTCGTGACTACCCGCCGCACACCCCCTCCCCAGCAGCCCTTCCAAGCCCCTGCCCCGCTGCTGGCGGGGAGAGGAAGGAAGGGGCCCGCTGGGAGTGGTGGAGGCACCCTCCAGCGGGGACCCTGAGAAGGGCCTTTTGGGGCTTAAGGGGTACCGCAGCTCGAGCCGGGACCCCCTTCCCCGGCCCTATCAGGGCTTTTGCGGCACTTACAAGTGCCCTTGCGGCTCTAACAAGAGCCCTTTGGGGCTTAGGGGTCCCGTGGCTCGAACCGGGACCCCCCTCCCCGGCCCTTTTAAGGGCCCTTGCGGCGCTAAGAAGTGCCTTTGGCCGTAGTCCCGCAGCCCGAACCGGGACCCCCAATAGCCCTTGGGTGGCATCTTCTTTCTTCCAGTCCCGGCGACACCAGCTCCGCTGAGGCCGCCGACCCCCAATAGGTACCTCCAGCGGGCCCCGGCGACCTCAACGAGGCCGATGTTGCCGGCGTCTTGATCCGTCGCAACGTCTTCGGGCTGGCGACACCAACCCCACTGAGGTTGCCGATGCCAGTCAGGCTCACCGCCAGTTTTTTAATGCTTGGTTTACATGCTTTACATTAACCAATCAGATTTTCTGAAACCAAGCATTAAAAAATTGACCAATCAGCAACGGATTAGGGTTTTCTGCAAACCGCTGGAGGGTGCCTCCACCCCTCCCAGCGGGCTCTTCCCCTCCCTACCAGAGGCAGGGCAGGGGGCTTGGAGGGGCTGCTGGGGAGGGGGTGCACGCCCCTTCGCAGTGGCGACCACCCGCGGCGAGGTGGGCGTGCCTCCCTGGGTGGGTGTGACCACCCGCCGCAGGTTGGCGGCACACCTCTGCTGCGATCCAGGGGGATCACCTTTAAGGTGGCGAAGTAAAATGCCTGAGATTAGCCATGCGGAACAGTTAGCGCCGCTTTATAAATAGAAGCGGCGGTAACTGTTATCATAGTCGCGGAAAGTTAATGCTTCATTTATAAATGGGTTCACCTCCTCGGCTCACTAACCATAGTTTATTGAGTGCACTGGTTGAGAGGTAGCAAGTAGACCTCTCATGTCTTCACACTGATGTCAGCAGAAGGCTCCCAGAGATCACATAGAGCCTATAGGTACTGCAAATTAAAAGCTTTGATAAGAATATGGAGATCTGATGGCTCAATGAGCTTTTTAATTTGGCACATAAAACTCACTTTGCCTTTCCACATCTCCAGTGATGGTGGCTATGGGTCGCCCTCCATTGGTGGTGTGGTAGATCTGCAAGGCGTCCAAAAGATCCGTTTCTAATGTAAACTCTGAGTCCCACTCATAGTTTTCATCCACAGACGTGTTCCTCCTAAAGGCAAAAAACTATTTAAGTTACCAAATATACGTCCATCTAGTTCAACCTTTAAACCCTACACATAATGTCTGTCTAACAATTACATAGTAACATAGTATTGGAGGTTGTATAAAGACATACGTCCATCTAGTTCAACCTTTAAACCCTACACATAATGTCTGTCTAACAATTACATAGTAACATAGTATTGGAGGTTGTATAAAGACATACGTCCACTAGTCCAACCTTTATACCCTACCCATAATGTCTGTATAACAATACATAGTAACATAGTATTGGAGTTGTATAAAGACATCGTCCATCTAGTCAACCTTTAAACCCTACACATAATGTCTGTATAACAATTACATAGTAACTAGTATTGGAGGTTGTATAAAAACATACGTCCATCTAGTCCAACTTTACCTACCCATAATGTCTGTATAACATTACATAGTAACATAGTATTGGAGGTTGTATAAAGACATACGTCCATCTAGTCAACCTTTATACCCTACACATATATGTCTGTTAACAATTACATAGTAACATAGTATTGGAGGTTGTATAAAACATACGTCCTCTATCCAACCTTTATACCACCCCTAAGGTCTGTATACAGTTACATAGTAAACATAGTATTGGAGGTGTATAAAGACATATGTCCATCAGTCCAACCTTACCCTACCCATAATGTCTGTATAACAGTTACATAAACATGTATTGAGGTTAGTATAAAGAAATACTCCATCTAGTCCACCTTTATACCCTACCCATAATGTCTGTATAACAGTTACTATAAACATAGTATTGGAGGTTATATAGACATACGTCCATCTAGTCCAACCTTTATACCCTACCCATAATGTCTGTATAACAGTACATAGTAACATAGTATTGGAGGTTGTATAAAGACATACGTCCATCTAGTCCACCCTTTATACCCTACACATAATGTCTGTCTAACAGTTACATAGTAACATAGTATTGGAGGTTGTATAAAGATACGTCTATCTAGTCCAACCTTTATACCCTACCTATATGTCTGTATAACTTACATAGTAACATAGTATTGGAGGTTGTATGACATATCTTATCTAGTCCAACCTTATACCCTGCCTATAGTGTCTGTATAACAGTTACTAGAAATAGTATTGAGGTTGTATAAAGACATACGTCCATCTAGTCCAACCTTTATACCCTACCCATAATGTCTGTATAACAGTTACATAGTACATAGTATTGGAGGTTTATAAAACATTCCATCTAGTCCAAACTTTATACCCTACCCATAATGTCTGTATAACAGTTACATATTACATAGTATTGGAGGTTGTATAAAGACATACGTCCATCTAGTCCAACCTTTATACCCTACCATAATGTCTGTATAACGTTACATAGTAAATAGTATTGGAGGTTGTATAAAGACAAAGTCCATCTAGTCCAACCTTTTATCCTACCCATAATGTCTGTATACAGTTACATAGTAACAGTAGTATTGGAGGTTGTTAAGAGCATACTTCCATCTAGACCAACCTTTATACCCTACCCATAATGTCTGTATAACAGTTACATAGTACATAGTATTGGGGTTGTATAAAGACATATACGTCCATCTAGTCCAACCTTTATACCCTACCCATAATGTCTGTATAACAGTTACATAGTATTGGAGGTTGTATAAAGACATACATCCATCTAGTCCAACCTATACCCTACCCATAATGTCTGTATAACAGTTACATAGTAACATATTATTGAGGTTGTATAAAGACATACATCCATCTAGTCACACCCTTTATACCCTACCCATAATGTCTGTATAACAGTTACATAGTAACATAGTATTGGAGGTTGTATAAAGACATACGTCTATCAGTCCAACCTTTATACCCTCCTATAGTGTCTGTATAAACGTACATAGTAACATAGTTTGGAGGTTGTAAAGACATAGCTTCCATCTAGCCAACCTTATACCCTACCCATATTGTCTGTATAACAGTTACATAGTAACATAGTATTGGAGGTTGTATAAAGACATATACGTCCATCTAGTCCAACCTTTATACCTACCCATAATGTCTGTATAACAGTTACATAGTATTGGAGGTTGTATAAAGACATACATCCATCTAGTCCAACCTTTATACCCTACCCATAATGTCTGTATAACAGTTACATAGTAACATAGTATTGGAGGTTGTATAAAGACATACATCCATCTAGTCCAACCTTTATACCCTACCCATAATGTCTGTATAACAGTTACATAGAACATAGTATTGGAGGTTGTATAAAGACTACGTCTATCTAGTCCAACCTTTACTCCTGCCTATGTGTCTTGTATAACAGTTACATAGTAACATAGTATTGGAGGTTGTATAAAGACTACGTCCATCTATTCCAACCTTTATACCCTACATAATGTCTGTATAACAGTTACATAGTAACATAGTATTGGAGGTTGTATAAAGACATACTTCATCTACCAAACTTTATACCCTACCCATAATGTCTGTATAACAGTTTACATAGTAACAGTATTGGAGGTTGTAAAGACATACGTCCATCTAGTCCACCTTTATACCCTACCATAATGTCTGTATAACAGTTACATAGTAAATAGTATTGGAGGTTGTATAAAGACATAAGTCCATCTAGTCCAACCTTTATACCTACCCTAATGTCTGTATAACAGTTACATAGTATATGTATTGGAGGTTGTACAAGATATACGTCCATCTATCCAACCTTTATACCCTACCCATAATGTCTGTATAACAGTTACATAGTAACATAGTATTGGAGGTTGTATAAGACATACTTCCATCTAGTCCAACCTTTATACCCTACCCATAATGTCTGTATAACAGTTACATAGTACATAGTATTGGAGGTTTGTATAAAGACATATGTCCATCTAGTCCAACCTTTATCCCACCTAATGTCTATAACAGTTACATAGTAACATATTGGAGGTTGTTAAGACTACGTCTATCTAGCCAACCTTTATACCCTACCTATAGTGTCTGTATAACAGTTACATAGAAACATAGTATTGGAGGTTGTATAAAGACATACGTCCATCTAGTCCAACTTTATACCCTCCCATATGCCTGTATAACAGTTACATAGAAAATAGTATTGGAGGTGTATAAAGACATACGTCCATCTAGTCCAACCTTTATACCCACCCATAATGCTGTATAAACAGTTACATAGAAATAGTATTGGAGGTTGTAAAAGACATACGTCCATCTAGTCCAACCTTTATACCCTACCCATAATGTCTGTATAACAGTTACATAGTAACATAGTATTGGAGGTTGTATAAAGACATACTTCCATCTAGACACAACCTTATATAACAGTTACATAGTAACATAGTATTGAGGTTGTATAAAGACATCTAAGTCCATCTAGTCCACCTTTATACCTACCCATAATGTCTGTATAACAGTTAACATAGTATTGGAGGTTGTATAAAGACATATACGTCCATCTAGTCCAACCTTTATACCCTACCCATAATGTCTGTAACAGTTACATATAACATAGTATTGGAGGTTGTATAAAGACATACGTCCATCTAGTCCAACCTTTATACCCTACCCTAATGTCTGTATAACAGTTACATAGTAACATGTATTGAGGTTGTATAAAAGACATACGTCCATCTAGTCCAACTTTATACCCTACCATAAGGTCTGTATAACAGTTACATGTAAAATAGTATTGGAGGTTGTATAAAGACATACATCCATCTAGTCCAACCTTTATACCCTACCCATAATGTCTGTATAACAGTTACATAGTAACAGTATTGGAGGTTGTATAGACATACTTCCATCAGTCCACCTTTATACCCTACCCATAATGTCTGTAAACAGTTACATAGTAACATAGTATTGAGGTTGTATAAAGACATACATCCATCTAGTCCAACCTTTATACCCTACCCATATGTCTGTATAACAGTTTAGTAAACATAGTATTGGAGGTTGTATAAAGACATACGTCATCTAGTCCAACCTTTATACCCTACCCATAATGTCTGTATAACAGTTACATAGTAACATAGTATTGGAGGTTGTATAAAGACATACGTCCATCTATCCAACCTTATACCCTACCCATAATGTCTGTATAACAGTTACATAGTAACATAGTATTGGAGGTTGTATAAGACATACGTCCATCAGTCCAACCTTTATACCCTACCCATAATGCTGTATAACAGTTACATAGTAACATAGTATTGGAGGTTGTATAAAGACATACGTCCATCTAGTCCAACCTTATACCCTACCCATAAGGTCTGTATAACAGTTACATGGTAAAATAGTTTTGGAGGTTGTATAAAGACATACTCCATCTAGTCCAACCTTTATACCCTACCCATAATGTCTGTATAACAGTTACATAGTAACATAGTATTGGAGGTTGTATAAGACATACATCCATCTAGTCCAACCTTTATACCCTACCCATAATGTCTGTATAACAGTTACATAGTAACATAGTATTGGAGTTGATAAAGACATACTCATCTAGTCCAACCTTTAACCTACCCGTATAGTCTGTATAACAGTTACATAGTACATAGTATTGGAGGTTGTATAAAGACATACGTCCATCTAGTCCAACCTTTATACCCTACCCTAATGTCTGTATACAGTTACATAGTACATAGTATTGGAGGTTGTATAAAGACATACTTCCATCTAGTCCAACTTTATACCTACCCATAATGTCTGTATAACAGTTACATAGTAACATAGTATTGGAGGTTGTATAAAGACATTGTCCATCTAGTCCAACCTTTTACCCTACCCATAATGTCTGTATAACAGTTACATAGTAATATTTTGGAGGTTGTATAAAGACAAGCCATCTAGTCCAACCTTTATACCTACCGTAATGTCTGTATAACAGTTACATAGTAATATAGTATTGGAGGTTGTATAAAGACATACGTCCATCTAGTCAACCTTTATACCCTACCCATAATGTCTGTATAACAGTTACATAGTAACATGTATTAGGAGGTTGATAAAGACATACTCCATCTAGTCCAACCTTTATACCCTACCCATAATGTCTGTATAACAGTTACATAGTAACATAGTATTGGAGGTTGTATAAAGACATATGTCCATCTAGTCCAACTTTATACCCTACCCATAATGTCTGTATAACAGTTACATAGTAAATAGTATTGGAGGTTGTATAAAGACATACGTCCATCTAGTCCAACCTTTATACCCTACCTAATGTCTGTATAACAGTTACATAGTAACAGTATTGGAGGTTGTATAAAGACATCAGTCCATCAGTCCAACTTTTTACCCTACCCATTGCTGTATAACAGTTACATGAAAATAGTATTGGAGGTTGTATAAAGACATACGTCCATCTAGTCCAACTTTTACCCTACCCTAATGTCTTATAACAGTTACATAGTAAAATAGTATTGGAGGTTGTATAGACATACGTCCATCTAGTCCAACCTTTATACCCTACCCATAATGTCTGATAACAGTTACATAGTAACATAGTATTGGAGGTTGTATAAAGACATACTCCTATCTAGACCAACCTTTATAACAGTTACATAGTAACATAGTATTGGAGGTTGTATAAAGACATATCGTCCATTAGTCCAACTTTATACCCTACCCATAATGTCTGTATAACAGTTACTACATAGTATTGGAGGTTGTATATAAGACATACGTCCATCTAGTCCAACCTTTATACCCTACCCATAATGTCTGTATAACAGTTACATAGTAACATAGTATTGGAGGTTGTATAAAGACATACGTCCATCTAGTCCAACCTTTATACCCTACCCATAATGTCTGTATAACAGTTACATAGTAACATAGTATTGGAGGTTGTATAAAGACATACGTCCATCTAGTCCAACTTTATACCCTACCCATAAGTCTGTATAACAGTTACATGTAAAATAGTATTGGAGGTTGTATAAAGACATACATCCATCTAGTCCAACCTTTATACCCTACACCATAAGTCTGTATAACAGTTACATAGTAACATAGTATTGGAGGTTGTATAAAGACATACTCCATCTAGTCCACCTTTATACCCTACCCATAATGTCTGTATAACAGTTACATAGTAACATAGTATTGGAGGTTGTATAAGACATACTCCATCTAGTCCAACCTTTATACCCTACCCATAATGTCTGTATAACAGTTACATAGTAACATAGTATTGGAGGTTGTATAAAGACATACGTCCATCTAGTCCAACCTTTATACCCTACCCATAATGTCTGTATAACAGTTACATAGTAACATAGTATTGGAGGTTGTATAAAGACATACGTCCATCTAGTCCAACTTTATATCCTACCCATAATGTCTGTATAACAGTTACATAGTAAAATTGGAGGTTGTATAAAGACATACGTCCATCTAGTCCAACCTTTATACCTACCCATAATGTCTGTATAACAGTTACATAGTAACATAGTATTGGAGGTTGTATAAGACATACGTCCATCTAGTCCAACCTTTATACCCTACCCATAAGTCTGTATACAGTTACATAGTAAACATAGTATTGGAGGTTGTATAAAGACATACTCCATCTAGTCCAACCTTTATACCCTACCCATAATGTCTGTATAACAGTTACATAGTAACATATTATGGAGGTTGTATAAAGACATACTCCATCTAGTCCAACCTTTATACCTACCAATGTCTGTATAACAGTTACATAGTAACATAGTATTGGAGGTTGTATAAAGACATACGTCTACTAGTCCAACCTTATACCCTCCCAATAGTGTCTGTATAACAGTTACATAGTAACATAGTATTGAGGTTGTATAAAGACATACGTCCATCTAGTCCAACCTTTATACCCTACCCATAATGTCTGTATAACAGTTACATAGTAATAGTATTGGAGGTTGTATAAAGACATACTCCATCTAGTCCAACTTTATACCCTACCCATAATGTCTGTATAACAGTTACTAGTAACAAGTATTGGAGGTTGTATAAAGACATATCGTCCATCTAGTCAACCTTATACCCTACCCATATGTCTGTATAAGTTACATATAATAGTATTGGAGGTTGTATAAAGACAAGTCCATCTAGTCCAACTTTATACCTACCCATAATGTCTGTATAACAGTTACATAGAATATAGTATTGGAGGTTGTATAAGACATACGTCCATCTATCCAACCTTTATACCCTACCCATAATGTCTGTATAACAGTTACATAGTAACATAGTAGGAGGTTGTATAAAGACATACGTCCATCTAGTCCAACCTTTATACCCTACCCATAATGTCTGTATAACAGTTACATAGTAACTAGTATGGAGGTTGTATAAAGACATACTGTCCATCTAGTCCAACCTTTATACCCTACCCATAATGTCTGTATAACAGTTACATAGTAAACATAGTATTGGAGGTTGTATAAAGACATACGTCCATATCTCCAACCTTTATACCTACCCATATAGTGTCTGTATAACAGTTACATATAACATAGTATTGGAGGTTGTATAAAGACATACGTCCATCTAGTCCAACTTTATACCCTACCCAATTGCTGTATAACAGTTACATAGAAATAGTATTGGAGGTTGTATAAAGACATACGTCCATCTAGTCCAACCTTTATACCCTACCCATAATGTCTGTATAACAGTTACATAGTAACATAGTATTGGAGGTTGTATAAAGACATACGTCCATCTAGTCCAACCTTTATAACAGTTACATAGTAACATAGTATTGGAGGTTGTATAAAGACATACGTCCATCTAGTCCAACCTTTATACCCTACCCATAATGTCTGTATAACAGTTACATAGTATTGGAGGTTTATAAAGACATACGTCCATCTAGTCCAACCTTTATACCCTACCCATAATGTCTGTATAACAGTTACATAGTAACATAGTATTGGAGTGTTGTATAAAGACATACGTCCATCTAGTCCAACCTTTATACCCTACCCATAATGTCTGTATAACAGTTAACTAGTAACATAGTATTGGAGGTTGTAAAGACATACGTCCATCTAGTACAACCTTTTACCCACCCATAATGGTCTGTATAACAGTTACATGTAACATAGTATTGGAGGTTGTATAAAGACATACATCCATCTAGTCCAACCTTTATACCCTACCCATAATGTCTGTATAACAGTTACATAGTAACATAGTATTGAGAGGTTGTATAAAGACATACGTCCATCTAGTCCAACCTTATACCCTACCATAATGTCTGTATAACAGTTACATAGTAACATAGTATTGGAGGTTGATAAAGACATACTCCATCTAGTCCAACCTTTATACCCTACCCATAATGTCTGTATAACAGTTACATAGTAACATAGTATTGGAGGTTGTATAAAGACACTACCCATCTAGTCCAACCTTTATAACCCTACCCATAATGTCTGTATAACAGTTACATATAACATAGTATTGGAGGTTGTATAAAGACATACGTCCATCTTATCCAACCTTTATACCCTACCCATAATGTCTGTATAACAGTTACATAGTAATATAGTATTGGAGGTTGTATAAAGCTAGTCCATCTAGTCCAACCTTTATAACCTACCCATAATGTCGTATAACAGTTACATGTAACATAGTATTGGAGGTTGTATAAAGACATACGTCCATCTAGTCACACAACCTTTATACCCTACCCATAATGTCTGTATAACAGTTACATAGTAACATAGTATTGGAGGTTGTATAAAGACATACGTCCATCTAGTCCAACCTTTATACCCTACACATAATGTCTGTCTAACAGTTACATAGTAACATAGTATTGGAGGTTGTATAAATAACATACGTCCATCTAGTCCAACCTTTATAACCCTACCCATAATGTCTGTATAACAATTACATAGTAACATAGTATTGGAGGTTGTATAAAGACATACGTCCTCTAGTTCAACCTTTAACCCTACACATAATTTCTGTTAACAATTACATAGTAACATAGTATTGGAGGTTGTATAAAACATACGTCCTCTAGTCCAACCTTTATACCACCCCTAAGTGTCTGTATACAGTTACATAGTAACATAGTATTGGAGGATGTATAAAGACATAGTCCATCAGTCCAACCTTACCCTACCCATAATGTCTGTATAACGTTACATATTAACATGTATTGGAGGTTTATAAAGAAATACTCCATCTAGTCCACCTTTATACCTACCATAATGTCTGTATAACAGTTACTATAACATAGTATTGGAGGTTATATAGACATACGTCCATCTAGTCCAACCTTTATACCCTACCCATAATGTCTGTATAACAGTTACATAGTAACATAGTATTGGAGGTTGTATAAAGACATACGTCCATCTAGTCCACCCTTTATACCCTACACATAATGTCTGTCTAACAGTTACATAGTAACATAGTATTGGAGGTTGTATAAAGCACATACGTCTATCTAGTCCAACCTTTATACCCTACCATAGTGTCTGTATAACTTTACATAGTAACATAGTATTGGAGGTTGTATGACATCATCATCTAGTCCAACCTTATACCCTCCTATAGTGTCTGTATAACAGTTACATAGCAAATAGTATTGAGGTTGTATAAAGACATACGTCCATCTAGTCCAACCTTTATACCCTACCCATAATGTCTGTATAACAGTTACATAGTAACATAGTATTGGAGGTTGTATAAAACATTCGCATCTAGTCAAACTTTATACCCTACCCATAATGTCTGTATAACAGTTACATATTACATGAGTATTGGAGGTTGTATAAAGACAATACGTCCATCTAGTCCAACCTTATACCCTACCATAATGTCTGTATAACAGTTACATAGTAATATAGTATTGGAGGTTGTATAAAGACAAAGTCCATCTAGTCCAACCTTTATCCTACCCATAATGTCTGTATACCAGTTACATAGTAACAATGTATTGGAGGTTGTTAAGACATACTTCCATCTAGTCCAACCTTTATACCCTACCCATAATGTCTGTATAACAGTTACATAGTACATAGTATTGGAGGTTGTATAAAGACATATACGCCATCTAGTCCAACCTTTATACCTACCCATAATGTCTGTATAACAGTTACATAGTATTGGAGGTTGTATAAAGACATACATCCATCTAGTCCAACCTTTACCCTACCCATAATGTCTGTATAACAGTTACAAGTAACATATATTTGGAGGTTGTATAAAGACATACATCCATCTAGTCACACCTTTATACCCTACCCATAATGTCTGTATAACAGTTACATAGTAACATAGTATTGGAGGTTGTATAAAGACATACGTCTATCAGTCCAACCTTTATACCCTCCCATAGTGTCTGTATAACGTTACATAGTAACATAGTATTGGAGGTTGTATAAGACATACTTCCATCTAGCCAACCTTTATACCCCTACCCATAGTCTGTATAACAGTTACATAGTAACATAGTATTGGAGGTTGTAAAAGCATATACGTTCCATCAGTCCAACCTTTATACCTACCCATAATGTCTGTATAACAGTTACATAGTATTGGAGGTTGTATAAAGACATACATCCATCTAGTCCAACCTTTATACCCACCCATAATGTCTGTATAACAGTTACATAGTAACATAGTATTGGAGGTTGTATAAAGACATACATCCTCTAGTCCAACCTTTATACCCTACCCATAATGTCTGTATAACAGTTACATAGAACATAGTATTGGAGGTTGTATAAAGACTACGTCTATCTAGTCCAACCTTTACTCCTGCCTATGTGTCTTTATAACAGTTACATAGTAACATAGTATTGGAGGTTGTATAAGACTACGTCCATCTATCCAACCTTTATACCCTACCCATAATGTCTGTATAACAGTTACATAGTAACATAGTATTGGGGTTGTATAAAGACATACTTCCATCTATTCCAACTTTATACCCTACCCATAATGTCTGTATAACATTTACATAGTAACAGTATTGGAGGTTGTATAAGACTATACGTCCATCTAGTCCACCTTTATACCCACCATAATGTCTGTATAACAGTTACATAGTAATATAGTATTGGAGGTTGTATAAAGACAAAGTCCATCTAGTCCAACCTTTATACTACCCGTAATGTCTGTATAACAGTTACATAGTAATATGTATTGGAGGTTGTACAAAGATATACGTCCATCTAATCCAACCTTTATACCCTACCCATAATGTCTGTATAACAGTTACATAGTAACATAGTTTGGAGGTTGTATAAGACATATTCCATCTAGTCCAACCTTTATACCCTACCCATAATGTCTGTATAACAGTTACATAGTACATAGTATTGGAGTTTGTATAAAGACATATGTCCATCTAGTCCAACCTTTATACCCTACCCTAATGTCGTATAACAGTTACATAGTAACAATTATTGGAGGTTGTTAAGACTACGTCTATCTAGCCAACCTTTATACCCTACCTATAGTGTCTGTATAACAGTTACATAGAAACATAGTATTGGAGGTTGTATAAAGACATACGTCCATCTAGTCCAACTTTTTATACCCTCCCATATGCCTGTATAACAGTTACATAGCAAAATAGTATTGGAGGTGTATAAAGACATACGTCCATCTAGTCCAACCTTTATACCCACCCATAATGCCTGTATAACAGTTACATAGAAATAGTATTGGAGTTGTAATAAGACATACGTCATCTATTCCAACCTTTATACCCTACCCATAATGTCTGTATAACGTTACATAGTAACATAGTATTGGAGGTTGTATAAAGACATACTTCCATCTAGACACAACCTTTATAACAGTTACATAGTAACATAGTATTGGAGGTTGTATAAAGACATCAGTCCATCTAGTCCACCTTTATACCTACCCATAATGTCTGTATACAGTTAACATAGTATTGGAGGTTGTATAAAGACATATACGTCCATCTAGTCCAACTTTATACCCTACCATAATGTCTGTCAACAGTTACATATAACATAGTATTGGAGGTTGTATAAAGACATACGTCCATCTAGTCCAACCTTTATACCCTACCCTAATGTCTGTATAACAGTTACATAGTAACATGTATTGAGGTTGTATAAAGACATACGTCCATCTAGTCCAACTTTATACCCTACCATAAGGTCTGTATAACAGTTACATGTAAAATATTATTGGAGGTTGTATAAAGACATACATCCATCTAGTCCAACCTTTATACCCTACCCATAATGTCTGTATAACAGTTACATAGTAACATAGTATTGGAGGTTGTATAGACAATACTCCATCTAGTCCCACCTTTATACCCTACCCATAATGTCTGTATAACAGTTACATAGTAACATAGTATTGAGGTTGTATAAAGACATACATCCATCTATCCAACCTTATACCCTACCCATTGTCTGTATAACAGTTTATATAACATAGTATTGAGGTTGTATAAGACATACGTCGATCTAGTCCAACCTTTATACCCTACCCATAATGTCTGTATAACAGTTACATAGTAACATAGTATTGGAGGTTGTATAAAGACATACGTCCATCTACCACTTATACCCTACCCATAATGTCTGTATAACAGTTACATAGTAACATAGTATGGAGGTTGTATAAGACATACGTCCATCAGTCCAACCTTTATACCCTACCCATAATGTCTGTATAACAGTTACATAGTAACATAGTATTGGAGGTTGTATAAAGACATACGTCCATCTAGTCCAACCTTATACCCTACCCATAAGTCTGTATAAACAGTTACATGGTAAAATAGTTTGGAGGTTGTATAAAGACATACATCCATCTAGTCCAACCTTTATACCCTACCCATAATGTCTGTATAACAGTTCATAGTAACATAGTATTGGAGGTTGTATAAAGACATACATCCATCTAGTCCAACCTTTATACCCTACCCATAATGTCTGTATAACAGTTACATAGTAACATAGTATTGGAGTTGATAAAGACATACGTCTATCTAGTCCAACCTTTACTACCGCTATAGTGCTTGTATAACAGTTACTAGTACATAGTATTGGAGGTTGTATAAAACATACGTCCATCTAGTCCAACCTTTATACCCTACCCTAATGTCTGTATACAGTTACATAGTATACATAGTATTGGAGGTTGTATAAAGACATACTTCCATCTAGTCCAACTTTATACCACCCATAATGTCTGTATAACAGTTACATAGTAACAGAGTATTGGAGGTTGTATAAAGACATATACGTCCATCTAGTCCAACCTTTTACCCTACCCATAATGTCTGTATAACAGTTACATAGTAATATTATATGGAGGTTGTATAAAGACAAAGTCCATCTAGTCCAACCTTTATATCCTACCCGTAATGTCTGTATAACAGTTACATAGTAATATAGTATTGGAGGTTGTACAAAGATATACGTCCATCTAATCCAACCTTTATACCCTACCCATAATGTCTGTATAACAGTTACATAGTAACATAGTATGGAGGTTGTATAAAGACATACTTCCATCTAGTCCAACCTTTATACCCTACCCATAATGTCTGTATAACAGTTACATAGTAACATAGTATTGGAGTTGTATAAAGACATATGTCCATCTAGTCCAACCTTTATACCCTACCCATAATGTCTGTATAACAGTTACATAGTAACATAGTATTGGAGGTTGTGTAAAGACATACGTCTATCTAGTCCAACCTTTATACCTACCTATAGTGTCTGTATAACGTTACATAGTAACAAGTATTGGAGGTTGTAAAAGACATCAGTCCATCAGTCCAACTTTTTACCCTACCCATTGCTGTATAACAGTTACATAGCAAAATAGTATTGGAGGTTGTATAAAGACATACGTCCATCTAGTCCAACTTTTTACCCTACCCTAATGCCTGTATAACAGTTACATAGCAAAATAGTATTGGAGGTTGTATAGACATACGTCCATCTAGTCCAACCTTTATACCCTACCCATAATGTCTGTATAACGTTACATAGTAACATAGTATTGGAGGTTGTATAAAGACATACTCATCTAGACCAACCTTTATAACAGTTCATAGTTAACATAGTATTGGAGGTTGTATAAAGACATATACGTCCTTCAGTCCAACTCTTATACCTACCCATAATGTCTGTATAACAGTTACATTAGTATTGGAGGTTGTATAAAGACATATACGTCCATCTAGTCCAATCTTTATACCCTACCCATAATGTCTGTCTAACAGTTACATAGTAACATAGTATTGGAGGTTGTATAAAGACATACGTCCATCTAGTCCAACCTTTATACCCTACCCATAATGTCTGTATAACAGTTACATAGTAACATAGTATTGGAGGTTGTATAAAGACATACGTCCATCTAGTCCAAGCTTTATACCCTACCCATAAGGTCTGTATAACAGTTACATGGTAAAATAGTATTGGAGGTTGTATAAAGACATACATCCATCTAGTCCAACCTTTATACCCTACCCATAATGTCTGTATAACAGTTACATAGTAACATAGTATTGGAGGTTGTATAAAGACATACGTCCATCTAGTCCACCTTATACCCTACCCATAATGTCTGTATAACAGTTACATAGTAACATAGTATTGGAGGTTGTATAAGACATACATCCATCTAATCCAACCTTTATACCCTACCCATAATGTCTGTATAACAGTTACATAGTAACATAGTATTGGAGGTTGTATAAAGACATACGTCATCTAGTCCAACCTTTATACCCTACCCATAATGTCTGTATAACAGTTACATAGTAACATAGTATTGGAGGTTGTATAAAGACATACGTCCATCTAGTCCAACCTTTATACCCTACCCATAATGTCTGTATAACAGTTACATAGTAACATAGTATTGGAGGTTGTATAAAGACATACGTCCATCTAGTCCAACCTTTATACCTACCCATAATGTCTGTATAACAGTTACATAGTAACATAGTATTGGAGGTTGTATAAAGACATACGTCCATCTAGTCCAACCTTTATACCCTACCCATAAGGTCTGTATACAGTTACATGGTAACATAGTATTGGAGGTTGTATAAAGACATACATCCATCAGTCCAACCTTTATACCCTACCCTAATGTCTGTATAACAGTTACATAGTAACATAGTTATGGAGGTTGTATAAAGACATACATCCATCTAGTCCAACCTTTATACCTACCATGTCTGTATAACAGTTACATAGTAACATAGTATTGGAGGTTGTATAAAGACATACGTCTATCTAGTCCAACCTTTATACCCTGCCTATAGTGTCTGTATAACAGTTACATAGTAACATAGTATTGGAGGTTGTATAAAGACATACGTCCATCTAGTCCAACCTTTATACCCTACCCATAATGTCTGTATAACAGTTACATAGTAACATAGTATTGGAGGTTGTATAAAGACATACTTCCATCTAGTCCAAACTTTATACCCTACCCATAATGTCTGTATAACAGTTACATAGTAACAGAGTATTGGAGGTTGTATAAAGACATATACGTCCATCTAGTCAACCTTATACCCTACCCATAATGTCTGTATACAGTTACATAGTAATTAGTATTGGAGGTTGTATAAAGACAAGTCCATCTAGTCAACCTTTATATCCTACCCGTAATGTCTGTATAACAGTTACATAGTAATATAGTATGGAGGTTGTACAAGACATACGTCCATCTATCCAACCTTTATACCCTACCCTAATGTCTGTATAACAGTTACATAGTAAAATAGTAGGAGGTTGTATAAAGACATACTTCCATCTAGTCCAACCTTTATACCCTACCCATAATGTCTGTATAACAGTTACATTAGTAATAGTATTGGAGGTTGTATAAAGACATATGTCCATCTAGTCCAACCTTTATACCCTACCCTAATGTCTGTATAACAGTTACATAGTAACATAGTATTGGAGGTGTGTATAAAGACATACGTCTATCTAGCCAACCTTTATACCCTACCCATAGTGTCTGTATAACAGTTACATAGTAACATAGTATTGGAGGTTGTATAAAGACATACGTCCATCTAGTCCAACTTTTATACCCTACCCATAATGCCTGTATAACAGTTACATAGCAAAATAGTATTGGAGGTTGTATAAAGACATACGTCCATCTAGTCCAACCTTTATACCCTACCCATAATGTCTGTATAACAGTTACATAGTAACATAGTATTGGAGGTTGTATAAAGACATACTTCCATCTAGACCAACCTTTATAACAGTTACATAGTAACATAGTATTGGAGGTTGTATAAAGACATATACGTCCATCTAGTCCAACCTTTATACCTACCCATAATGTCTGTATAACAGTTACATAGTATTGGAGGTTGTATAAAGACATATACGTCCATCTAGTCCAACTTTATACCCTACCCATAATGTCTGTCTAACAGTTACATAGTAACATAGTATTGGAGGTTGTATAAAGACATACGTCCATCTAGTCCAACCTTTATCCCTACCCATAATGTCTGTATAACAGTTACATAGTAACATAGTATTGGAGGTTGTATAAGACATACGTCCATCTAGTCCAACCTTTATACCCTACCCATAAGTCTGTATAACAGTTACATGTAAAATAGTATTGGAGGTTGTATAAAGACATACGTCCATCTAGTCCAACCTTTATACCCTACCCATAATGTCTGTATAACAGTTACATAGTAACATAGTATTGGAGGTTGTATAAAGACATACGTCCATCTAGTCCAACCTTATACCCTACCCATAATGTCTGTATAACAGTTACATAGTAACATAGTATTGGAGGTTGTATAAAGACATACTCCATCTATCCAACCTTTATACCCTACCCATAATGTCTGTATAACAGTTACATAGTAACATAGTATTGGAGGTTGTATAAAGACATACGTCCATCTAGTCCAACCTTTATACCCTACCCATAATGTCTGTATAACAGTTACATAGTACATAGTATTGGAGGTTGTATAAAGACATACGTCCATCTAGTCCAACCTTTATACCCTACCCATAATGTCTGTATAACAGTTACATAGTAACATAGTATTGGAGGTTGTATAAAGACATACGTCCATCTAGTCCAACCTTTATACCTACCCATAATGTCTGTTATAACAGTTACATGTAACATAGTATTGGAGGTTGTATAAAGACATACGTCCATCTAGTCACAACCTTATACCCTACCCTAATGTCTGTATAACAGTTACATGTAACATAGTATTGGAGGTTGTATAAAGACATACGTCCATCTAGTCAACCTTTATACCCTACCCATAATGTCTGTATAACAGTTACATAGTAACATAGTATTGGAGGTTATAAAGACTACTCCATCTAGTCCAACCTTTATACCCTACCCATAATGTCTGTATAACAGTTACATAGTAAACATAGTATTGAGGTTGTATAAAGACATACGTCCATCTAGTCCAACCTTTATACCCTACCCATAATGTCTGTATAACAGTTACATAGTAACATAGTATTGGAGGTTATATAAACATACGTCCATCTAGTCCAACCTTTATACCTACCATAATGTCTGTATACAGTTACATAGTAACATAGTAATTGAGAAGGTTGTATAAAGGCATACGTCCATCTAGTCCAACCTTTATACCCTACCCATAATGTCTGTATAACAGTTACATAGTAATATAGTATTGGAGGTTATATAAAGACATACGTCCATCTAATTCAACCTTTATACCCTACCCATAATGTCTGTATAACAGTTACATAGTAATATAGTATTGGAGGTTGTATAAAGACAAAGTCCATCTAGTCCAACCTTTATATCCTACCCATAATGTCTGTATAACAGTTACATAGTAACATAGTATTGGAGGTTGTATAAAGACATACTTCCATCTAGACCAACCTTTATACCCTACCCATAATGTCTGTATAACAGTTACATTATAACATGGTATTAAAGGTTGTATAAACACATTTAACATCTAATGTATATAATCAGTGGTTTCTTAGAAACAATGGTAATTATCCCTCCCTATAGACTGGGTTCACTTGATCCTATTGCTAGCCACAGTTTAGCGATCGCGCTGGTTGAGAGGTAGTGGGTAGACCAACCTATCTACAAGTCTGCAAAAAAAAGTTAATTACTCATTATTTAGGAATTGCATAGGAAGACTGGCAGAATCATGCATGTTTTTTATTATTATTATTTTATTATGTAAATAAGGTGCCATGTACATAGAGGAGCAGATAATTTGGAAAACCAGTCTCCACCCATCATCCATACCTGTTACAGATGGTAGCCAATAGTGAATCTTTTCTGTGCCTGTAATCCTCTGTACTGGATCCTTGCGATCCCCCTCCACTATGCCAGCTGGATGTTTCACCTAAAGGTGAGTTGAGGTAGCTGCCCCCTACAGATTGTGCAAGTGAGGGGGGCCTAAGGAAGGAAACACTCCCTCTGCCACTGCTCTGGCTGGTGAGACTGCTCCGCATCACCTTTTCTGAGCCGTGGAGAAAGAGAGATTTGTCTGCTGATGGCCTTTGCTTTTCCAGAATTTGGAAGTCCGTGAACACTGAGAGAGGTTGGACCTTCATAGGGCATTCAAAGTCTGAAGAGAGATGGCGCTCAGCTCTGCTGTTCATCGGACCATCTCCCAGGCCCCACTGAGATCTCTGACCTACTTTTAAACGTTCTGCATTCTCTGGGGGATGAGCCCACATGAAACTACCAGGCAGAGCAGCTTTTGCAGGACCCATATTTGGCTCTGGGGGTTTCAAAAAAGATTTTACAGGCACAGGTTTCTCTTGTTTACTAGTAACATACTCAAGAGGAAGCAACTTGTGAGGAACACTTGGAGTCTCTGCTTTTCGAACCCCGCTAGTTCCATCAACATCCATCAACGTCCTATCCTCTAGGTCCAATCCGTTGGGGGTAACTTGATCCGTGACCCCTACAGAATTGTGCTCAGATGTCCTATTGGGTGGTGTCTCTTCCTCCATTGGCCAGTCACCATCCACATTCATTTCTTTAAAGAAAGGAAGGCTGAGATATTGGAGGATACCACTCTGAGTGGACAAGCTGCGTCTGAGTTGACCACTTTCTTCATCCATCCCAAGGGGCTTCTGTAACAAAGACGAAGGCTCTATCCCTACTTCACCTAATGCAGAAGAGAACCCATCATGCTCAGAACCTTTGAGCGTGTAAATTGTCCTTTCTAAATCCCCTTCACTCTGAGCTGAGTCTCTGCATCTTATCTCCTCTACATTATTATAGGGAAGAGGCACTGTGGATGTTACAGGGCTAATGTCCTTTATACGAAAGGGCATGGCTTCATCTAGTGGACTACTACTGCAGCCAAAATACCTTCCTCTCCGGTACCCAGAGTCCCTAGCTTCCTTTCTTGCCTGACCTGTGGCCTGTGGTCTCATCTTTACCTGATCCCTCCAAGAACCATCAATCCCCTCAGGTAACTGACAAACTTGCAGGTATGTCTTGACCTGTGAGCTTTGGCTAAGATCTGTAGAATTTCTCATAGGGAATTCTGGGTAGAGGTCAGTTTCCATCACATATGGGAAACCTCTCCTGTTTTCCCCTGTAGACACTGTCTCCGTCTCCACCACAAAGCGCCCATCTGGTCCACGGCTGATGCGCTCCAGTGGTACTGCATCACCGATCTGAGTCTCATAAATAGTGTACTTGGTGTTTGGTGTTATCCCAAGGTTGTTTCCGGACCTCTCGGACAGCTGCAGTGACCGTCGCAGGTTACTGTATGGGGATGCATGAAGTTTGACCCTCATGAGGCTGTCAGGGCTGCCAGAGCCATGAGAATTTCTGCAAAATGCAAAACAAACAAAGTGATTCAAGTCAAAAGCCTAAATCCAAATAATATTTACAGTAGAAAAGGGTGAAAATGTGTATCTATGAAGAGTTTGATATTCAGTTACGAGATCTTTGGTCAAAATCTGGGATATGGTCAATGCTGGTCATTTTATGGATCTCCGGATGAGCAGTTTGATGACCAATCTCTTCAGGCTTTGGAACATCTGCTAAGCCAATGAGCAAATGCCCAACAAAGCACCTTTTTAAACCACCTTTGGGCATATCCACTTAATTAAGATTGTTTAACCTGTAGAGGGATGAATAAAATCGTTTTGTTGTTGTAAAAGACAGAATAGTTCATTCAGAATTGAAAGGTACCAGGGTTGATTCTATATGGGACAAGGAGCAGCGTTGACCAGGCTTCAAGGTGCTGCTAAATAACAAACTTGTTTTAGATGAACAAGTGCTATAGGAAAGATTTGGCTTCATCTCAGATTTGGTTCATCCCGACTAGAGGTAACAACCTGGATAGTGATCAAAGGCCACCGAAGTTTCAATCATGAAGATACCAAGAAGACTATATACATAGTGCAGAGGGAAATTCTAATGCCCATGATATTTTAGCCCCTTTTTTGAACTCTAATAGGTTGTTTTATTACATTCCCTACAGTTTTAAGACAGTGAACTAAACATAAAAAAAATAATAAATCAAATAAAGATCTATGGATAAAGCACGTTATGGAAAATGCTACAGACTCAAAGCATGATATGAATGGACAGGAAGTGACATCATGGGCATGAAGACACTTACTGTGAAGGAGAGGCTTTCTTGGGTTGTAAGAAGACCATTGGTGTATCTGGAAGGTTATGAGAACACAACAGGGGTCAAATGCGGAAAACAACTTGTGACAATGTGACCTTGTCTACTAATGATCTTATCAACACCTACTGCAATGAATAGTACATGGTATACTAATGACTGCAAAATAGGCCTATCATGTATAGAAATTACACAGCCATATTCCTGAAATACATTTGTAACTGCATCTTCAGAAGTTATGGCACTAAAAAGGTTAACACTTCCGGCTTCCAGCAGCTTGAGTGACTTTCCTAAAAATGCAGGGAAAGAAGTCACTGCACTGACAACTGAGGAGAGATGCCATCAGTGCCCGCCCCCAAGGGTACTGGAAGTAGGAAGTGTTAACTTTTTCAGTACTATAACTTCTGACAGGCTGTGATCCAGGGCTCATTTTAACGGTGAGATACTGAACTTTAATTTAACCCTAACTTGATGGAGATCAGTTACCCTTTAAAAATGTCCTTTTAAAATAGTGACCTTCCTGGTTGTATAAATAAGTGTTTAGCTGTTGGTTGCTTAATCCCTATCACAGTTGACATCTATAACATCTTCTTAATGGAATTCAAAAGTAATAAAATGTTAAACTTGGCATGAATTCATTATTTCTTTTTAAAGTAACATTAAATACAAATGGCCTAATATATTTATATACATGACATACGGAAGTGAGATTGTTTCACCAGGAAGATGCAGATCTGGACTAGATCACTGATGACAAATCTGTATCTAAATGGACATTGCATCCACACCCCAGGAAAGATTATGACCTTAATGTCTTAGTACTTTTCAGCTCAGATAGAAAGTTGGAAGGTCAGTTTGGTAATAAAAAAAATACCAACAATACGAGTCGGTGTGTGCCCAGAATACGTCTACAGAAAGACTTTACAATGAGCCTGGATGAGTCTACAATGCTTAGTAATGGGGACAGAAAGGGCTAAAAAGGATCTCAGCATAGGAAGGCGTTTACAATGACAGCACTGTATGGTATTAACACTTATTAGTGTTAATATTTGTGTGTCTTAACGTGTCCACGTTATAGGAAAAAAAACTTATTCAGATCAGATAAATTATAAATTTAGCTTGTTTTTTTTTGGTAACATGTGACACATCCACATGTTAGGGGGGGCCCTGGATAATCACTTAACTTCAAGCTGGTAACATGCTGGAAGCTGCTGAAAACAGGAAGTGTTCAGAAAGTTATATTGCGGTTCCTTTCCAGCAATAACTCACAAATTTTACTGAGCAATGCGAGTTAGGGTTCATTTTAAAGGTAATAAGGGAGGGGCTTTTTATTTAACCCTAATATGTTTGATGGCCACAGTTCCCCTTTAAGCGAGAGTGCAATCAGTTCCCTGTTGATTATATAGAATACTATATATATATATATATATATATATATATATATATATAAATAATTAGTTTGTAGGAGAATGGAATTTAGTGAAAGAGGAAAATCTGATTCACAAAATGGATCAAATGTTCCACTGTTTTTCACACCTGCAGTTTTTTTCCTAATTATTTTTCCTACAGAAAAACACTGTTGGGCATAAAAACCACATCCCACCTGCTACTGTTATATTCACTGTCCATTAAAACCTCAACAACTCAAAATATGAACCAAGGTAAACAAAAGGAGACGTAAAGCTGAAAACTGTGTATTGTCCATATTAACCAGAATCAAATGTATGTATTCCATCTGGTTCTTAACCGTACGTGAATAATCACGAGATCAGCTGTTTCCAACTTATGCCAGTCCGGTACAGGTGTTTTAAACAGCTGATCACGTGCCCCTTTACTTACGTATGTGTGATCATCTGTTTAAAAGCAGGGGGTCGAGGTACCAGTTAGGAGATCGAGGAGAGGGGGAAGGGTGTCAGGGGACTGGCACAAAAGCTGTGGGAGGGGGGGTGCAGTTTCACCCCTGACATAGTAAGAAACATCTTCTAGCAGTAGCAGCTGACATCACTGCAGTTCCCTATAAATCCCTCACCCAGTGGGTTAATTTACATAATAAGTATTACTAATACCGTTTCAAGCTTCTCTGTCCCTCCTAGATATTGTTACTGTAACAGAACTGACTCTGGATGTGTATTAGAATTTGTTAGAATTTTGTGGCTTTGAATGTTTAGGAAGAAGATGCAGAGGAACGTTAAATTGCATTCTGTGCATTTACCACCCCCCACATACACTCTCAACATCCCTCACTATGGCTCCAACGCCAACATCACTAGTTCCTATTGGCTCCTGAATAAGTAGCATCACACATTCTATACCCCCCAGGTGATGTGCATGAAAATATACTGTAAATGTAGGTGATACACACGCTTGTGAAGGTTCTCATTCATCCAGGCCATGGTATATCTGTTGTATACCTTACCCTGGACAGTTTCGGTATCAACTCTAAAGCTTTGTACAGACATACGATTTTGGCCCCGACCTGCGAACCCGGAGCGCGTTCACGCGTGCGACAAACGGGTGTTTCGCCCCATAATTGCGTTATGTACACGTTCAGTCGGGGGCCATTCACTAATCCGCCATGTCGGATTAACGAATTACCACCGGCCGAACGCATACACACCCGCGATTATCTGCTGGGACAGCCCTACCCGTTGAGTTCGGGGGTTGCGGGTCATGGCCAAAATCATAAGTCTGTACGAAGCTTTAGCCTCAATGCATCCACACCTTGCATTCAGAAGGTCCCTAACACCTGGCTGTGATATGCTAATTGGGACTTTCCAGGGTACTTATATTGCCAACAGATTCTTGTACAAGTCATTCTGAATTGAGAAAACTTCAAGTCCAGTTGATCTAACTGAATACAACAGATATAGGTGATACACAGGTTTATTCCGCTATACGTGGGGAATACACACTACAGACGTTCAGCCTTTAGATCTAAATAGTAAAGAAATGTAGATGTTGGTCTCTGAAGGCAAAAAACAAAATGGCAGCTCCCCTACTAAGTACAAATGTAAATATGCAGCCAAGGGATGTTCTTAGCAAATTATAGTTATATTTTAAATCACAACTATTGTCTCCCGAACAAGTGAAGGTTAAATAAAAGCCCTGGAACACATCTCTAGGTAAAACTTGTAAGGAGTTATATAGCTGGGAACTTAGCAATATATCTTCCTGAACACTTCCTACTTTTACCAGCTTGTAGCTATGTGACCAGTTTCTGCCTCCAATAATAGGCCCCGCCCCTCTCTCAACTGTAAATGTATTCTCATTAATTCTATGTATGTACTTCCAGTCCACAAATGGGTAACGGGGGCTGTAGTTACTTCGCTGTTCCTGTCTTTCCCAGTATTAAGTCTAAAGTGAGCATGCTCTGTCCCCAGGGACAGGGGAGGAGAAGATGATGTCACTCAAGCTACTGGAAGCAGGAAGTTTAAAAATTATGTTCAATATAATTTCTCACAGACTCCTGCCAGAGATGTTATCCTGGGCTCATTTTAAAGGAAAGACTGCATTATTTATTATTAAATTATATTTATTTAACCCTAACGTGTTCAGAGACCACAGTTGCCCTTTTAATACTATATTGTAGATTTGAATTGACATGGCAGCTTTTTGGAGTATAATACCAATATCAAATATAGGGCCCTATTTATAAAAGATCGGTATCGTTATCGTAAAATACCGATCGTTATCGTAAAATAACGACCGGGTTTTTACCGATAACGACCGTTATTTACCGATAACCACCGGTATTTGCCGATATCGTTAAATACCGGTCGTTATCGGTAAATACCGGTCGTTATTTACCGATAACGACTGTTATTTACCGATATCGTTAAATACCGGTCGTTATCGGTAAATAACGGTCGTTATCGGTAAATAACGGTCGTTATCAGTAAAAACCCGGTCGTTATTTTACGATAACAATCGGTATTTTACGATAACGATACCGATCTTTTATAAATAGGGCCCATAAGGAGAAGAATTTATCTGTGGAAAATAAGCTAAACCATCTCTTTCCACCTCAGCCACTTAAGGTGGACATTGGGCCATATTAAATAAGAAGTGAACTATTTGCCTTGGAGCTGTTAATCTGCAATAACCAATAAGATGTATTGTAGACCAGTAAATAGGTCAAATCTGATTGGTTTCAGCAAATGATTAAATAGCCTGAAATTTAACATTGTCTGTAGTTAATGTAATGGTCTCTATACATCCTACTGCTAAAGTATTGTATCATCTATTGCTAAATTACAACTTCTCAAGTCTTTGAGAGAGTTGTAGTTTAGCAATGACTTAAATGCAGCAGTTTTAAACACCCCACCCCTCCCTTGTTTCACTTGATTTACAGAAATGTTTACCAATTTAAATTGTAAACTTCTTAGTAAAAGTTTAAAGCAGATACAGTATGTCATATTTAAGTCCCTGTTTGTGTCTGAGCCAGGTTTAACGTTCCTTTAAATCACGGCATATTTTCCTTAAAGGAAAGCTAAAACACATTTCTTCTGACATATAACCCATTAAATTGCTGATTTAAACAAGCCCCTACTTGTCCTTTTAAGTGTTTCCTTTACAGTATTGTAACTTTTAGTAGACAAAACACCTGGTATCTGCCCCTTCCTCTCTTTTATGGTCTGGGCATGCTCAGTGCGCTCAATCTCTCCAATCAGATACATTGTATCACTCGGAAAGAAGGTGTTTGGACTGTTTGCTTTAGTGAATGCTGTATTTTTGTAAATAAAATGTTTCTGCGGTATAAGTCAAGTAAAAGTGCTGTTTAGTCTAAAGATGTCCTTTAAATAAACTCCCCACACCCCATCCCATGTAAAATGTAGTCCGAGTGATGAAAGAAGCTATTTAGGTGGTCACACAAGGCGGGGTGGGGTGAAAAGATGGAAAGAAATGAAGGATAAATGGGACCATCGCTTTACTAATAGTGACGTATAATGATTTCACAGTTGGGGAGAAGCCAAGAGATGATGTAAAACAGACGAAGATACCAGCTGACTGCTCACTAACACAGACATTAGAGATGATATGGAGACGGTCGTCTTTAGAGAGCCATGTGTGCGTAGGGACGCCAAAGACGTGTTGAGGTGATTTCTAGAACTTAATACGTCTCCCTTTTCTAGTAACTGATTGTGTAACGTGACAGACACTTTCAGGCTTATTCAATAAGTGGTACAAAATGGCGCCCATGTTCTTCAGCAACTATTTGTTAGTAGACATATGATTGGTTGAGGCAAATTAACACCTCACTTATTGAATAAGCCCATTCAATTGTTCATTAGATCCCCTCTTCCCACCATTCTCGTTAATGAAAGGAACTACCTTCACCCTCCCGCAAAACACTCGGACAGCCTCTCCGTACCTTGCTGTCTGCGCTTGAGGCGGCGCCTGGCCCTCCGCCTGTTCATCATGCAGGCGAAGATGATGCTGAGAATAACGGCCAAACTGAGGAAGCAGGCTCCTCCCACTACACCGGCTAGCAACGGTTTTTGTTCCAGCTCTGGGTTCTCCGTGTGCGAAGGGTAAACTTTCATCCCTGTTGAGTTAAAAGACTAGAGATTAGAGGTGCAGGAACCCATCATCTAGACTGCAGGAAACCACAATGACTGCCTCTTTGTAATTAGTTTCTATATCTCTCAATGGAGTGGTCCATACAAGCCACAGTAACTTCAGCAGCCAATGGGTTTACAGATGCAACCTGTTTACTACTAAACACCTTAAAGGATTTAAGATATTTAAAGGACAATTATACTCTAACACCCCTACTAACCCTACTATCTTCAGGGCCAAACACAAAAACATACCTCCTTACACCACAAAGACACAGGTACACATACAGACAAGCATTGTGGTGGGAATGTGATGGTTTGGGGCTGCATGAGTACTGCTGGCACTGGGGAGCTACAGATCATTGAGAGGACCATGATTGCCAACATGTACTGTGACATACTGAAGCAGAGCATGATCCCCTCCCTTCGGAATGGAACACGGGAAGTATTCCAACAAGATAATGACCCCAAACACACCTCCAAGATGACCACTGCCTTGCTAAGGACACTGAGCGTAAAGGTGCTGGACTGGCCAAGCATGTCTCCAGACCTAAACTGTATTGGGCATCTGTGGGGCATCCTCAAATGGAAGGAGGAGTAATGAAAGGTCTCTTACATCCACCCGCTTACTGATGTCGACATGGGGGTGTAAGAGGTTTCCAGTGCCAACCTGTGAAGCTTTAGTAAATTCCATGCCAGTCCACACAAAATATTGACACTTTTGGGCACAATTTGTACATTTTGTACTTAGGGGTGTAGACGTTTATACATTAATGTCTGTGTGTTGAGTTATTTTAAGTGGACAGCAAATTTACACTGTTATACAAGCTGTACACTGACTACTTTACATTGTATGAAAGGGTCATATCTTCAGTGTTGTCCCATGGAAAGTTATAATAAATATTTACACAAATGTGAGGGTGTACTGTCTATTGGGAGATTTGTGAGTGCCTTATATGTAACTCTCGCTATGCTGTGCTCAGCCTGGTATATCTCATCGCCCCCTAATGGTACACTGAATAACTGCATTAAAACTACTGCATATAAGCATTTAGTTAATTCCTATTACAATGTGTAACTTTATATAACAGAGCATGTGAAATTATAACAAAATATCAATTTACGGATTAGATCTAGAAAATTAACTTTTGACCTTTCCTTGTATTGCGGCTATGTAAAAAGTATTTTGATTTAAACTTTCCCTTAATAAAAGTTATGTGTGTGTGTGAGATGTTTTTAAGTAGGGTCCCCAGGCAAGAACATAATAAATAATGATAACAGCCCCAGCCTATGATTTTCTTGATTTCCGGTGCAGACGCCTAGAAGATCCAATCAGAAGATCCTCCTACACTTCCTGTTACAAAGCTGTCACCTACAGCTTTGTAACAGGAAGTATAGGAGGATCTTCTGATTGGATCTTCTATTCCTAACACCCACCTGCTGTGGAGACATTTACGCTGTTACTGGGGTCGCTGATGTAATCGCCAGCAAAGGCAACGAGACGGAATTCGTACACGGCGTCCTATAGAAGAAAAGAGAGGAGCCTTATGGGTGTAACTTTATATATCATTTTTTTTTTTTTTTTGGACAATAGCCCGTTAGTCCATTAACAGATTATAATCTAAAAGCAATTTATTGACTGGGCCCCAATCCAATTTAACTATTAAGGGGAAGTCATGGATTCTATCTGAATGTAGCAGTGAATTCAGTTTTGATGTGACTTAAAGGGCATCTCCACCTATGAAACTAAAGATTTCCGTAGTGTAGGGTACCCCAGTCCAACCCCAACCTCTGTGTTAGATTTGTAAAACAAGCCTCAGAAACAGACTTACCACAATCGTTCCCTCTGCGTTCTGCTCCCTGTTTGAGAGTCAGCCAATCACAGGCACAGCTGCCGGTTATGCAGAGAGCCGAGGGAACCCAGTTGGGTAAGTCTATTTCTGGGGTTTGTTTTACAGAACTAACACGGCGGTTGGGGATGGACTGGGGTACCTTACACTACGGAAAACAGAAAGGCTCCCCTGCGCATGCCTGCAACCTCAATGAAGACAAGGAAGAAGAAGCAGACATCCGGATGACTGACAGCCAGGCTCCTGCTCTTCACTTTCTGGGCCTTTGGACAGACACTGCAGGAGAACCATTTGGACCAGTAGTGGGTTAAATTTTGGTTTTGGGGTTGGACATGCCCTTTAATATTATTCAATGTACAATGGTCTAGATTACTGAAACTTACATATGGCACCTTTATTGGTTAACTGAGATAACCATAGCAAGGTTTCAGAACATCATAATGTATTTAACTCCTCTGGTTATCCTCTCAGCTTGCTCTATCAACTATGGTTATTTTCTCAGCTTGCAATGGTTATCATCTCAGCTTGCTATGGTAATTTTATCGGCCTTCTATGGTTATCATCTCAGCTTGCTATAGTTATCATCTCAGCTTGCTATAGTTATCATCTCAGCTTGCTATGGTTATTTTATTAGCTTTCTGTGGTTATTTTATCAGCTTGCTATTGTTATCATTTCAAATTGCTATGGTTATTTTATCAGCTTTCTGTGGTTATCACCTCAGCTTGCTATGGTTATCATTTCAGCTTGCTATGGTTATCATTTCTGCTTGCTATGGTTATTTTCTAAGTTTGCTATGGTTATCATCTCAGCTTGCTATGGTTATCATTTCAGCTTGCTATGGTTATCATCTCAGCTTGCTATGGTTATCATCTCAGCTTGCTATGGTTATCATCTCAGCTTGCTATGGTTATCATCTCAGCTTGCTATGGTTATCATCTCAGCTTGTTATGGTTATCATCTCAGCTTGCTATGGTTATCATCTCAGCTTGCTATGGTTATCATCTCAGCTTGCTATGGTTATCATTCCTCATCACTTGCATGGTATCATTCTCAGCTTGCTATGGTTATCATCTCAGCTTGCTATGGTTATCATCTCAGCTTGCTATGGTTATCATCTCAGCTTGCTATGGTTATCATTTCAGCTTGCTATGGGTTTAATTTCAGCTTGCTGTGGATATCATCTATTCCTATATATATCATCTAAGTTTACTAACGGTATTACACTGTAACAGGATTATCCAACTGGAGGCTTGCCGGACAACTCCCAGCATTCTCCTGCAAACAACAGAAGGGAGACAAGAAGTACTGAGAGATATAGTTTTCAAACTTCAGAAGGGATGCTGGTTATTCATCCCAGCCATATTAGGTGCAAACAGCATCATAAAGAACTGAACTCATCGCTACAGGTACCAAATGATGGTTGGATGCACCAAACTATTTATATCTGGTGACCACTGAGGGGCACTGCACAGGTGTGCAGCCAGTCACAGACATTTGCTAGGTCACCCAAAAGCACGTGTTTATTACAAATATATTTATTAACTCATTTTACTCACCAGAGCCATCTGGTGGTTATTTTGTTACACTACACATCATTATTGTCCTCACCTTGACCAGCCCAGGAACCACAATGTGGGTTTGAGTTGTAGGAATGGATTCATCCAGAAGCTCCCAGGCCCCTTCGTCCCGTCGGAATTCCAGGCCGTACCCTCTCAGCGGCAATGAAGAGCTCAGTGGGGGGGACCACAGGAGAAACACCCCACCTTCTGTCTCATTGGCAGACAGGTAGCGAGGAGGGGAAAGGCTGTCAGTTGGCTCAGAGGTGGGTACAGGGGGAAGCAGTGTGGTAGCAGGAAAATCTAAAACAATGACCAACAATATGTAACAACAAACAGAACAAAATAATACTGACGTTTATAGGTGTCGCTACTTCTTTCCAACACTAGGTGGCACCTTAGAAACCAATGACCCTTGGGCCCCAACATAACAAAAACTGTAGAGCTTAATCATATATAATAAAATCCTAACAGCTGTGTTCCGTGCCTCCGTGTGTGCATGTGTGTCACTGAAGTTCCTATGGACTCACCACTAGAGGGAGATTTCCTGCGGTTTCAATTGATTCACCACTAGAGGGAGAAATGAAAGAAACACACACAGAGGCACGGATATACAATAAAAGACAAAAATGGCAGGATCACGGCAAGGTAAGACGCTCCCTCATTGAATTCCCCTGCTCGTGTCTTTACCTGGAAAACTGTGGGAGAAAATTCAGTAAAAGTAATAGAAAGAAAAGCAATTTGGCTCACGACACTAAATAAGGTGTCATTGTCCCTTTCAGGGAAAGTGATTTATTATTTAATTTCTTTGCCCCCTCCACTTACTAAGTGGCATCGCAGACACAATTTCACTGAATGGCCCCGTGCCCAGCTTGTTCTGGGACAAGATGCTAAACTGGTAGGCAGTGTCCACCTGCAGATTCTCAACCAACAGGTAGGTGGCGCCAATAGCGGTCGGTAGTGATATCCAATCATGGTGCCCGCGAGTCATTCTCTTTACCCTGAATGGGGAAAGGAGAAATGGTCAGAGGCAAGCAGGAGAAAGTACATAGAAACAATAACAGACAATGGACGGGATGGAAATCTAAGAGATGGTTGTGGCCAAGAAATGGTATTAGCTACATTATCTTTAGAAACATTTCTACTGCCAAAGAGATTATCTGATTGGCTCCTGGGTAACACAGGTTCCTATTGGCTATTTGACATTTAGAAGTTGTGATTTGATGAGTGAGGTAGAGAGCTAGCCCAGCCCACCAAGTGACCAGGGTCAAAGAGGACATGAGTTAATGTGGAGAGGAATAAAGAAAAGGATGAAACCTTGTGGCCCTAGGTCTAATGTTTTCTTTGGGGCCAATAGCATGGCGCTGTATTTATGAAGGTTAGTAAGTGACTAAGGACTCACAGCGGAGCATACCAAACGCTGAACCTTTGGAAGTATCCGCCATCGAACCCAGGAACCCAGGACACATTGACTGCGGCGACCAGCGACTGGGCCGAGACGTTCACTACAGCGTGTGGACTGGTCCCTGCAACAGATTCCATGGGTTTTAAAAGATGAAAGACAACAATGGCAGAGACCAGACAAGGAGACTATAGAGAAAACCTGGAACCAAAGAGCCTTTAAATGTATGTTCAGATCCAACTTCCCCTTAAAGGGTCACTATACTCACTGAAACAACTTTTCTGAAACTACAATTTGAGAGAAGTAAAATGGTGGTACTCCCATATTTATCTGTGCTTGCTTTGTCATTAAATTATTAATGTTTAGTGAGTGCTCCTAATTCCCCCCACCCTCCCTTACTCACTGCCTCCTTGTAGTGTCTGCGACACTTATAAGTTCTGCACAGCCTCACCATGGACACTGCTCTGCTTACACATCTCCCTCCCTCCCCCTGCTGTCTTTCCTCTGCTGATTCTCTTAAATGTTGCAGAAAGTGTGCTGGCAGACAGGCAAAGTGGTCAGGCATGGGTCACATATTATAATTTCTACTACTGGAGTGACAGGTCTTTCCCTGTAAATGCTGTGATTTCAAATGATGATTTCTCAGAATCTGCAGCTCAGATTTAAAATCTAAAAAAGTTTTGGAGTGGTGGGATATTGCTGTATCTTTAATACCTATTCATAATCATAATACATCTGAAATCTTATACCCTACTCTTTATTTGTTCTGCCTTCACTCCATTCAGGTTTACAGTGCCACCAGGTGGCCAAGAATTGTATGTGCACCCTATACATAGTGACGATCTACTAGCCCTAGCAGTTTTACTGACCCATAGAGAGTAAAAGATGGTTATTTTCTATTAAAAAAAAAAGTCCAGTTAAAAGGATTAGCATTTTATGGGCTACATGTTTTTTAGCCTGAACTTATCCTTTAAAGGGCAACTGTGGTCTCAAAACAAGTTAGGGTTAAATGAAAGCCTGCAGTGTTTCCTTTACACTGAGCCAACAATCACATCTCTGGCTGGAGCCTGTGAGAAATTACATTGGGGGTGAATGTTCAAACTTCCTGCTTCCAGTAGGTTGAGTGACATCACCTGACCTCTGCCGGCCCTTTTCCCCGGGGGGAGAAGCATGCTCAGTTAAGACTTATTGCTGGGGAAATCAGGAAGTACCTGAGGAAAAAATTGACAGTTGAGAAGGGGAGCCTATTAATGCAGACAGGCTGGTCACATGACTACAAGCTGGTCACATGGCTAAAAACAAAAAGAGTTCAACCAGGAAGTTACATTGCTGAACCTTTCCAGCAATAACTTCTCACAAATTGTATCTAGAGATGTGATTTAGGTTTTATTGTGAAGGTACGATAGAAGGTTTTATATATAATCCTCACTAGTTTCGAGACCACAGTTACCCTTTAAGGACCCCGGGATTTTAAATATCTTAAAAACTGCCCCATTCTAACAGCAAAAATTATTATTCAGTGATAATGGATTAAAATAGAATCCCCCCACAACCAAATCCCCTCACCGAGTACGTAGACCGTTGTGTGTGCACTGATCGTGGCCACATTATTGGAGGCTGTGCACTGCCATATCCCATGCTCCTCCTTGGTGAGGGGTCGGAACACTAGGCTGCTATTTGTGTCCATCTGAGCGGCACTTTTTCCTGGTGGACCCAACTGCAGGATAAAAAGATGGTTTATGTGATTGTGACAATTCCCTGAACTGTACTTACTGTACTCGTGCTCACTGTACTTACTGTACTCGTGCTCACTGTACTTACTGTACTCGTGCTCACTGTGCTTACTGTACTCGTGCTCACTGTGCTTACTGTACTCGTGCTCACTGTGACAGTGAGGCATGATACAGGAAGTACAGTGAGCATAAGTACAGTAAGTACAGTGAGTACAGTGAGCATGAGTACAGGAAGTACAGTGAGCATGAGTACAGGAAGTACAGTGAGCATGAGTACAGTAAGTACAGTGAGTACAGTCAGCATGAGTACAGGAAGTACAGTGAGCATAAGTACAGTAAGTACAGTGAGTCCAGTGAGCATGAGTACGGAAGTACAGTGAGCATAAGTACAGTAAGTACAGGAGTTACAGTGAGCATGAGTACAGGAAGTACAGTGAGCATAAGTACAGTAAGTACAGTGAGTACAGTGAGCATGAGTACAGGAAGTACAGTGAGCATAAGTACAGTGAGCATAGCGACAGTGAGACGTGAGGAGTACAGGAAGTACAGTGAGCATAAGTACAGTAAGTACAGGAAGTACAGTGAGCATAATACAGTGAGATGAGTACAGTGAGTACAGTGAGCATGAGTACAGGAAGTACAGTGAGCATAAGTACAGTAAGTACAGTGAAATGAGTACAGTAAGTACAGTGAGCATGAGTACAGGAGAATACAGTGAGCATGAGTACAGGAAGTACAGTGAGCATAAGTACAGTGAGCATGAGTACAGTGAGTACAGAAATGAGCATGGTACAGAAGTGACAGAGCTAGTACAGTAAGTACAGTGAGCATGAGTACAGGAAGTACAGTGAGCATAAGCACAGTGAGCATGAGTACAGGAAGTACAGTGAGCATAAGTACAGTAAGTCCAGTGAGTACAGAGAGCATGAGTACAGTAAGTACAGTGAGCACGAGTACAGTAAGCACAGTGAGCACGAGTACAGTACGTACATTGAGTACAGGGAGCATGAGTACAGTAAGTACAGCGAGCATGAGTTCAGGAAGTACAGTGAGCATAAGTACAGTAAGTACAGTGAGCACGAGTACAGTGAGTACAGTGAGCACGAGTACAGTGAGTACAGTGAGCATGAGTACAGTAAGTACAGTGAGCACGAGTACAGTAAACACAGTGAGCATAAGTACAGTAAGTACAGTGAGCACGAGTACAGTAAGCACAGTGAGCACGAGTACAGTACATACAGTGAGTACAGGGAGCATGAGTACAGTAAGTACAGTGAGCATGAGTCAGGAAGTACAGTGAGCATAAGTACAGTAAGTACAGTAAGTACAGTGAGCACGAGTTTACAGTAAGCACAATGAGAACGAGTACAGTACGTACAGTGAGTACAGTGAGCATGAGTACAGTAAGTTACAGTGAGCATGAGTACAGGAAGTACAGTGAGCATAAGTACAGTAAGTACAGTGAGCATGAGTACAGTAAGTACAGTGAGCACGAGTACAGTAAGCACAGTGAGCACAAGTACAGTACGTACAGTGAGCATGAGTACAGTAAACACAGTGAGCACGAGTACAGTAAGCACAGTGAGCACGAGTACAGTAAGTACAGTGAGCACGAGTACAGTAAGTACAGTGAGCACGAGTACAGTAAGTACAGTGAGCACGGGTACAGTAAGTACAGTGAGCACAAGTACAGTAAGTACAGCCCACGTGAGCACGGGTACAGTAGCACAGTGAGCACGAGTAAAGAAACAGTGAGCACGAGTACAGTAAGCACAGTGAGGCACGAGTATACAGTAAGCACGAGTAGAGCAAGAGTACAGTAAGCACAGTGAGCACAGTACAGTGAGCACGAGTACAGTAAGCACAGTGAGCACGGGTACAGTAGCACAGTGAGCACGAGTACAGTAAGACAGTGAGCACGCGACAGAACACAGTGAGCACGGGTACAGTAAGTACAGTGAGCACGAGTACAGTAAGCACAGTGAGCACGAGTACAGTAAGTACAGTGAGCACGAGTACAGTAAGCACAGTGAGCACGAGTACAGTAAGCACAGTGAGCACAAGTACAGTAAGCACAGTGAGCACGGGTACAGTAAGCACAGTGAGCACGAGTACAGTAAGTACAGTGAGCACGAGTACAGTAAGCACAGTGAGCACAGGTACAGTAAGCACAGTGAGCACGAGTACAGTAAGCACTGAGCACGAGTACAGTAAGCACAGTGAGACGAGTACAGTGAGCACGAGTACAGTAAGCACAGTGAGCAGTACAGAAGCACAGTGAGCACGAGTTACATAAGCACAGTGAGCACGAGTACAGTAAGCACAGTGAGCCACGAGGTACAGTAAGTACAGTGAGCACGAGTACAGTAATACAGTGAGCACGAGTACAGTAAGCACAGTGAGCACGAGTACAGTAAGTACAGTGAGCAGAGACAGTAAGACAGTGAGACAGACGTAAGCACATGAGCACGAGTAACAGTAGTACAGTGGAGCACGAGTACGTAAGCACAGTGAGCACGAGTACAGTAAGCACAGTGAGCACGAGTACAGTAAGCACAGTGAGCACCCGTACAGTAGCACAGTGAGCAGAGACAGTAAGCACAGTGAGCACGAGACAGTAAGACAGTGAGCACGAGTACAGTAAAGTACAGTGAGGCACGAGTACAGTAAGACAGTGAGCACGATACAGTAAGACAGTGAGACGAGTACAGTAAGCACAGTGAGGCACGGGTACAGTAAGCACAGTGAGCACGAGACAGTAAGCACGTGGCACGAGTACAGTAAGCACAGTGAGCAGAGTACAGTAAGCACAGTGAGCACGAGACAGTAAGCACAGTGGCCAGTACAGTAAGTACAGTGAGCACGAGTACAGTAAGTACAGTGAGCACGAGTACAGTAAGTACAGTGAGCACGAGTACAGTAAGCACAGTGAGCACGAGTACAGTAAGCACAGTGAGCACGAGTACAGTAAGTACAGTGAGCACGAGTACAGTAAGTACAGTGAGCACGAGTACAGTGAAGTACAGTTCAGGGATGTCACAACACATAAACCATCTTTTATCCTGCAGTTGGGGCCACCAGGAAAAAGTGCCGCTCAGATGGACACAAATAGCAGCCTGTGTTCCGACCCCTCACCAAGGAGGAGCATGGGATTATGGCAGTGCACAGCCTCCAATAATGTGGCCACGATCAGTGCACACACAACGGTCTACGTACTCGGTGAGGGGATTTTTGTGGGGGGATTTATTTAATCCATTATCACTGAATAATAATTTTTGTGTAGAATGGGGCAGTTTTAAGATATTTAAAATCCCGGGGTCCTTAAAGGGTAACTGTGGCTCGAAATGTGAGGATTATATATAAAACCTTCTATCGTACATTCACAAAAAAACCTAAATCACACTCTAGATACAATTGGTGAGAAGTTATGCTGGAAAGGTTCAGCAAGTTAACTTCCTGGTGACACTTCTTTTTTTAGCCATGTGACCAGCTTGTAGTCATGGGACCAGCTGTCTGCATTAATAGGCTCCCCTTCTCAACTGTCAATTTTTCCTCAGGTACTTCCTGATTTCCCCAGCAATAAGTCTAGAAGAGCATGCTTCTCCCCCCGGGGAAAAGGGCGGCAGAGGTAGGTGATGTCACTCAACCTACTGGAAGCAGGAAGTTTGAACATTCACCCCCAATGTAATTCTCACAGGCTCCAGCAGAGATGTGATTGTTGGCTCAGTGTAAAGGAAAACAATGCGGCTTTCATTTAACACTAACTTGTTTGAGACCACAGTTGCCTTTAAAGGATAAGTTCAGGCTAAAAAACTGTAGCCATAAAATGCTATCCTTTAACTGGACTTTTTTTTTTAATAGAAAAATAACCATCTTTTACTCTCTAGGTCAGTAAAAATGTAGGGCTAGGAGATCGTCACTATGTATAGGGTGCAATAACAATTCTTGGCCACCTGGTGGCACTGTCCCTGAATGGAGTGAAGCAGAAACAAATAAGAGTAGGGTATAAGATTTCAGATGTATTATGATTATGAATAGGTATAAAGATACAGCAATATCCCACACTCCAAAACTTTTTAGATTTTAAATCTGAGCTGGCAGATTCTGAGAATCATCATTTGAAATCACAGCATTTACAGGGAAAGACTCGTCACTCCAGTAGTAGAAAATTATAATATGACCCATGCCTGACCACTTTGCCTGTTGCCAGCACACTTCGCAACATTTAAGAGAATCAGCAGAGGAAGCAGCAGGGGAGGGAGGGAGATGGTAAGCAGAGCAGTGTCCATGGTGAGGCTGTGCAGAACTTATAAGGTCGCAGGACACTAAAGGAGGCAGGGAGTAAGGGAGGGTGGGGGGAATTAGAGCACTTCACTAAACATAATAATTTAATGACAAAGCAAGCACAGATAAATATGGGAGTACCACCATTTACTTCTCTCAAATTGTAGTTTCAGAAAAGTTGTTTCAGTGAGTATAGTGACCCTTTAAGGGGAAGTGGATCTGAACATACCTAAAGGCTCTTTGGTCCAGGTTTTCTCTATAGTCTCCTGTCTGGTCTCTGCCATTGTTGTCTTTCATCTTAAAACCCATGGAATCTGTGCAGGGAACCAGTCCACACGCTGTAGTGAAACGTCTCGGCCCAGTCGCTGGTCGCCGCAGTCAATGTGTCCTGGGTTCCTGGGTCGAGGCGGATACTCCAAAGGTTCAGCGTTGGTATGCTCGCTGTGAGTCCTTAGTCACTACTAACCTTCATAAATAAGCGCCTGCTATTGGCCCCAAAGAAAACATTAGACTAGGGCCACAAGGTTTCATCCTTTCTTTATCCCTCCACATTAACTCTGTCCTCTTTGACCTGGTCAATTGGTGGGCTGGCTAGCTCTCTACCCACTCATCAAATCACAACTTCTAAATGTCAAATAGCCAATAGGAACACCTGTGTACCCAGGAGCCAATCAGAGAATCTCTTTGGCATAGAAAGTTCTAAAGATAATGTAGCTAATACCCATCTGGCCCACAACCATCTCTAGATTCCATCCCGTCCATGTCTGTATTGGTTCTATGTACTTTCTCCTGCTGCCTTGACCATTCTCCTTCCCAATTCAGGGTAAAGAGAAGACTCGCGGGCACCATGATTGGATATCACTACCGACCCGTATGGCGCCACCTACTGTTGGTTGAGAATCTGCAGTGGGGACACTGCCTACCAGGTAGCATCTTGTCCCAGAAACAAGCTGGGCACGGGGCCATTCAGTGAAATGTGTCTGCGATGCCACTTAGTAAGGTGGAGGGGGCAAAGAAATATAATAATAAAATCCACTTTCCCTGAAAGGACAAGACAACCTTATTAGTGTCGTGAAGCCAATGCTTTTCTTTCTATTTACTTTTAGAATTTCTCCACAGTTTCCAGGTTAAGACACGAGCAGGGGAATTCAATGAGGGAGCGTCTTACCGTCCGTGATCCTGCCATATGTTGTCGTTTATTGTATATCCGTGCCTCTGTGTGTTTCTTTCATTTCTCCCCTCTTGGCTGAACAATTGAAACACGCAGGAATCTCCCTGTGGTGAGTCCATAGGAACATTCAGTGACACCACATGCACACAAGGAGGCACGGAAACACAGCGGTAGGAGTTAATTACTATATGATTAAGCTCTACAGTTTTGTTATGTTGGGGGCCCAGGGTATTGGTTTCTAAGGTGCCAACCTAGTGTGGAAAAGATAAGCTAGCGACACCTAAAACGTCAGTTTATTTTTGTTCTGTTGTGTACATATTGTTGGTCATTGTTTTAGATTTCTCGCTACCACACGCTTCCCCTGACCCCACCTCTGAGCCAATGACAGCCTTTCCCTCCTCGTACCTAGTTGCCAATGAGACAGAAGGTGGGGGTCTCTGTGGTCCCCCCATGGAGCTCTTCATTGCCGATGAGAGGGTACGGCCTGATGAATTCCGACGGGAGAGAAGGGGCTGGGAGCTCTGTGAATCCATTCACAACAAACCCACATTGTGGTTCCTGGGCTGGTCAAGGTGAGGCAATAATGGATGTGTAGGATAACAAAATAACCACCAGATGGCTTGGAGTGATAAAATGAGTTAATAAATATATTGTAATAAATCAAGTGCTTTTGGGTGACCTAGCAAATGTGCTGGGACTGGCTGACCACACCGGTGCAGTGCCTCTCAGTGGTCACCAGTAATAAAATCGTTTGGTGATCAACCATCATTTGGTACAGTAGGATGAGTTCATTCTTATGATGTGTTTGCACCTAATATGGCGGGATGAATAACCAGCACCCTTCTGAAGTTTGAAAACTATCTCACTGTACGTACTGTACTCATGCTCACTGTACTTATGCTCTATAAACCAACAGAGGATTTCTCCAAATCGATGCAGATTTCAGGGATGAGATTACTGCTATCCGTGTGTTAGAGATGATACAAAACACTGTGGTTCATATATACATGATTTAGCTTTAGTTCCCCTTTATGGTTGGTGAGCTACAGAACCTTAAATATATTTTATAAGGTTTTTTACCTTAGACCAACTGATAGTCGGAGGAGGATCCCCCACCGCTGAACAAGGAACAATCAGCTCCCTTCCAACATCTTGGAAGTATTCATCGTTTGGCACGTCAGTGAAGGACGGGGGTTCCTGCCGGAGAAGAACAAGATGAGAATAAAGTGTAGCTACATCCCTGTTACTCACAGACTCCTGGATCCCACCCTCCTCTCAGACTGTACTGCCCCTCAGTCTCATACTATATATTTAATACATCCCTGTTACTCACAGACTCCTGGATCCCACCCTCCTCTCAGACTGTACTGCTCCTCAGTCTCATACTATATATTTAATACATCCCTGTTACTCACAGACTCCTGGATCCCACCCTCCTCTCAGACTGTACTGCCCCTCAGTCTAATACTATATATTTAATACATCCCTGTTACTCACAGACTCCTGGATCCCACCCTCCTCTCAGACTGTACTGCTCCTCAGTCTAATACTATATATTTAATACATCCCTGTTACTCACAGACTCCTGGATCCCACCCTCCTCTCAGACTGTACTGCCCCTCAGTCTCATACTATATATTTAATACATCCCTGTTACTCACAGACTCCTGGATCCCACCCTCCTCTCAGACTGTACTGCCCCTCAGTCTCATACTATATATTTAATACATCCCTGTTACTCACAGACTCCTGGATCCCACCCTCCTCTCAGACTGAACTGCCCCTCAGTCTCATACTATATATTTAATACATCCCTGTTACTCACAGACTCCTGGATCCCACCCACCATATGTGACATCTCTCCATCAACATTTCAGGTGGAACTCCACCCTTTATCAATTCAAAAGAATGCATATTTGTGTGATTTAATACATCCCTGTTACTACCATTTAATTGGACACTATAAAAATGTTTCATTGGAAATAAGATTGTAAGCTCTTCGGGGCAGGGATCTCATTCCTAATGTATCAAGACTTGTTGCACTTATATTCATTTATACATCATTTATATATATATATAATATTCTTCCTTAACCGATGTATGAAATTGTATTTCATTTATTTTTTATCTATCTGTATAATAACTTGCACTTATCCCCTTGTTTGTATAATCTGTATTGTATAGTGTACAGCGCTGTGTCCCCAAGTGGCGCTTTATAAATAAAGTTATACATCCCACCCTCCTCTCAGACTGTACTGCTCCTCAGCTCTAATACTATATATTTAATACATCCCTGTTCTCACAGACTCCTGGATCCCACCTCTCTCAGACGGACTGCCCCTCAGTCTCATACTATATATTTAATACATCCCTGTTACTCACAGACTCCTGGATCCCACCCTCCTCTCAGACTGTACTGCTCCTCAGTCTAATATTATATATTTAATACATCCCTGTTACTCACAGACTCCTGGATCCCACCCTCCTCTCAGATGTACTGCCCCTCAGTCTCATACTATATATTTAATACATCCCTGTTACTCACAGACTCCTGGATCCCACCCTCCTCTCAGACTGTACTGCCCCTCAGTCTCATACTATATATTTAATACATCCTGTACTCACAGACTCTGGATCCCACCCTCCTCTCAGACTGAACTGCCCCTCAGTCTCATATATATATTAATACATCCCTGTTACTCACAGACTCTGGATCCCACCCACCATATGTGAAATCTCTCCATCAACATTTCAGGTGGAGCTCCACCCTTTATCAATTCAAAAGAATGCATATTGTGTGATTTAATACATCCCTGTTACTACCATTTAATTGGACACTATAAAAATGTTCATTGGAAATAAGATTAAGCTCTTCGGGCAGGGATCTTCCTATGTATCAAGACTTGTTGCACTTATATTCATTTATACATCATTATATATATATATAATTCTACTTAAACAGAGTATGAAATTGTATTTCATTATTTTTATCTATCTGTATAATAACTTGCACTTATCCCCTTGTTTGTATAATCTGTATTGTATAAGTGTACAGCGCTGTGTCCCAAAGTGGCGCTTTAAAATAAAGTTATAATACATACTGTATAATCTTTATTGTTATAATGTACAGCGGTGTCCCCAGTAGG
>CM033476.1:321744316-321774836 GCA_019447015.1 Hymenochirus boettgeri
GGATCCCACCCTCCTCTCCGCCGTACTGCTCCTCAGTCTAATACTATAATTAATCATCCTGTTACTCACAGACTCCTGGATCCACACCCTCTCCGACTGTACTCTCCTCAGTCTAATACTATATATATTAATACAATCCCTGTTACTCACAGACTCCTGGATCCCACCCTCCTCTCAGACTGTACTGCCCCCCAGTCTCATACTATATATTTAATACTCACTGTTACTCACAGACTCCTGGATCCCACCCTCCTCTCAGACTGTACTGCTCCTCAGTCTCATACTATAATTTAATACATCCCTGTTACTCACAGATCCTGGACCCACCTCTCTCTCAGAATGTACTGCCTCCTCAGTCTAATACTATAATTTAATACATCCCTGTTACTCACAGACTCCTGGATCCCCCTCCTCTCAGACTGTACTGCTCCTCATCTAATATATATATTGTAATACATCCCTGTTACTCACAGACTCAGATCCCACCCTCCTCTCAGACTGTACTGCCCTCAGTCTCATACTATATATTTAATACATCCCTGGTACTCACGACTCCTGGATCCCCACCCTCCTCTCAGACTGTACTGCCCCTCGTCTCATACTAATATTTAATACATCCCTGTTACTCACAGACTCCTGGATCCACCCTCCTTCAGACTGAACTGCCCCTCAGTCTCATACATATATTTAATACATCCCTGTTACTCAACAGACTCTGGATCCCACCCACCATATGTGACACTCTATCCATCAACATTTCAGTGGAGCTCCACCTTTATCAATTAAAGAATGCATATTTGTGTGATTTAATACATCCTGTTACTACCATTTAATTGGACCTAAAAACTGTGTCATTGGAAATAAAGATGGTAAGATCTTCGGGGCAGGGATCTCATCCTATGTATCAAGACTTGTGCAACTTATATTCATTTATACATCATTTATATATATATAATATTCTTCCAACGATGTATGAAATTGATTTAATTATTTTTATCTATCTGTTATAAAACTTGCACTTATCCCCTTGTTTGTATAATCTGTATTGTATAGTGTACAGAAGCTATTGTGATCCCCCCAAGTGGCGCTTTACAATAAAGTTATAAATACATACTGTATAATCTTTATTGTTATAATGTAACAGCGCTGTGTCCCCAGTGGCGCTTTATAAATAAAGTTATAATACATACTGGTATAATCTTTGTGTATTTAATGTACAGAGTGTGTACCACAAGTGGCGCTTTATAAATAAAGTTATACATACATACTGTATATCTTTATTGTATAATGTACAGCGCTGTGTACCCAAGTGGGCGTTATAAATAAAGTTATACATACACACGTATCTCGTACCTTTAGGATGACTCAGTGGGGTAGAGAAACTACAGCCGTCCCATAACTATTGTAAGGGGCGCACGTGTAGATCCCAAGGGCGTCATCGTTTCCCGTCGCAATTACGAGGGATCCATCCTAATCCACATTACCACCCGGGAACTGGAGACAGGAATGAGAATCATTAGAAGTTAAAGGGTAACTGTGGTCTTATTTTAAACAAGCCTAGACGGTATCCTAGCTTCTCTGGATATTAAATATAGGATTGTTAAGTTACAGCTCCTTGTCTGTTCTGGGCTTATTTGGTCTTTGACAGTCACATGATGTGCTGTGCCCCCAAAAATTGGTTTTTTTTCTGAAAGCCGCAACCATTCTTTGTCATTTCCTCTACTTCTGGACGCCTTAGGGGGAGAAAAGTTTCCTTTTTAGGCTTCTGGCTAGCTTTAAATGATTAAGATGTTGGGGGGTGGGTTATGTTGCAGCAGATGATGCTCTGTTACAGCAGCAGGATACAAGTGGGATGCTCGTGCCAAAGGAGGGGGGGCGGAGCAATGGTTGCAGCATGTGGGGACTGGTTCCTGCAACAGATTCCATTGGGTTCTATAAGAAGAAACAAAACAATGGCAGAGACCAGACAAGGAGACTCTATAGAGAAAAATCTGGAACCAAAGAGCCTGGATGTTTAGATCCCCATTAATACCATTCATTATTAAATACAATGAATCTTTATACCCTCGTCTTCATGCATTTACCAATGAGATAGTTTGCCTTCACTCCATTCAGGGTACAGTGCCACCATTAGTGACATTCTACAAATGCAGACAGACCAACCCTGGCAGGTTTACTGGCCCATAAGACATAGGGGAATACATGGTTATTCTTAGGAGACCGATTGTAGAAGTGAATGTGTCCTGGCCACTTTTCAAGGGTTATTTTGAGCCAGGAGTCCATTCACGATATAACACCAAGATTCCAGCATTGAGTCTTATTCAAAATATAGACACCATACTCTCCCTCTATTTAATAGATTGTTCAATGGCTAAAATCAAACAAGGGTTTTTGTAAAAATGGATTTCCCTTCCCAAACAATTGTATATTTAACAAGATAACCAATTACCGTATATACTCGAGTATAAACCGAGTTTTCAGCTGAAAAATCAAATCAGCCTGAAAACTCGGGACTCGTTTACTACGAGGTGTCAGGCAGATGCTGGGCATTCGGCAGCAGGCGCACTTTTGCTGTACTGGCGCGCGGGCCGTGACGTCAGCCGGCGCGCCCAGTACAGGAATGAGCGCGCAGCTGCCGGAGAATGAATGCCAGAATGCCGAGACAGGGAGAAGAGAGCCAGAAGACAGAGCCCACAGGGAGAAGGAGAAGCCCAAGGGGAAGAGGAGCCCAGAGGGGTACAACTGAACTGGGGTGGGAGGGTGGCATCAAGATGTTTCGGAACTTAACAACTCCCAGCAGCTTATCAGCTGGGAGTTGCAGTTTCAAAAACATATTGAAGCCAATGAGTGGCAGTTTAACCCGGTTATACGCGGGGGGTCAAAAACTTTTATTAGGATTTTAGCAAATTGGTACCTCGGTTATACTCGGGGTCGGTTATATCGAGTAATACGGGTGGAACATGAGCTCTGATTCATTCTGAGTCACATGGAATTATGAGAGAATTTATGTGATGGTTTTACAGTTTTTCCTATGGCCATGTGTTATCTAAGGACAAGGATGGTGTATATTTACAGGAAGCCCTATACAGAAGCAGATACTGTTACTTTTAAGGCCTTAATGATCATTTTAGCCATCAATCAGACTGCTTGGCAATACTTTAACACCCTGTCTGTGTGGGTTAAATCATTCTAGTACAACGTCTGTACAACCAACCATTGCAGATGCACTGAATCTGAAGTCTATATGATACATGGAGATGCCTCTACCTTGCCGCTAGAGGGTCGTGTCCATCTTTGGTCCAATTGACAGACAGTAAGGGGGTTGGCCCTCACGGACACTTGATCACCCCACGAATACCGATAGGTCGGTAGGTTCAGCGGGCATTGTGCTTGTTACATAGGTGGGTCTGTGTATAGTAGTATGCAAGACCAACAAAAAGAACACATAACAGGAAACCGCCAATCAGACAGATGGCAAACACAAATAAAATGTTCTTTTATTTACCCCCTAGAATGTTCTGGTAAGTCGTAAGGAGACCATACAAGCACCAATCCCAGTTGTAACAATTTAAGGAGTTCAGGGTTGATGCCTTTTTCGTCACCCAATGCCAACTTCTACGATCGGGATTGTATTCATCGTTTATTGTTTATGTGTATGGGCTCTTTAAAGGGCAATTTTACCTTTATGAAAAGTTGTATTATGTAAATCTACCCCCACCCCCCAAAAAAGAAGAGAAAAACTGCCATGATTTTGAAGCAGACAGATATAGGGACCAAACCTATTATGCAGTTAATGTTTCTAAGCCCTTTTCCTATGCCTACTCAAAAAAGTTTCTGCCTTCTCTCCCACACTTTTTCTGAGTGATTACAGCTCGCACCTGCTCAGATGGGGCCGCTAGGGGAATTTAGCATTCAATCATTGGCTGATCTAAACTGTCATATCCGACGGACCGCCTCCTAATAAATGAAACAGGAAGCACAATGAGGGGGTAACAGGACATTGTGCGCATTTCAGCGTTCAGTCGTACATCTTTTTATTTTGAAAAATTGCAGTTAAATTATGGCTGCCAGTAGTGTTGTGACTGGAAATGTATGTGCTGTTTCTATTAAAAAACCAGATTTAGAGAAGAAGGGCTCACTGTCACCTGTCACCCCACCCCTTCCCAGCACAGGGCCCCGCTTGGGCTAACTTCCTGTTAGTGTTAGGATTCCTCCCATTCTCTCCAGCAGCACCTATTGCCATTCAGCCGTACTGCAAGGCCTGCCGTCATGGATCTTACATCTTCTTCAGTTTACAAGATAAGGAGTAATATGACGTGATATTAAAATAAAAAACAAGAGACCAAAAAGCATTATCGTATTTCAAAATGATGTTCATTGTATAACGATAGATTTTATATAATTTATTAATAGTCACTTATTTATGTGACCGGTTCTAAAAAAAAATTACCCTAAAAGTATGCACTAAAGGTTAACCCAACAATTAAGTTGACTTCCAGTCCCCTTGCACACTTACGCAGCACAGTCAGGTAGGCACGAGGCGGGGAAGGGGGGCAAGGGATCTCCAATGCCGTTGTTACGGTGGATGCAGTGTGTAATTGTCCGGCATCGTCTGGGGGTCACTTGCTGGAGAAGGAACTCCGTCCACCAGGATCCGGACTCTGGTGGATGTCGGCTAAGGAGGAAGGAGAAAGTAAATTACGAAGGCCCACCAAATCTCATCCCAGTCCATTACTTTACCATTGGAACCAAGAAAAATGATTGCTCAGGTCTCCAGTGGCCTGGTGGTACCAGAGTTTTTAAAGGGTTTGTTTATCACAATGGGATCCAGCAGGAGAAAGGTGGACTGTAGGGGGTACCAAGATGTTTCTTTCTCGTGACAAAAGGGTCTATCATGGGGCATCTAAAGGGGAACTGTGGTCTCCATACAAGTGGCATTATTATAAGAGCAAACGTCTACGTTAAACCGACTCCAGGGGTGATGATTCTTGCTGCCAGTCCTATCCAAAGTACAGAAGCATATAAAGGGTGTTTGTCCCTGCTAAGGAGTCTGTGAGTAACAGGGATGTATTAAATATATAGTATGAGACTGAGGGGCAGTACAGTCTGAGAGGAGGGTGGGATCCTGTAGTCTGTGAGTAACAGGGATGTATTAAATATATAGTATAAGACTGAGGAGCAGTACAGTCTGAGAGGAGGGTGGGATCCAGGAGTCTGTGAGTAACAGGGATGTATTAAATATATAGTATTAGACTGAGGAGCAGTACAGTCTGAGAGGAGGGTGGGATCCAGGAGTCTGTGAGTAACAGGGATGTATTACTGTACTTACTGTACTCGTGCTCACTGTACTTAACTGTACTTGTGCTCACTGTGCTTACTGTACTCGTGGCTCAACTCAACGGTGCTTACTGACTCGTGCTCACTGTGCTTACTGTACTCGTGCTCACTGTGCTTACTGTACTCGTCCTCACTGTGCTTACTGTACCGTGCTCACTGTCTTACTGTACTCGTGCTCACGTGCTGTACTGTACTCGTGCTCACTGTGCTTACTGTACTCGTGCCTCACTGTACTTACTGTACTTACTCGCTTTATAAATAAAGTTATACATACATACTGTATAATCTTTATTGTATAATGTACAGCGCTGTGTCCCCAAGTGGCGCTTTATAAATAAAGTTATACATACATACTGTATAATCTTTATTGTATAATGTACAGCGTTGCGTACCCAAGTGGCGCTTTATAAATAAAGTTATACATACACACGTATCTCGTACCTTTAGGATGACCTCAGTGGGTAGAGACACTCCAGCCGTCCCATAACTATTGTAAGGGGCGCACGTGTAGATCCCAAGGGCGTCATCGTTTCCCGTCGCAATTACGAGGGATCCATCCTCATCCACATACCACCCTGGGAACTGGAGACAGGAATGAGAATCATTTAGAAGTTAAAGGGTAACTGTGGTCTCTATTTTAAACAAGCCTAGTACGGTATCCCTAGCTTCTCTGGATATTAAATTATAGGCTTGTTAAGTTACAGCTCCTTGTCTGTTCTGGCTATTTGAGTCTGTGACAGTCACATGATGTGCTGTGCCCCCCAAAATTGTGTTTTTTCTGAAGCCGCAACCATTCTTTGTCATTTCCTCTACCTCTGGACGCCTTAGGGGGAGAAAAAGTTTTCTTTTTAGGCTTCTGGCTAGCTTTAAATGATTAAGATGTTTGGGGGTGGGGCTTATGTTGCAGCAGATGATGCTCTGTTACAGCAGCAGGATACAAGTGGGCATGCTCGTGCCAAAGGCATGGGGGGGGCGGAGCAATGGTGCAGCATGTGGACTGGTTCCTGCAACAGATTCCATGGGGTTTAAAATAAGAAGAAACACAACAATGGCAGAGACCAGACAAGGAGACTCTATAGAGAAAATCTGGAACCAAAGAGCCTGGATGTTTAGATCCCCATAATACCCATTCATTATTATAATACAACTGAAATCTTATACCCTCGTCTTCATGCATTTACCAATGAGATCTGTTCTGCCTTCACTCCATTCAGGGTTACAGTGCCACCATTAGTGACATTCTACAAATGCAGACAGACCAACCCTGGCAGGTTTACTGGCCCATAGAGATAGGGTAATACATGGTTATTTTCTTAGGAGACCGATTGTAGAAGTGAATGTGTCCTGGCATCTTTTCAAGGGTATTTTTAGTCCAGGAAGTCCATTCAGATATAACAAAGATTCCAGCATATTCTTATATCAAATAGACACCATTACTTCCCTCTTATTTAAATAGATTAGTCAATGGCTTAAATATCAACAAGGGTGTAAAAATGGATTTCCCCTTCCCAACCATTGTATATTTATACAAGATAACCAATTAACAATGAGCTCTGATCATTCTGAGTCACATGGAATACTGAGAGACTTTATGTGATTGGTTTACAGTTTTTACTATGGACCATGTGTTATTTTAAGGAAGATGGTATATTTACAGGAAGCCCTATACAGAAGCAGATCACTGTTTACTTTTAAGGCCTTAATGATCATTTTAGCCCTCAATCAGACTGCTTGGCAATCCCTTAACACCCTGTCTGTGTGGGTAACTCATCTAGAAACGTCTGTACAACAACCATTGCAGATGCCAATGATCTGAAGTCTATATTGATACATGGAGATCTCCTTACCTTGTCCAGCTCTAGGGCGTGTCCATCTTTGGTCCAATTGACAGACAGTAAGGGAGGGTTGGCCCTCACCGGACACTTGATCACCCCACGCATACCGATAGGTAGGTAGGTCTCAGCGGGCATGCTTGTTACATAGGCTGGGTCTGTGTAAGAGTAATGCAAGAACACATAACAGAACCGCAATCAGACAGATGGCAACACAAAATAAAATGTTCTTTTATTTACCCCCCTAGAATGGTCTGGTAGTCTTAAGGAGCCCATACAAGCACCAATCCCAGTTGTACAATATCAGGATGTTTCCAAGGGTTTTATGCCTTTTTCGGTCCCAATGCCAATTATACGATATCGGGATTGTATCATCGTTATTGTTATGTGTATGGGCTCCTTTAAAGGGCAATTTTACCCCTTAAATGAAAAGTTGTATATATGTAAATCTCCCCCCACCCCCCAAAAAAGAAAACTGCAATGATTTGAAAGCAGACAGATATAGGACCAACCTATTATGCAGTTAAATGTTTTTCTAGCCCTTTCCTCTGCCTCTCAAAAAGTTTCTGCCTTCTCTCCACACTTTCTGAGTGCATTACAAGCTCGCACATGCTCAGATGGGGCAGCTAGGGGATTAGCATTCAATCATTGGCTATGATCTCAACTGTCATATCCATGACGGACAGCCTCTAACTAAATGAAACAGGAAGCACAATGAGGGGTAACAGGACATTGTGCTGCATTTCAGGTTAGTCTTACATCTTTTATATTTTGAAAAATTGCAGTTAAATATGGCTGCCAGGTAGTTGTGTGACCTGGAAATGTATGTTCTGTTTCTATATAAAACCCAGATTAGCAGAAAGAAGGGCTCACTGTCACCTGTCACCCCCACCCCCACCCCACGCCAGGGGCCACGCTTGTGTAATCTTCCTGTTAGTGTTAGGATTTCCTCCCATTCTCTCCAGCAGCACCTATTGCCCATTCAGGGTACTGCAATGGGTCCTGCGTCCATGGATTTACATCTTTCTTTCAGTTTACAAGATAAGGAGTAATATGACGTATAAAAAAAAAACAAGAGACCAAAAAGCATTCATTGTATTTCAAATGAGTTCATGTATAACGATATATTATATCATTTATAATAGTCACTCTATTTATGTGACCGCTAAAAAATACCCTAACAGTGTGCACTAAAGGTAACCCAACAATACGTGACTTCCAGTCCCCTGCACACTTACGCAGCACAGTCAGGTAGGCCGAGGCGGAAGGGGATCTCCACATGCCGTTACTGGGGATGCAGGTGTACTGTCCGGCATCGTCTGGGGTCACTTGCTGGAGAAGGAAACTCCCGTCCACCAGGATACGGACTCTTGGTTGGAGTCGGCTAAGGATGGAGGAGAAAGTAAAGTTACGAAGGCCACAAATCTCATCCCAGTCATTAACTTTACCCATTGGAACAAGAAAATGATCTGCTCATGGTCCATGTGCCTGGTACAGTAGTTTAAAGGGTTTGTTTATCCCAATGGGATCCAGCAGGAGAAATGGTGGACCTGTAGGTGGTACCAAGATGTTCTCTTTCTCGACAAAAGGGTTCTCCTGGTGGCCATCTTTAAAGGGGAACTGTGGTCTCCATACAAGTGGCCTTTATTATAAAGAGCACACTTCTACCTTTAAACCGACTCCAGGGTGATGATTCTTGCTGCAGTCTATCCAAAGTTACAGAGCTAAAAAGGGTGTTTATTCCTGCTAGCACTGTGAGCTGTGACATCACCAGCACTTGGGGTCTGCCTCCAGGTTTAAGGCAGGAGCATGCTCACTGCTGGGACAGAGCATCATCAGCTGCATCATAAGCCCAGCTCACAAACATCAGAATAATTTTCAAAGCTAGCCACAAGCCTGAAAAGTAAAACTTTTCTTTCCCTAAGGTGTCCATGGGTAGAGGAAAGGACAGAGAATGGTTGCAGGTCTGAAACTAGCTTCAGAAAATAGGGCTGTCTTGTGTAAAGTGTAACTTACATGCCTATAACGTAAGATCAAGAGAAGCTAGACACATCTGCCTAGGCTTGTATTAGAGTGCAAGTTTTCATAAAGGGCACTTGTATGGAGACCCCAGTTGCCTTTTCATTTCAGAATAATCATTTTCTGTAAACTCCAAAACTGATCAAAATAAATGATTTGGGGTAATAATGATTTAGGGGAAATAGTTTGGGTAATAATGATTTGGGGTAATAATTGGAGTAATAATGGTTTGGGGTAATATTTGAGGTAATAGTTGGAGTAATAATGATTTTGGGTAATAATAATTTGGGGTAATAGCTGGGGTAATATCTGGGGTAATAATGATTTGGGGTCTTACTAGATGGGTAGTAGTAACAAGATTTGAGGGTGGTATGGAATATGATTTGGGGTAATAGTTGGGGTAATAATAATTTGCAGTTATATTTGGGGTAATAATGATTTGGGTTATAGTTGGGGTAATAATGATTTGGGGTAATAGTTGGGGTAATAATGATTAGGGGTAATAATGATTTGGGGTAATAGTTGGGGTAATAATAATTTGCAGTTATAGTTGGGGTAATAATTGGGGTAATAATGATTTGGGTTATAGTTGGGGGAATAATGATTAGGAGTAATAGTTGGGGGTAATAATAATTTGCAGTTATAGCTGGGATAATATTTGGGGTAATAATGATTTGGGTAATAGTTGGGGTAATAATGATTTGGGGTAATAGTTGGGGTAATAATGATTTGGGGTAATAGTTGGGGGTTGTTGGTGGTATAAGGATTTGGGTAATTAGTTGGCCTGGGTAATTGGTATTCCAATGATAGGGGTTTATATAGTTGGATTCTCTTTTTCCCTCCCTTTTGCCCTCGTGCAGTCTAATCCAACTCCATTGGCTCCCCTTGCGTCTGGTGGAATAGTTGGGTAATAATAATTGCAGTTATATTTGGGGTGTCTCAATACTACAGGATCCTTGGGTCTATATGTTTGTCCCCCCGGTAAGGGTTCTGGTCTGGTAATCCAATGATTGGGTCGGTAATAGTTGGCGTTTTTCTTCCCCCCTTTCGGTATAATTAATTGATTAGGCATCGCGTAATAATGCATTTGGGGTAATGTTGGGTTCGGTTAACTAATAATTCTGCCAGTAATAGTGCGGTGACGGTAATAATTGGCGGTAAAGAATTCAGATTGGCGGGCTCATAAGTTGGTGCCCCGGCAATAATGATTCGCTGACCCTCTGGTTAAATGTGGGCGCGTTAATAATATTATTTTCCTTGCAGCCCCAGTTTATTAGTGGCGGTATACTACTTATTGGGGGTGGTAATAATGATTGTGATGGTTAATTTAGTTTTGGCTTCTTGTTCTTTGTGGTATTACCTTCCGGTTATTGGTAATTATCTCTACTGCATTTGGGGGTCCTTTTTCTCCTTTTCCCCTTCTCTCTTTCCGGTCTAATTATGTCGCCTTGGGGTTTCGTGGTAATAATGATTTGGGGTTTTCGCGTGGTAATAGTTGGGTTGCTGTTTTCTGTAATATTAATTTTTGTTCCCAGTTTAACACTTGGCCCCGGTAATATTTGCGCGCCCTAACTACATGACATTTCGGGGGTTTTTTTATAGCTTGGTCTCTTTCTTCCGGTAATAGTTGGGGTAATAATGATTTGGGGTAATAGTTGGGGTAATAATAATTTGCAGTTATAGTTGGGGTAATATTTGGGCTAATAATGATTTGGGTTATAGTTGGGGTAATAATGATTTGGGGTTATAGTTGGGGTAATAATGGTTTGTCCCAGTTTTACTTACTTGAGTAGAAAGACGTTGTTGCTCCCTTGGAACCAGGTATAGGTGAGGTTGGCTGGGTAGGCTTCAGCCTGGCAGGTTAGAAAGGCATCCTGGGAAACATTAACAGTTGTGTTTTCCGGAGGGACAACAATGATAGGAGGACCTGGAAAACCCCCACGATACATTGGGAATTACAATGTCATTTCCATTCTATTTATCAGTTATCCAACATCTCAGTAACATCATAAAAACAAGCAGTTCAATGGGAACTAAAAACAGTATCACTAGCCCTGACATAGAGGAAGTGCAGGAGATCAGGGCTGAACACAGGGGTAAGTGATGGGAAGTGGATTTACTTACAGGATGGGGGGATCAAGTCGAATTGGATGACACTATGTTGCCCATATATCCTCTAATATCTCACCTTGGACTAGCACACGGCTGGTGTGTGTGATCTCTCCCTCCTGACTGAATGCATGGCAGGTATACACCCCCGCGTTGGAACGTTCCACCCCGACAATCCTCAGGGAGCCATTATTCACCTGGTGAGAACAAATTAATGGCCACAGACAGGTTAGAACTATAAAATCAACAGCAGGAAAATAAAAAGTGAATTAAAGGAGGAATTAACCCAATTAGTTTTACTGACACAATCTGGAAACAGATTATAACCAATAAACTGTAGAATCGCACTCCAGTAAATGTAACTCCTTGCCATGCCTCCTGACTCCTGACATGCTCCCCTACCTAATATAGACTGTAATAGGATTGGCTAGAGTGAGTGTGACCTTTTTTGAGATCTCTCTTCAGTTATTTATTACTGAGCATGTGCAAAGGACATACTGGTCACTGACCAGACTTTGCAACACTGGAATGCTGGGAAATAAAGGTAAAGATAAAATAAAAATAAAAGGTGAGATAATAAAATAAAAGGTGAGATACAGATTACTGATTGCATCTCTCTGTAATTGTTGTCCCAAGGCTGTAGATAATTGCCAGCCATGTACACAAAATCAACCGTGAATGTAATAATTCCTTAGGTGCCACGCTAATTTTTAGCAGGTTTAACTTTAGTTGCTCTTTAAAAATGATTTGCCTTTTACGTTCATTACATTACAATACATGCATTTTTATTTTGGTGTGGGAGCTGCCAGACTGAATGATTAAAATATTTGTCAAAGACTTGCTCTTTTAAGAATATCTCATCAATATTAAAAGAGGACAGTTAGATAATAATTTAAAAATGTTGGCCATTGAATTTGCCCTTTTTCTAATGACTTAAAGAATTATTCTCTGCTAAGGTACCTGGTACTCACAGACCCTGGACCCACCCTCCTTCAGACTGTACTGCTCTCAGTCTCATATATATATAATACATCCCTGGTACTCACAGACTCCTGGATCCCACCTCCTCCTCAGACTTAATGATCCTCAGTCTAATCTATATATTAATACATGCCCTGTTACTCACAGACTCCTGGATCCCACCCTCCTCTCAGACGGTTATGCGCCTCATCTCATACTTATATTTATAATCACTGTTAATCACAGGACCCGGGATCCACCCTCCTACTCAGACTGGTACGGCCCCTAGTCTAATACTATATATTTAATACACTCGGCTATCACAGGACTCTGGATCCCACCCTCCTCTCAGAGTACTGCTTCAGTCTAAATACTATATATTAATATCCCTGGTATCACAGACTCCTGGATCCCACCATCCTCCTCCGACTGTACTCGCTTAGTCTATACTAGATATTTATTTACATCCTGTTACTCGCAGACTTCATGGATCCCACCCTCCTCTCAGACTGATATGCTTCCTCAGTCTAATACTATAATTAATTACCATCCCTGTACTCACAGATCCTGGATCCCACCCTCCTTCAGGGAGTCTGGCCCCTCAGTCTAATACTCTATATTTAATAAATCCTGATTACTCACAGACCTGGATCCCCCCTCTCTCAGACTGTAATTGCTCCTCAGTTCTAATACTATATATTAATACATCCCTGTTACTCAAGACTCCTGGATCCCACCCCTCTCTCAGGACTGTACATGCCCCTCAGTTCATACTATCTATGTAATAATCACTGTTACTATCACAGACTCCTGTTCCCACCCTCCTCTCAGGGACTGTACTTGCATCTCAGTCTCATTTACTATATATTAATAATCCATGTTAATCAAGACTCCTGGATCCCACCCTCCTCTCAGACTGTTACTGGATCTCAGTCTTATACATATATTTAAGACCATCCCTGTACTCACAGACTCTGGATCCCACCCTCCTCTCAGATGTACTGTCCTCAGTCTCATACTATATATTTATACATCCTGTTACTCCGGGACTCCTGGATCCCACCCTCCTCCAGATGTATGATCCTCAGTAGTAATACTATATATTTATTTAATACATCCCCCTGTTACTACACCGATACCATGGATCTCCACACTCCTCTCAGACTGTACTGTCCTCAGTCCATATAGATATTCAATTACATCCGGTTACTCACAGACTCCTGGATCCCCCCCCTTACTCTCAGACTGTACTTCCCCTCAGTCTAGATACTCATATTATACATCCTGGTACTCCACAGACACCTGGATCCCACCCTCCTCTCAGGACTGTACTGTCATCAGTCTATACTATAAATTTAATACATCCCGTGAATCACAGACCTGGATCCACCTTCTCTCAGACTGTACTGCTCCTGTCTCATACTATATATTGAATACATCCCTGTTACTCACAGAAAGCTGGATCCACCCCTCCTCTCAGACTGGACTGCTTCTTAGTTAATCTTTAGATATTAATAATCATGTTACGCACAACACCTGGGAATCCCCCTCCTCTCAGACTGTACTGATCTTAGTTAAATACTATTTATTTAATACATCCCTGTTACTCACAGACACCGGATCAACCTCCTTCTCCGACTGTACTGCTTCTGTCTAATACTAGTATTTTATACATCCCTGTACTCACAGACTTCATGGATCCCACCTCCCTCAGGACGGTACTGCTCCTCAGTCTAATACTATATATTTATACATCCACCTGGTTACCACAGACTATGGATCACACCCTCCTCTCAGGATGTATGGTCTTTAGTCTAATTCTATATATTTAATACCTCCTGTTACTCACAGACTAAGGAATCCCACCCGCCTCTTCAGTACTGTACTGTCCGCAGTTAATACTATATATTTAATAATCCCTGTACTCACAGATATGATTCCACCCTCTCCAGAAATGTACTGCCCCTCAGTCTAATACTATAGATCTAATTACATCCCTGTTACTCACAGGACTCATGGATCCCACCCTCCTCCAGATTGTACTGCCCCTCAGTTAATACTATATATTTAATAATCCCTGTTACTCACAGACTCTGAATCCCACCCTCCTCTAAGACTGTAATGCTCCTCAGTCTCATAATATTATATATTTAATACCAATCATGTTACTCACAGATTCTGGATTTCCCAACTCCTTCAGGGACTGTATCTGCTTCCTCAGCTAATTAATACTATATGTTAAGACCTCCTGTTACTCACAGATCCTGGATCCCACTTCCTCTCAGACTGTACTGCACTAAGTCTAATACTTATTAAGACATCCCGTATTCACAAGAACACCTGGATCCCACCCTCTCAGACGTAATGCTCCTCAGTCTCATACTATATATCTTAATACATCTCGGTTATCACAGACTCCTGGACCCCCCCTCCTCTCAGAGTACTGCTCAGTCTAATAACTATATATGATAATCCATGTTACTCACAGGGGACACCTGGATCCCACCCTTCCTTCAGACTGTACCTGCTCCTCAGTCTACATACTATATATTTAATACATCCTGTACTCACAGACTCCTGGATCCCACCTCCTCTCAGACTGTACTGCCCTCTAGTCTCGCTTATTATATATTTAATACATCTCGGTTACTCACAGGACTCTGGATCCACCCTCTCTCATGGACTGTTACTGCCTCCTCGTCCCATACTATATATTAATACATCCATGTCTCCCACAGACTCCTGGATCCCACTCTCCTCTCAGACTGAATGCTCCTCAGTCGAATATCATATTATTAAATACACCCTGTTACTCACAGACTGCCTGGATCCCTCCCCTCTCCAGGACTGTACTGCCCAACAGTATATACTCATATTAAACATCTCGGTTAATCACAGACTCCTGGATCCACCCTCCTCTCAGACGTACTGCTATCAGTTCTAATACTAATATTTAATACATCTCAGTACTCAAGACTCCGGATCCCCACCTCCTCTAGATGTATGCTCCTCAGTCTCATACTATATTATTTGTACAGTCCCTGTTACCACAGACTCCTGGATCCCACTCTCGTCTCAGACTGAAATGCTCCTCAGGGGGTGGGGTGGGGAGGTGGGGTGGGGTCTAATAATATATCTTAATACACACCTGTACTCACAGACTCTGGCATCCCACCCTCTCTCAGACTGTATGCCACTCAGTCACTAACTATATATTATAATCGGTACTTCACAGATCCTGGATCCACCCTCCTCTCGGACTGTCTGCTTCAGCTAATACTATATTTAATACATCCTGGTACTCACAGCACCTGATCCCCCCTCCTCTAGACCGTACTGTGCTCCCAGTTGATACTAATCTATTTAATACATCACTGTTACTCACAGACTCCTGGACACCCTCCTTCAGACTGTATTGCTCCTCAGTCTAATACTAGATATTAATACATCCCTGTTACTCACAGACACCTGGATCCACCTCCTCTCAGACTGTTAATGTCCTCAGTTCAATATATATATTTAATACAGCCCTGTTACTCACAGATCCTGGATCCCACCTACTCTCAGACTGTACTGCTTCTCAGGTCTAATTACTATATATTTAATACATCCTGTTACTCACAGATCCTTGGATCCCACCCTCTCTCAGAATGTACTGCTCTCAGTCTCATACTAATACTTTAAACTCCCTGTACTCACAGAGCTTGGATACCAGCCTCTCTCAGGACTGAACGTCTCCGTAAACAATATATTGAATACATCCCTGTACTCCAGACACCTGTATCCCACCTCTTAGACTATGTCCTCAGTCTAACCCCCCCTACGATATAGTATACATCCTGGATCACAGACTCCTGGATACCCCACCCTCCTCTCAGAGGTACTGCTCCTCAGGTTCATACTATATTTAATATAGCCCTGTAACTCACAGGCAGACACGCTGGATCCCACCTCCTCTTTCAGACTGTAATGCTCCTCGTTTTAATACTATATATTTAATACATCCTGTGTTACTCAAAGGAATCCTGGAGCCCCCTCCTCTCAGACTGTACTGCCTCCTCAGTCTAATCTCATATATTTTAATACATCCCTGTTACTCACTGACTCCTGGATCCCACCCTCCTCTCCGATGTAACTGCTCCTCAGTCTATTACTATTATAATATCCCTGTTACTCACAGCCTCCGATCCCACCCACCTATGTGACATCTCTCATCACATAGGTGGAACTCCACCCTTTATCAATCAAAAGAATGCATATTTGTCGTGATTTAATTACTCCCGGTTACGACAGACTCGGATCCCACCCTCCTCTCAGACTTAATGATCTATTCTCATTTACTATATATTTTAATACATCCTTACTCACAGACTCCTGGATCCCACCCTCCTTCAGCACTGTACTGCTCTCAGTCTATACTATCTATTGAGACATCCTGTTACTCAGGACTCCTGGATCCCACCTCATCTCAGGCTTACTGCTCCTCAGTTCTAATACGGATCTATTTAATACATCTGTTACTCACAGGACTCCTGGATCCCACCTCTCTCAGACTGAACTGCTTTCCTCAGTCTAATACATATATTTAATACATCCCTGTTACAAAGACTCTGGATACACCTCACTCAGACTGTAACTGCTCCTCAGTTATACTATCATATTAATACATCCCTGTTATCACAGCCTCTCCTGGATCCCACTCTCTAAGACTGTACTGCTCCTCAGTCTTAAATTACTATATATTATAATATCCCGTTACTCACAGACTCCTGGATTCCACCCTCCTCTCAGAGGAACTGCACTTCCTCGGTCTAATTACATATATATTAATAACCTCCCTGTTACTCACACGACTCCTGGCATCCCACCTCCGCTCAGGCGGTACTGTCCTAAGCTCTAATACTTATATATGTAATACATCCCTGTCTACTACACAGACTCCGGGATCCCACCTCCTCTCCGACTGAACTGCCTCAGTCTAATACTATATATTTAAACATCCCTGGTACCTGACAGACTTCCTGGATCCACTCTCTCAGACTGATACTGCTAATCAGTTAATACTATATATGTTAATACATCCCTGTAACTCACAGGGACTCCTGAATCCCACCCTCTCTCAGACTGTCGCTCCTCAGTCTAATACTATATATTTAATATATCCTGTTACTCAAGGGACTCGGATCCACCCTCCTCCAGACTGTATGCTCCTAAGTCTCATTACTATATATTAATACATCCTGTTAGCACAGAATCCTGGATCCCACCAGTGCTGTCATCTCAGACTGTATGCTCCTCAGTCTCATACTATATATTTACATACATCCATGTACTCACAGAATCCTGGATCCGCCCTCTCGCAGAGTACTGCTCCTCAGTCTAATAATATATATTTAATACATCCCTGTACTACAGACTCCTGGATTCCCAACCTCATCGCAGACGGTACTGCCCCTCAGTCTATAATATAATTTAATACCTCCCTGTTACTCACAGAATCCTTGGAATCCCACCCTCCTATCAGGACTGTTAATGCTCCCAGCTCTAATACTATATATTTAATACATCCCTGTTACTCCACAGACGCCTGGATCCAACCTGCTCTCAGAATGTACTGCTCCTCAGTATAAACTTATATTTAATACATCCCTGTACTCACAGGATCATGGATCCACCTCCTCTCGGATGTAATGCCCTGCAGTCTAATACTATATATGTTAATTACATCCCGTGACTCACAGACCTGGAATCCCACCTCCTCTCAGGACTGTACTGTCTCCTCAGTCTTAATACTCATAATTTAATACATTCCCTGTTACTCACAGGGACTCTGGATCCCACCCTCCTCTCAGAGTACTGCCCTCAGTCTCATATTATATATTTAATACATCCCTGTTAACACAGACTCCTGGATCAACACCCTCCTCTCAGACTGTTACCTGCCGCCCTCAGTCTCATACTATATATTAATACATCCCTGTAATCACAGCTCTGGATCCACCTCATCTCTAGACTGTATGCTCTCGTCTAAGATTATATATTTAATACATCCCTGTTACTCACAGACTCCTGGAATCAACCCTCCTTCAGAATGTGACATGCGCCTCAGTCTATACATATATTATCATCCCTGTACTCACGACTCCAGGATCCCACCCTTCTCTCAGATGTACTGCCCCATCAGTCCATACTATATATTAATCCATCCCTTTACTCACAGACTCCTGTATCCACCCTTTCTCTCAGACGTACTGCCCTCAGTCTCATACTATATATTAATACATCTGTACTCACGACTCCTGGATCCCACCCTCTCTCGACTGTACTGCTCCCTCAGTGCTCAATACTATATATTTAATACATCCCTGTGCACAGACTCTGGATCCCACCCTCTCAGACGGACCCCTCAGTCTCATACTTATATTTAATACATCCTGGTATCCTCACAGACTCCTGGGATCCCACCCCCTTCAGACTGTACTGACTCCCTCAGTCTAATATTAATATTATTACATCCCGTTACTCACAGACTCCTGGATCCACCTCCTCTGCAGATGTACTGCCCCTCGTCTCATTACTATATATTTAATACATCCCTGTTTACTCACACCGACTCCGGGATCCCACCTCCTCTCAGATTGTACTTGCCACCTCAGTCTCTAATACTATATTAATACATCCTGTATCACAGACTCTCGGGATCCCACCCTCCTCTCAGATCGAACTGCCCCTTCCCTTCATAATATATTTAATACATCCCATGTTACTCACAGACTCCTGGATCCCACCCACCATATGTGAATCTCTCCAACAACATTCAGGTGGAGCTCCACCCTTTATCATTCAAAGAATGCATATTGTGTGATTTGAATAACATCCCTGTTATACCATTGTAATTGGAACTATAAAAATGTTATCATTGGAAAAGAGATTAAGCTCTCGGGCAGGGATCTCTTCCTAATGTATCAGAGACTGTTGCAATATATTCATTATAATCATTATTATATATATCAATTCTACTTAAACCGAGTAGTGAAATTGTATTTCATTATTTTTTATCTGATCTGTATAATAAACTGCACTTATCCCCTTGTTTGTATAATCTGATGTGTATAGTGTGTACAGCGCCTGTGTCCCCAAGTGGCGCTTTTATAATAAAGGTTATACATTACATCACTGTATTAATATTATTGTTATAATGTACAGCGTGTGTCCCCAGTAGGGCGCTTTATAATAAAGTTATACATACAACTGTATAATCTTTATGTTTGTAATGTACAGCCTTGTGTTCCCCAAGTGGCGCTTTATAAATAAAAGTTATACTACCAAACTGTATAATCTTATTGTATCATGTACGCGCTGCGTACCCAAGTGGCGCTTTATAAATAAAGTTGGATACAATACTTACTGTATAATTTTATTGGTAGAATGTACAGCGTTGCGTACCCAGTGGCGGCCTTATAAAAGTAACATACACACGTATCTCGTACCTTTAGGGATGACCTCAGTGGGGTAGAGACACTCCAGCCGTCCCTAGAACTATGTAAGGGCGGCGCAAGTGAGTCTCAAGGGCGTCATCGTTCCCGTCGCAATTACAGGGACCAATCCTCATCACACTAACACACTGGGAAATGGAAGACAGGAATGAGAATATTTAGAGTTAAAGGGTACTGGGTTCTCTATTTTTAAACCAGCTCTAGTACGTATCCTAGCTTCTTGGATATTAAATTATAGGCTTGTTAAGTTAGCTCCTTGTTCTGTTTGGCATTTGAGTCTGTGACAGTACATGATGTGATTCTGGCCCCAAAAATTGTGTTTTTCTGGAAGGCAGAACCATTTCTTTGTCATTTCCATCTATCGGACGCTTAGGGGGACGAGAGAAAAGTTTTCTTTTGGCTTCTGGCTAGCTTCAAATGATTAGATGTTGGGGTGCGGGGGCTTATGTTGACAGCGAGATTGCCTGTAGCAGCAAGCAGGATACAAGTGGGCATGCTCGTGCCAAAGGCATGGGGGGGGCGGAGCACGGAGCAATGGTGCAGCATGTGGATGGTTCACTGCACAGATTCCATGGGGGTTTAAAAAAGAAGGAAGAAACAACAATGGCAAGAGACCAGACAAAGGGAGAACTCTATAGAGAAAATCTGGAACCAAAGCCAGCTGGATGTTTAGATCCCCATAATACCCATTCATTGATTATAATACACTGGAAATCTTAACCCCTCGTCTCATGCATTTACCAATGAGCATCTGTTCTGCCTTCACCTCCTTCAGGGTTACAGTGCCACCATTAGTGACATTCTACAAATGCAGACAGGACCAACCCTGGCAGGCTTTACTGCGCCATAGAGGACAGTGGTAATACATGGTATTTTCTTAGGGACCGGATTGTTAGCATGAATGGTCCTGGCATCTGTTCAGGTATTTTGAGTCCAGAAGTCAATCAGATATACAAAGATTCCAGCATTTCTTATTATCAATAGACACCATCTTCCCTCTTATTAAAGATTGTTCAATGGCTTAATATTCAACAAGGGTGCTTGTAAAAATGGATTGCCCCTTCCCACCATTGTATATTTATACAAGATAACCATTAACAATGAGCTTGTTCATTCTGAGCACATGGATACTGAGAGACTTTATGTGATTGGTTACGTTTTTACTATGGACCATGTGTTATTGTTAAGGAAGATGGTTATATTACAGGAAGACCTTATTACAGAAGCAGATCACGTGTTCTACTTTTATTTAGGCCTATTCGAATCGATAATTTAGCCCGCAATCGACTGCTTCAGGCAATCCTAACACCCTGTCGTGTGGTAAACATCTATAAGAAACGTCTGTAAACAACACATTTGCAGATGCCAATTGAATCTGAAAGTCTAATTGGATACCATGAGAATTCCTTTACCTTGTCCAGCTCTCAGGGCGTTGTCCAACTTTGAGTCCAATTGACAGACAGTAAGGGAGGGTTGGCCCTCACCGGACATTGATCACCCCAGCATTACCGATAGGTAGGTAGGTCTCAGCAGGGCATGCTTGTTAACATAGGCTGGGTCTGTGTAAGGTAATGCAAGAACACATAACAGAAACGCAATCAGACCAATGGCAACACAAAATAAATGTTCTTTTATTTACCCCCCTAGAATGGTGTGGTTTAGTTTAAGGAGCCCATACAAGCACCAATCCCGTTGCTACAATATTCAGGAGGTTCACAAGGGTTTTTGATTTTCGGTCCCCACCAATGCCAATATACGATATCGGGTCTGTATCACGTTATTGTTAGTGTATGGGTCCTGTTAAAGGGCAATGTTTTACCCCCTTAAATGAAAGTTTGGATATATGTAAATCTCCCCCCCACCCCCAAAAAAGGAAACTGCAATGATTGAAAGCAGAACAGATATAGGACCAAACCTATTATGCAGTTATGTTTTTCTGCCCTTTATCCTTGCTCTCAAAAAGTTTCTGCCTTCTCTCCCCACTTCTGAGTGCATTACAAGCTGAACTATGCTCAGGATGGGTGGCGAAGCTAGGGTGGATTAGCTTAATCATGTCTATGATCTCAATGTCATATCCATTGACGGACAAGCTTACTAAATGAACAGGAAAGCACAATGGGGTAAAGGACATGTGGGTGCATTTCAGGTTAGTCTTACATCTTTTATATTTTGAAAAATTGCAGTTAAATATGCTGCAGGTAGTTGTGTGACCTGGAAAATTAGTTGCTGTCTATATACAAACCCAGATTGCAGAAAGAAGGAAGAAGGTCAACTGTCACTGTCACCCCCACCCCCACCCCCACGCCAGGGGCCACGCTTGTGTGTATCTTCCTGTTAGTGTTCGGATTTCTCCATTCTCTCAGCAGCACCTTATTGCTCCTTCAGGGTACTGCAATGAGGTCCTGCCGTCCAGTGGATTACATCTTTCTTTCAGTTTACAAAGATTAAGGATAGTAATATGAACGTATAAAAAAAAAACAAGAGACCAAAAAGCATTCATTGTATTTCAAATGAAGTTCATGTATAACGATATATATATATTCTTATAGTCACTCTATTTATGTGAGCTAAAAAATACCCAAACAGGTGTGCACTAAAGGAACCCAAAATACGTGATTCCCGTCCCCTGACACAACTTACCAGCACGTCAGGTTAGGCGAGCCTTCAGCGGAAGGGATCTCACATGCCGTGACTGGGATTGCAGGTGTACTGTCCGGCAGTCTGGGGTCACTTGCTGGGAAAGAAGGAAAAACTCCCGCCACCAGGATACGGACTCTGGTTGGAGTCGGATAGGAGGGAGGAGGAAAGTGTAAAGTACGAAGCCACCAAATATATCCAGTCATTAACTTTTACCCATTGGAAACATAAGAAAATGATGCTGCTCAGTGGTACCATGTTGCTGGTACAGCGTTTGAAAGGGTTGTTATCACCACATGGGTCCAGCAGGAGAAAATGGTGGACCTGTAGGTGGTACCAAGATGTCTCTTCTCGACAAAAAGGGTTCTCCTGGTGGCCATCTTTAAAGGGTGAAGTGGTCTCAATACAAGTGGCCTTTATTATAAAGAGCACATGTCTACCTTTAAAACCGACTCCAGGGGTGATGATTTCTTGCTGCAGTTATCCAAAGTTCAGAGCTAAACAAGGGTTTTGTATTCAGCTAGCACGGATGAGCTGTGACATCACCAGCACTTGGGGTCTGCCTCCAGGTTTAAGGCAGGAGCATGCTCACTGCTGGGACAGAGCGATCATCAGTGCATCATAAAGCCCAGCTCACAAACTCAGAAATTAATTTTCAAAGTAGACACACAGCTGAAAAGTAAAATTTTCTTTCCCTACAGGTGTCCATGCGGTATAGAGGAAGGGAAGCGAGAGAAATGGTTGCAGGTCTGAAACTAGACTTCAGAAAAGTGTCAGAAAAATGTGTAAAAGTGTTACTTTACATGCCTATGAAGTAAGATCAAGAGAGACTAGAACACATTCTGCCTAGGCTGTGTATTAGAGTGCAAGTTTCATAAAGGGCACTGGATGGAGACCCCAGTTGCCTTTTCATTCAGAATATCATTTTCTGTAATCTCCAAAACTGATCAAAATAAATGATTTGGGGTTCCGGGGTAATAATGTTATTAGGGAATAGGGGGCATAATAAGATTTGGGTAGGGTATAATATTGGGCGTAATAATGGAATTGGGTTTGGGGTTAATATTTGAGGTAATAGTTGAGAGTGAAGAATAATGATTTTGGGTAATAATAATTTGGGGTATATAGCCTGGGGTGTAATATCTGGGTAATAATGATTTGGGGTAGTTAATAAGATGGAGTAACAAGATTTGGGTGGTAATACTGATTTGGGTAATAGTGTGTGTGGTATAATATGGATAATAGTGGGGTAATAGTTGGGGTATAATAGATTTTGGTAATATGATGGGGTAATAATGATTGGGGTAATAGGTAGAATTGTGGTGGGAGAATAGTTGGGTAATGATGATAGGGGGTGGTAATAGTTGGAGTAATCAATGATTTGGGGTTGGGTAATATATAATTTGGTGGTATAGCTGGGGTAGGTAATTGAAGTGGGATGGGGAGGTTAATGGATGGGTAACAACGAGATTGGGTAGTGGTTAATGAGAATGGAGTAGGAACAACCGGATTGGCGGTTATAGATAGTGATTGGGATAATAGTTGGGGGTAATCAGATTTGGAGGTTAATAGTGGGGGGTTAATCATGATTGGGGGTAATAGTGGGGGTACAATGGTGATGTTGGGGATAATAATGATTTGGGGAATAGTGATGGGGCTTTAATAGTTTGGGGGTATAGTTGGGTGGGTAATAGATTTGGGGATAATATTGAGGTATAATTGGGGTAACTGATTAGGGGGTAATAGTTGGGGGGTAATAATGATTTGACAGGTATAAGTTGGGGTAATAATGATTTGGGGTGGTAATAGTTGGTAGGTAATAATGATTAGGGGGAATAGTTGGGGTGGTATAATGAATTTGCGGTGGTAATAGTTGGGGTGAATAATAATTGCAGTTATATTGGCGTAATAATGATTGTGGTGATAGTGGGGTAATGGTAATGCATGTTGGGGTAAAGTTGGGGGTATAATGATTAGGGGGTAATAAATGATTTGGGGTAATAGTTGCGGGTGGGTACTAAATAAATTTGCAGTTATAGTGGGGTATTAATTGGGGTAATAATGATTTGGGTATAGTTGGGGGAAAATGATTAGGCAGTAATGTTGGGGGGTAATAATAATTTGCAGTTAATAGCTGGGATAATATTTGGGGTTTCATAATGATTTGGGTAATTAGTTGGGGGTAATGAATGATTGGGAGGGTAAATAGTTGGGTGGTAATAATGATTGAAGGGGTAATAGTTGGGGTAATAATAATTTGCAGTTATAGTTGGGTTATTGGGCTTAATAATGATTGGTATAGTTGGGTAGCGTGTGGGTAGGTAATAATGATTTGGGTGTAATAGTTGGGGAGGATAAACTAATTTGCAGTTTCAGTTGGGTATATTTGGGCTAATAATGATTTGGGTTATAGTTGGGTATAATGATTTGGGGTTTGAAGTTCGGGGGAATAATGGTTTGTCCCAGTTCTGACTTACTTGAGTAGAAAGCGTTTGTTGCTCCCTTGGAACCAGGTATATGGTTTGGGGGGGGAGGTTGGTGGGTAGGCTTCAGCCTGGAGGTTTAGAAAGGCGATCCTGGGACACATTAACAGTATGTGTTTCCGGACAGGGACAACAATGATAGGAAGGGACCTGAGGAAAACCCCAGATAAATTGGAATTACCAATGTCATTTCCATTCTATTTATCAGTTTATCCAACATCTCAGTAACATCGAAAAAAACCAAGCAGTTCAATGGGAAACTAAAAACACAGATCACTAGACCTGACCAGGAGGAAGTTGCAGGGAGATCAGGGCTTGAAACCAGGGGTAAGTGATGGGAAGTGGATTTATTACAGGATGGGGGGATCAAGTCGAATTGGATGACATATGTTTGCCCATATATCCTCTAAATCATCCCTGGATTGGACTAGCACCGCTGGGTGTTGTGATCTCTCCACTCAGACTGATGCATGGCAGTATACACCCCGCGTTGGGAACGTTCCACCCCGACAATCCCAGGGAGCCATTATTCCCGGTAGGTTGAGAAAAAATTATGGCCACAGACAGGTCTAGAACAATAAAAATCAACAGCAGGAAAATAAAAAAGTGATATAAAGGGAGGAATTAACACCAATTAGTTTTACGGACACAATCTGGAAACAGATATAACCAATAACTGTAGAATCGCACTCCAGTAAATGTAACTCCTTGCCATGCCTCCGACGCTCGACATGCTCCCTACTATATAGATTGTAATGAGGATTGGCTAGAGTGAGGTGTGACCATTTTTGAGATCTCTCTTCAGTTTTATTACTGAGCATGTGCAAAGGAACATACTGGTCACTGACAAACAGACTTTGCAACACTGAATGCTGGTTGAAATTAAAGGAAAGATAAAATAAAATTATAAACGGTGAGATTCAGATAAAATAAAGGTGGAGAACAGATTACTGGATTGATCTCTCTGTATTGTCGTGTCCCAAGGTGAGAAATCCAGCCATGTCACAAAAAGTCAACGTGAACTGTAATAATTCCTTAGGATGCACGCTAATATTTTAAGCAGGTTGTAATTTAGTTGGCTCTTTAAAATTTGATTTGCCTTTACGTTTCATTTCATACATGCATTTTTATTTTGGTGTGGGAGCTGCCAGACTGAATGATTAAAATATTTGTCAAAGACTTGCTCTTTTAAGAATATCTCATCAATATTAAAAGAGGACAGTTAGATAATAATTTAAAAATGTTGGCCATTGAATTTGCCCTTTTTCTAATGACTTAAAGAATTATTCTCTGCTAAGGGCGTTTAACTGCCCAAAGCACCTTTGCCTCATAGCTGAATTTCAAGAAAAAACATTGCCGTTCCAAATCAGAACACTAGAGGGCAGCAACGTCATATAGACACAATTGGATGACAATTGCCCTTTGTTTTCCAGAAACTAACACAATGAGAGTTTTCTGATTGGCCAGGGAATGTAAACATGAACCCAACACTATGGCTAATGGGAGATATTCTTTTTCTTACCCCACAGACAGTGGAATTGTTCTCAAGTTTGTTTGTTTTTTAAAATTCCTTGCATTAACTTCCCCTTTATTCCCTAAAGTGAAAGTAAATGTAAGAATGAATTAATACAGGTGCAACATACACTGATCTTTACTTTTGTTCACTTATTTGTCCTTTTGGACTGTATAAATGATATTTCGCAATACCGCGCCTTAAACAAGGTCATAAACGTTACCGTACTATCGCACGGTATCACCCACTCACTACCAGATCTGTCCTTACATTGGTGTGAAATATAAGCCGGCAGTATCTGACCTTTCCAATACCGTGGGTTTATAATGTAAACCCCCGGCTGACCTCCCTGTGTGATATTATAGGCAGGGTGTGCGCTCACCTCAATCTTATCTCCCCTCTCTACGGTGACATCGTCTCTTTTCCATGTTACGACTGGCAGAGGATTTCCGTTAGCCACACAAGTGAGCGTCAACGTGTCCCCCACGCACACTTCCACGTACATGGGTGGAGTTTCACGAAAAGAAGGCGGGGCTGTAGGGAAAGATTAAGTAAACACTGGATGAATTAACAAAATTTCCTTCTTTACAATAAAGCCATTCCCTCCAACCTTCCCCTTTAAATAAGTACACTAACCTACCCTCCAACCTTCCCCTTTAAATAAGTACACTAACCTACCCTCTAAACTTCCCCTTTAAATAAGTACACTAACCTACCCTCCAACCTTCCCCTTTAAATAGGTACACTAACCTACCCTACAACAATCACCCTTTAAATAGGTACACTAACCTACCCTCCAACATTCCCCTTTAAATAGGTACACAAACCTACCCTCCAACATTCCCCTTTAAATAGGTACAGTTACCCACCCTCCAACCTATCCCTTTAAATAAGTACACTCACCCACCCTCCAACCTTCCCCTTTAAATAGGTACACTAACCTACCCTCCAACCTTTCCCTTATAAATAGATACACTAACCTATACTCCAACCTTCCCCTTTAAATAAGTACACTAACCTACCCTCCAACCTTCCCCTTTAAATAAGTACACTAACCTACCCTCCAACCTTCCCATTAAATTTGGACCTAACCTACCTCCAACATTCCCCTTTAAATAAGGACCCTAACCTACCTCCCCTTTAAATAGGGACACTAACCTACCCTCCAACATTCCCCTTTAAATTGGGACCCTAACCTACCCTCCAACATTCCCCTTTAAATAGGGACCCTAACCTATCCTCCAACATTCCCCTTTAAATATGTACACTAACCTACCCTCCAACATTACCCTTTAAATAGGGACACTAACCTACCCTCCAACCTTCCCCTTTAAATAAGTACACTCACCCACCCTCCAACATTCCCCTTTAAATAGGTACACTAACCTTCCCTCGAACATTCCCCTTTAAATAGAAAAACTATTGAGTAATACATTGTAGAGAGCTGTGCTTAGATCATGTTCACTTGATTAACCTCCCCCTGCAGCTCTACTATGTTATTTCTTTTATTAAAGGGTATCTCCACTGCTAAAAAATAGCTTTTCAGTTTTATTGAAGAACAGGAGGCAAAGAAGCTGTTTCTTACCTCCTTCAATACAACCTACAGGAGACAGGAGAGAAGGTAAGGTACTTACCCGACCGCTCGTTTCTCTGCCGCGTCCTCTGACAGGTCCCGACCTGTATTCTATGCCATGTGCATAGACACATGGCATAGAATACATGTGCATAGTCCATCTGACCTGTCAGACTACATGGCGAAGGAGCGAGCGATCAGGTAGGTGGTTTTGGTGGAAAGTGGAAAGAATCCGTCACTATCCACATACTCCCATGAGCCTCTGTTGAATTTAAAAAGACGTTCTTGAACCAAAACATTTTACCAAAACATTTAAACATTTTAATCCCTTTAACAGGAAGATTTCACAAACCTTCCATTTTCACTAAAATAAATTGTTTCTGCCTCTTCTAATGTTTCCAGGATTACAGGATCCAATGTGTAAATAACCACATCAGATTCTGTACCTCCCAAAACCTGTATGGCAGCCCCGTCGGGAATCATCCCACATCTTGGCACAAGGTGCGGATTGTTAAACAGAGACAGAACAGGGGGAGCTGGATCAACGGCCAAATGTCGTTCTGTTCCCATGAAGTACAGAACCTAACAGCAGAAAAAAGAAAGATCACCTCTCCCCTTCCCCACACTGATATCCCCCCTCGCTATGGACTGGGCTAGATAGTTAGAGATTCCCACTGTCCTTGTGTATGCACACAGCATACATACTGCATGTTAAATGCTAAACACGCCAAATTCCCCTTTGGGCTTGTTCACATTAGGCGTGTTTTTATAACGCATGTGTTAGGGGGAAAGGCAAGGACATTAATATCACTTATTTAAGCCACAGATGTTACAATATGATTGTACGATCCGCAGGTCCCCCGATGGGGGAAATTATTGGATGAGCGTCTGCCCATTGTCCATATCCAATCGGAAGATCGTACGATGTTGGGATTTAGCGTCTGTGGCCCCGTTAGCAATGTCATAATCCCGTTCACACTTTCACACTACTGTGTTTGCTTGAAGCAGTTTAGTGTGATAATGCCTGCAATGTAAGTCTATGGGGAAGAGGGAAACGATGCATAGAAAGGCGGTTTTTATAGGTCTAATCGTCATTTACAGGTTTATAGGCCATTTAACCCAAAAAGAGGGAAGGTTAGTGTCCCTATTTAAGGGGAAGGTGGAGGGTAGGTTTAGTGTCCCTATTAAAGGGGAAGGTTGGAGGGTAGGTTAGGGTCCGTATTTAAAGGGAATGTTGGAGGTAGGTTAGGTCCCACTTAAAGGGGAAGGTTGGAGGGTAGGTTATTGTCCCTATTTAAAGGGGAAGGTTGGAGGGTAGGTTAGTGTCCCTATTTAAAGGGGAATGTTGGAGGGTAGGTTAGGATCCCTATTTAAAGGGGTATGTTAGAGGGCAGGTTAGGATCCCTATTTAAAGGGGAATGTTGGAGGGTATGTTAGGGTCCCTATTTAAAGGGGAATGTTGGAGGGTAGGTTAGGGTCCCTATTTAAAGGGGAATGTTGGAGGGTAGGTTAGGGTCCCTATTTAAAGGGGAATGTTGGAGGGTAGGTTAGGGTCCCTATTTAAAGGGGAATGTTGGAGGGTAGGTTAGGGTCCCTATTTAAAGGGGAATGTTGGAGGGTAGGTTAGTGACCTATTTAAAGGGGAAGGTTGGAGGGTAGGTTAGGTCCTATTTAAAGGGGAATGTTGGAGGGTAAGTTGTAGGGTCACCTATTTATAGGGGAAGTTGGAGGGTAGTTTAGTGAACTATTTAAAGGGGAAGGTTGGAGGTAGGTTATGTCCCTATTTAAGGGGAATGTTGGAGGGTAGGATATTGTCCCTATTTAGGGAGTTGAGGTTGGTTATGATCCCTATTGAAAGGGAATGTTGGAGGGTAGGTTTTAGGGTCCCTATTATAAGGGGAATGTTGGGGTATTAGTGTCCCTATTTAAAGTGGATGTTGGAGGGAGGTTAGGGTCCCTATTTAAAGGGGAATGTTGGAGGGTAGGTTAGGGTCCTATTTAAAGGGGAATGTGAGGGAGTGTTAGGGTCCCTATTTAAAGGGGAAGTTGGAGGGTAGTTAGTCCTATTTTAAAGGGGAATGTGGGTTAGGTTAGTGTTTCCTTTAAAGGGGGATTTGGAGGGTAAGGTTAGGGTCCCTATTTAAAGGGGAATGTTGGAGGGTAGGTTGGGTCCCTATTAAAGGGGAATGTTGAAGGTGAGTTAGGGTCCCTATTTAAAGGGGAAATGTTGGAGGGTAGGTTAGTGTCCCTATTTAAAGGGGAATGTGGAGGGTAGGTTAGGGTCCCTATTTAAAGGGGAATGTTGGCGAGGCTAGGTAGGGTCCCTATTTAAAGGGGAATGTTGGAGGGTAGGTTAGGGTCCCTATTAAAGGGAATGTTAAGGGTAGGATAGGGTCCCTATTTAAAGGGGATGGAGGGTAGGTAGTGGTAAGGGACGGTAAGGTTAGGTACCCTATTTAAAGGGGAAGGTTGGAGGGTGGTTAGTGTCCCTATTTAAGGGGAATGTTGGAGGTTATGATAGTTCCCTATTTAAAGGGAATGTTGGGGTTTGTTAGGAATTC
>CM033476.1:321774949-321806924 GCA_019447015.1 Hymenochirus boettgeri
CTAACCGACCCTCCAAAATGCCCCGTTACATAGGACCCTAACCTACCCTCCAACATTCCCCTTTAAATAGGGGACCCTAACCTACCCTCCAACATCCCCTTTAAATAGGGACCCCTAACTACCCTCCAACATTCCCCTTTAATAGGGATCCTAACCTACCCTCTCCAACATTCCCCTTTAATAGGGACCTAAACCTACCCTCCAACATTCCCCTTTAATAGGACACTACCTACCCTCCAACATTCCCCTTTAAATAGGGACACTAACCTACCCTCCCATTCCCCTTTAAATAGGGACACTAACCTACCCTCCAACATTCCCCTTTAAAATGACCCTAACCTACCCCTCCAACTTCCCCTTTAAATAGGGACACTAACCTACCCTCCAACCTTCCCCTTTAAATAGGGACACTCACCTTCCCTCTTTTGGGTTAAATGGCCTAAACCTGTAAATGACACTCTCTAACCGACCCTCCAAAATGCCCCGTTACATAGGACCCTAACCTACCCTCCAACATCCCCTTTAAATAGGGACCCTAACCTACCCCCAACATCCCCCTTTAAATAGGGACCCCTAACATACCCTCAACATTCCCCTTTAAACATAGGGGATCCTAACCTCCCTCTAACATACCCCTTTAAATAGGGATCCTAACCTACCCTCCAACATTCCCCTTTAAATAGGACACATACCTACCCTCCAAACCTTCCCCTTTAAATAGGACACTAACCTACCCTCACCTTCCCCCTTTAAATAGGGACCCTAACCTACCTCCAACATTCCCCTTTAAATACGACCCTAACCTACCCTCCAACCTTCCCCTTTAAATGAGGGACACTAACCTACCCTCCAACCTTCCCCTTTAAATAGGGACACTCACCTTCCCTCTTTTTGGGTTAAATGGCCTAAACCTGTAAATGACACTCTTATGGGGAAGAGGGAAACGATGCATAGAAAGGCGGTTTTTATAGGTCATTTACAGGTTTATAGGCCATTTAACCCAAAAAGAGGGAAGGTTAGTGTCCCTATTTAAAGGGGAAGGTTGGAGGGTAGGTTAGTGTCCCTATTTAAAGGGGAAGGTTTAGTTGTCCCTTATTAAAGGGGAAGTTGGGGTAGGTTAGTGTCCCTATTTAAAGGGAAGAATGTTGGAGGGTGTTAGGGTCCCTATTTAAGGGAATGTGGAGGGTAGGTTAGTCCCTAATTTAAAGGGGAATGTTGGAGGGTAGGTTAGGGTCCCTATTTAAAGGGGAATGTGTGGAGGTAGGTTAGGTGTCCCTATTTTAAAGGGGAATGTTGGAGGGTAGGTTAGGTCCCTATTTAAGGGGAATTTGGAGGGTAGTTAGGTCCCTATTTAAAGGGAATGTGGAGGGTAGGTTAGGTCCCTATTTAAAGGGAATGTGGAGGGGTAGGTTAGTGAACCTATTTTAAGGGGAAGTTGGGGGTAGGTTCGGGGTCCCTATTTAAAGGGGAATGTGGAGGGTAGGTTAGGGTCCCTATTTAAAGGGGAATGTTGGAGGGTAGGTTAGTGCTATTTAAAGGGGAAGTTGGAGGGTAGGTATAGTCCCTATTAAAGGGAATGTTGGAGGGTAGGATAGATGTCCTATTTAAAGGGAATGTTGGAAGGTGGTTAGGTCCATATTTAAAGGGGAATGTTGGAGGTAGGTTAGTGTCCCTATTAAAGGGGAATTTGTTTGGGGTGGTAGGGTCCTATTTAAAGGGGAATGTTGGAGGGTAGGTTAGGTGTCCTATTTAAAGGGGAATGTTGGAGGGTAGGTTAGGGTCCTATTTAAAGGGGATGTTGAGGGTAGGTAGGTCCCTATTAAAGGGGAATGTGGAGGGTAGGTTAGTTACCTATTAATGGGGAATGTTGGAGGGTAGGTTTAGTGTCCCTATTAAAGGGGAGATTGTTGGAGGGTAGGTTAGGGTCCCTATTTAAGGGGAATGTTGGAGGGTAGGTTAGGTCCCTTTTAAAGGGAAGTTGAGGGTAGGATAGTGTCCTATTTAAAGGGGAATGTTGGAGGGTAGGTTAGGGTCCTATTTAAAGGGGAAGTGGGAGGGTATGGTTAGTGGTCCCTATGAAAGGGGATGTTGGAGGGTAGTTAGGTCCCTATTTAAAGGGGAATGTTGGAGGGTGTTAGTGACGATTTAAAGGGGAAGTTGGAGGGTAGGTTAGTGTACCTATTTAAAGGGGAATGTTGGAGGGTTAGGTGTGGTCCTATTTAAAGGGGAATGTTGGAGGGTTGGTTAGTGGTCCCTATTTAAGGGGGAATGTTGGAGGGTAGGTTCGGTCCCTATTCTAAAGGGGAATGTGGAGGGGTAGTTAGGGTCCCTATTAAAGGGGAATGTTGGGGGTAGGTAGGGTCCCTATTTAAAGGAATGTTGGAGGGTAGGTTTAGTGTCCTATTTAAAGGGGAATTGGAGGTAGGTTAGTGGTCCCTATTTAAAGGGGGAATGTTGGAGGGTAGGTTAGGGTCCCTATTTAAAGGGGAATGGTTGGAGGGTAGGTATGGTGTCCCTATTTAAAGGGAAGTTGGGAGGGGAGGTAGGGTCCCTATTTAAAGGGGAATGTGTTGAGGGGTAGGTAGTGTCCCTATTAAAAGGGGAATGTTGGAGGGTGGTTAGGGTATTTTAAAGGAATTGAGTGTAGGTAGGTCCCTATTAAAGGGGAACGTTGGAGGGTAGGTTATGTACCTATTTAAAGGGGAATGTGGGAGGGTAGATGGTGTCCTATTTAAAGGGGAATGTTGGAGGGTAGGTTGAGTGTACCTATTTAAAGGGGAATGTTGAAGGTAGGTAGGAGTGTCCTATTTTAAAGGGGAATGTTGGAGGGTAGTTAGGGTCAACAGATTTAAGGGAAGTGGAGGGTACGGTAGTGTCCCTATTACAAGGGGAAGTTGGAGGGTTAGGTGTGTCCCTATTTAAAGGGGAATGTTGAGGGTAGGTTAGGTCCCTATTAAAGGGGAATGTTGGAGGTAGGATAGGTCCTATTTAAAGGGGGAATGTTGGAGGGAGGGTAGTGTCCTTTTAAAAGGGGATGTTGGATGGGTAGGTTAGTGTCCCTAGTTAAAGGGGAATGTTGGAGGGTAGGATGTGTCCCTATTTAAAGGGGAATGTTGGAGGGTAGGTTAGGGTCCATATTAAAGGGAAGTTGGAGGGTAGGTAGTCCCTATTTAAAGGGGAATGTTGGAGGGTAGGTTAGTGTCCATTTAAAGGGAAGTTGGAGGGTAGGTTAGGTCCCTATTAAGGGGAATGTTGGAGGGTAGGTTAGTGGTCCTATTTAAAGGGGAATGTGGTGGAGGGTTAGGTTAGTGTCCCTATTTAAAGGGGAAGTTGGAGGGTAGTTAGGGTGCGAGTAGTCCCTATTAAAGGGGGAATGTTGGAGGGGTAGGTTAAGTGGGCCCCTATTTAAAGCGGAATGTTGGAGGTAGTTGTGTACCTATTAACGGGGAATGTTGGAGGTCGTTAGTGTACCTTTTTAAAGGAATGTTGGGCAGGGTAGGTTAGTGTTTGACCTATTTAAAGGGGAAGGTTGGAGGGTAGGTTAGTGTCCCTATTTAAAGGGGAAGGTTGGAGGGTAGGTTAGGGTCCGTATTTAAAGGGGAATGTTGGAGGGTAGGTTAGGGTCCCTACTTAAAGGGGAAGGTTGGAGGGTAGGTTAGTGTCCCTATTTAAAGGGGAAGGTTGGAGGGTAGGTTAGTGTCCCTATTTAAAGGGGAATGTTGGAGTGTAGGATAGTGTCCCTATTTAAAGGGGAATGTTGGAGGGTAGGTTAGTCCCGATTAAAGGGGAATGTTGGAGGTAGGTAGGGTCCCTATTTAAAGGGGAATGTTGGAGGGTAGGTTAGTTGTCCTATTTAAAGGGAATGTTGGAAGGGTAGGTTAGTGTCCCTATTTAAAGGGGAATGTTGGAGGGTAGGATTAGTTACCGATTTTTAAACGGGGATGTTGAGGGTAGTTAGGGTCCCTATGTAAAGGGGAAGGTTGGAGGGTTAGGTATAGTGTCCTCTATTTAAAGGGGAATGTTGGAGGGTAGAGTTAGTCCCTATTTAAAGGGGAATGTTGAGGGTAGGATAGGGTCACCTATTTAAAGGGAATGTTGGAGGTAGGTTAGGTCCCTATTAAGGGGAATGTTGGAGGGTAGGTTAGTGTCCCTATTTAAAGGGGAATTGAGGGTAGGTAGGGTCCCATTTAAAGGGGAATGTTGGAGGGTAGGTTAGAGGGGTCCCTATTTAAAGGAGAATGTTGGAGGGTAGGTTAGTGTTACCTATTTAAAGGGGAGTGTGGAGGGTAGGTTAGTGTCCCTATTTAAAGGGGAATGTTGTGAGGTAGGTTTAGGGTCCCTATTAAAGGGAATGTTGGAGGGTAGGTTAGGGTCCCTATTAAAGGGGAATGTTGGGGGTGTTAGGGTTCCTATTTAAAGGGGAAGTTGGGTGGAGGTGGTAGGTTAGGGTCCTATTTTAAAGGGGAATGTTGGAGGGGTAGGTTAGGGTCCCTATTTAAAGGGGAATTTGAGGGTATTAGTGTACCTATTTAAAGGGGAATGTTGGAGGGTAGTGTTAGTGTAACTAATTTGGGGAAGTGGAGGGTAGGTTAGTGTCCTATTTAAGGAAAGGTGAATGTTTGGAGGGTTAGGTTAGGGTCCTATTTAAAGGGGAAGTTGGGAGGGTAGGTTAGGGTCCCTATTTAAAAGGGGGAAGTTGGAGGGTAGGTTAGTGTCCCTATTTAAAGGGAAGGTTGGAGGGTAGGTAGTGGTCCTAGTTTAAAGCGGAATGTTCGGAGGGTAGGTTAGTGTCCCTATTTAAAGGGGAATGTTGGAGGTGGTAGGTTAGTGTCCCTATTTAAAAAGGGGAATGTTGGAGGGTAGGTTAGTGTACCTATTTAAAGGGGAATGTTGGAGGGTAGGTTAGTGTCCCTATATAAAGGGGAATGTTGGAGGGTAAGTTAGTGTACCTATTTAAAGGGGAATGTTGGAGGGTAGGTTAGTGTACCTATTTAAAGGGGATTGTTGGAGGGTAGGTTAGTGTACCTATTTAAAGGGGAATGTTGGAGGGTGGGTAAATGTTAATTTTGCTGTTCTCGTTTTTGATGTGATGTTCTCGGGAATAGCAGTGGTTGACATATTTACAAGATGTCAGCTTATCTGTTTATATATGAAGGATAATGACTGTGTAGCTTTAAATTCTAGTGCGAAGCAGTTAGTGTGATAATGCCTGCAATGAAAAGTCTCATGGGGAAGGGAAACGATGCATAGAAAGGCGGGGTTCTTTTGTTATAGGTGTTTACCAGGTTATAGGCATTAACCCAAAAAAGGGGGTGTTCCCTATTTAAAGGGGAAGGTTGGAGGTAGGTTAGTTCCCTATTTAAAGGGAAGGGTTTGAGGGTAGTAGTTAGGTCCCTATTTAAAGGGGAATGTTGGAGGGTAGGTTAGGCGGCCTATTTAACAGGGTGAGGTTGGAGGGTAGGTTAGTGTCCCTATTAAAGGGGAAGGTTTGAGGGTAGGTTAGTGTATCCTATTTAAAGGGGAATGTTGGAGGGTGGTAGGTCCCTATTTAAGGGAATGTTGGAGGGTAGTTAGGATCCTATTTAAAGGGATTTGGAGGGTAGTTAGGGTCCCTATTTAAAGGGGAATGTTGGAGGGTAGGTTAGGTGTCCCTATTTAAAGGGAATGTTGGAGGGTAGTTAGGTCCTATTTAAAGGGGAATTTGAGGAGGGTAGTTAGGGTCCCTATTTAAAGGGGAATGTTGGAGGGTAGGTTATGGTCCCTATTTAAAGGGGAATGTTGAGGGTGTAGGTTAGGGAACCTATTTAAAGGGAGGTTGGGAGGGTAGGTTAGGGTCCCTAGTTTAAAGGGGAATGGGTGGAGGGAGGTTAGGGTCCCTATTTAAAGGGGAATGTTGGAGGGTAGGTTGTGAACCTATTAAAGGGGAAGGTTGGAGGGTAGGTAATGTCCTATTTAAAGGGAATGTTGAGGGTTGGATTAGGGCCCTACATTTAAAGGGAATGTTGGAAGGTTGGTTAGGATTCCTATTTAAGGGGAAATGTTGAGGGTAGGTTAGGGTCCCTATTTAAAGGGGAAGGTTGGAGGGTAGGTTAGGGTCCCTATTTAAAGGGGAAGGTTGGAGGGTAGGTTAGGGTCCCTATTTAAAGGGGAATGTTGGAGGGTAGGTTAGGGTCCCTATGTTAAAGGGAATGTTGGAGGGTAGGTTAGGGTCCCATATTTAAGTGGATGTTGGAGGGTAGGTTAGTGTCCCTATTTAAAGGGGAATGTTGGAGGGTAGGTTATGGTCCCTATTTAAAGGGGAAATGTTTGGAGGGAAGGATAGGGTCCCATTTAAAGGGGAATGTTGGAGGGTAGGTTAGGGTCCCCTATTAAATGGGAATGTTGGAGGGTAGGTTAGTGTCCCTATTTAAAGGGGATGTTGGAGGGTTAGGTTAGCGGTACCGGATTTTTAAAGGGGAATGTTGGAGGGTAGGTTAGGGTCCCTATGTAAAGGGGAATGTTGGGGGAGGTTAGGGTTCCCTATTAAGGGGAATTTGGAGGTAGGTTAGTGACCTATTAAAGGGGAAGGTTGGAGGGTATTGTAGGTTAGCCCTATTTAAAGGGGAATTTGGAGGGTAGGATGTATGTCATATTTAAAGGGAATGTTGGAGGGTTGGTAGTGGATCCCTATTATACGGGGAAGTTGGAGGGTGTTAGGGTCCCTATTTAAAGGGGAATGTTGGAGGGTAGGTTAGGTCCCTATTTTAAAGGGGAAGTTGGAGGGTAGGTTAGGGTCCCTATTTAAAGGGAATGTTGGAGGGTAGGTTAGTGTTCCTATTTAAAGGGGAAGTTGGAGAGTAGGTTAGGGGTTCCCTATTTAAAGGGGAATGTTGGAGGTAGGTTTAGGGTCCCTATTTAAAGGGGAATGTTGGAGGGTAGGATAGGGTCCCTATTTAAAGGGAATGTTGGGAGGTTAGGTTAGGCCCTATTTAAAGGGGAATGTTTGAGGGTAGGATAGTGTCCCTATTTAAAGGGTACTGTGGGAGGGTAGGTTAGGGTACCTTTTAAAGGGGAATGTTGGAGTGTAGGATAGTTGTCCCTATTTTAAAGGGGAAGTTGGTAGGTTAAGGTGTAGGTTAGGGTGTCTATTTAAGGGGAATGTTGAGGGTAGGGTAGTGTACCTATTTAAAGGGGAATGTTGAGGGTAGGTAGTGTACTATTTAAAGGGGAATGTTGGAGGGTAGGTTAGTGTACCTATTTAAAGGGGAAAAATGTAAAAAGTGAATTGAAAAAAAAAAATGTTGAGAAAAAAGGAAAAAAAAAAAAAAGTAAAAAAAAAAAATGTTGGAAAAAAAAAACAAAAAAAAAAAAAGTAAAAAGATTTAACAGAAGTTGACATATGTTGGAGGGACGGTAGGTCCCTATTTACAAGGGGAAGGTTGGAGGGTAGGATGTGTCCCTATTTAAAGGGGAATGTTGGGGTAGGATGTGTCCCTATTAAAGGGATGTTGGAGGTTAGGATAGGTACCTATTTAAAGGGGAACTGTTGGAGGGTAGGTAGTGTACCTATTTAAGGGGGATGTTGGATGGGTAGGTTAGTGTCCCTATCAAAGGGGAATGTTTGGAGGGGAGGATAGTGTCCCGATTAAAGGGATTTGGAGGGAGGTTAGGGTCCACTATGTAAAGCCGGAATGTTGGAGGGTAGGTTAGTTACCTATTTAAAGGGGAGTGTTGGAGGGTAGTTAGTGTCCCTATTAAAGGCTAAGTTGAGGGTAGGTTAGGTCCCGATTTAAAGGGAGAATGTTGGAGGGTAGGTTGGGTCCGTTATTTAAGGGGAATGTTGGGGGTAGGTTAGTGTCCTATATTAAAGGGGAATGTTGAGGGAGGTTAGGGTCCCCTTAGTTAAAAAGGGGAATGTTGGAGGGTAGGTTAGGGGTCCTATTTAAAGCGGAATGGTTGGAGGTAGGTTAGTTGTACCTATTAACGGGGAATGTGGAGGTCGTTAGTGTACCTTGTTAAAGGGAATGTTGGGAGGGTAGGTTAGTGTTTACCTATTTAAAGGGAATGTTGGAGGGGTAGTGTGAGGTCCCTATTTAAAGGGGAATGTTGGAGGGTAGTGTTAGGGGTCCCATTTAAAGGGGAAGGTGGGGGGTGGTTAGGGTCCCTAGTTTAAAGGGGAAGGTTGGAGGGTAGGTTAGGGTTCCTATTTTAAAGGGGAATGTTGGAGGGTAGGTTAGGATCCCTATTTAAAGGGGAATGTTGGAGGGTAGGTTAGGGTCCCTATTTAAAGGGGAATGTTGGAGGGTAGGTTAGTGTACCTATTTAAAGGGGAATGTGGAGGGTAGTAGGGTCCCTATTTAAAGGGGACGTTGGAGGCAGATAGTGTACCTATTTAAAGGGGAAGTGGAGGGTAGGTTACGTGGCCTATTTAAAGGGAATTGTTGGAGGGTTAGGTTAGGCGTCACTAATTTAAGGAGAAGTTGGAGGGTAGGTTAGGGTCCCTATTTAAAGGGGAAGTTGGAGGGTAGGTTTAGTGTACCTATTTAAAGGGAAGTTGAGAGGGTAGGTAGGGTCCTATTAAAGCGGAATGTGGAGGGTAGGTTAGTGTCCCTATTTAAAGGGGAATGGTGGAGGGTCGGTTAGGGTCCCTAATAAAAGGGAAGTTATGTTAGAGGGTAGGTAGGGTCCCTATTTAAAGGGGGAAGAGGGTAGGTTAGGGTCCCTATTTAAAGGGGAATGCTGGAGGGTAGGTTAGGGTCCCTATTTAAAGGGGAATGTTGGAGGGTAGGTACTTTTTGCTACATACATCTTGGACTGTGTAAGTTACAGACCTTTATATAAAGGGTTAAAGAGATTTCCTTGTATCCTATGGCATTTAACTAAATCAAATTCAGCCAATTGAAAAACATGGGAATCAGGGCAAAAGAAATGTGTGTGGGAGCTGCCATGTTGCAGATACACAGAGGCATCAATGGAACCAAACTTTTTCTTAGCCGTAAGTAAACAATGCTACTGATGTTGCCTTATAAAGACAAAAGCCTCTATTTAACTTTCCTTTACTCTGACAACCTGTCCCAATGATGGGGAAATTGGAATTGTGTCACCCCCGGTGATGGAATTCCTGGCTTTGTAAGGGAACATTCCGAGCACATTCTTATTTTCCTTGCACGGATACAAGACAGTGATGGATATTTAACATTGGGGAAGGATATACCGAGATCTGAATAGATCACTAATAATTCAAATGAGATTTTAATCAGTAGAACTTTTGCCCATTGCCCTTTAAGGCCTCCGCCTTTCGAATCTTCGGGCCCATACTAGGTCGTTCCTACAGCTCCTAACGCTGGCCCCAGGAAATCTCCCAGAACCCCCTACCCTAGTTGGCATCACTGTGCTCCACGATTAGGATTTTTTGATTGGCCATGGCATAACTTGAAAGGTGTTGGAAGGTCAGAGGTCACAAGGGGAAACTCCTGATCTAATTATCCTGACCCTATTATCTCCTTCATAGCCTCGTTACTGGGAACCGACGTTTATCAGCTCTGACAAGGACCAGTCTGGGGAGGGCATTGTACCTCAATTCCCAGGGAGTAGGGGGTCAGTCAGAACACAAGGAGAGGTTCCTCAGATGGATAAATGGTGGAAACACCTTCCCCCTACCAGAACCTCAGAGGATTTAATCCCTTCTACCGACGTCTAGATAATGACGTCTGGGGGTTGACGGCCCAGTCTATGGCATCTGTCTAATTAGAGCAGTGATGAGTTCCAGTGTTAAAGCCAATATGGTAATGATTTAGAACGGCAGGGTTTTCAAAACCCATTTAAAATTCAAAAATTCTAAATTGCATTTGGAAATTGAAAAACCAAAAATTTTACCGAAATTTTGGGATTCATTTGGGTTAAATTCGGATTTATGGAATTTTAATAGGTTTAATATGTTCCATAGAACTGCTGTGGGAACAAACTTGCCGGTTTCTCTCACCTATACTGGCAGGAGACTAGTGAATTAATAAATTGGCTACCAGGTCTATAACACAGTAAATCAATTGAACATTAGCCCATTAGGGAGCCATAATAAAGTTTAAATGGATCATCTCTTCCGGTGAACACACTAGATTAACTTGAACTTCCTCCTTACCATCTCTTCTCTATTTTTAATAATTTCGAAACACACTGAGCATGACCGTACCCATGGGGTGAAAGGGAGGAGGAAGTAACTTCAGGGATTGCAAACACATGGAAGAATTTAAAAAAAAAAAAAAAACTTTATTCAACCACAGATGCAAATCCTGCCTCTATTTCCTCAGGTAGTCCATGGTGATGGCAGTATAGTAATTATCAGAGGGTACTTACAGTTCACCGTAAGATGGACCCAGGTCCCATTTTGGAAATCTTCCTCTCCGTGTTGTCGATCCAAAAACAGGACCCTGCACTCATACCAGCCCTGGTCTTCAGATCGCAGAGAATCGATTCGGAGAGAGGCGCCTTCCTCGATCCTTGCGCGACCTGCACCGATAGAAAGATCAACAATGCCACATTAGTAAATATGGGACTAAGGCTCAAATGCATATATTACAACAGAGGGCAGACTACAAATCCCAGCATGCAGCGTCAGTCAATGGAATCTCACCGGGAGAAGTATTTCTTTCAATGTGTTATTTTTGTCTATCAATTTATTTTTAAGTTTGTGACATCTTTTCGTGACATGCGTGGCTTTTTATTAGTAATGTAATGGTGCAAGAATTTTTCAATGTCAAAAACAAACCAAACTATTAGAAATTTGGCTGGTGTATGGCCTGCTTAGGGAGGGGCTGGGGATGTTATTGCATCTCCCTGTCAGATGGGATACTTCTAATTCTAATTGTGTTTCATTCATTCATAGTTCTACAACTAAGCACGGTGGCTCAGTGATTAGCACTGATGCCTTGCAGTGATGAGGTCCTGAGTTCGATTCCACCCTTGGACACATCTGCAAGGAGTTTGTATGTTCTCCCCGTGCTTGTGTGGGTTTCCTCCGGGCACTCCGGTTTCCTCCACAATCATAAAGACCATACTGATAGGATGTATGTGTACATAAAGTGATTAGATTGTAAGCTCTTCGGGGCAGTGCCTGATGTGAATGTATACATGTAATTGTAAAGCTCTATGGAAGATGTTGGCGCTATATAAATCCATTATAATATCGTATATAAGTTATATATAAATAAAGCATTTAATAATAGTAAGATTTATTTTTTATATTAAAGAAACAATGTTGGAAATGTCCAGATTCTGGATTTAAATGGCAAACCTAAAAATTCCAGTTCTGTTTCCATCACGACAATCGCATCTAAATGTTTCTATTATGCAAACTGTTCCCACCCAATAGTTTCCGAGTACAGGCCAATAAAGTGTTATTAAAGGATAAGTACGTGTAAAAACAATATTTATCTGTGCTGATTTCCCACCTAACAAGGACGTGTTTTAAACCAGATCAACTACCCAATACGATATTTCAGTCAGTTACGAGCAGCATTTAATAGTCCGTGTAATCCGCTGGAATAGTTTTATCCCTGACCGATTGGTTTATCGAACCCTATTTATAAAGGAGCAGTATCGATATTTTGCAATACTAACAATAATGGGCGCAACATAAAATACCGATACAGCTGGCATCGTGCGTTGTATTGACTGTGTTTAGATGAAGCTGTTTTTATATATTTACTTGTCCTTTAATGCCAGGGCCCTTTAGACACTGTAGATTAGAAGGTTAAAGTTGCAGAGCCCCTATTGCCCTTTAGTGCACATTAGAAGATAAGGATGTTGAGGCCTGAACTGTGAATAACCCCCATAAGGAGGTGAAGAGAGACAGATATCCCAGCAGGTGTCTAACCCTGGAAGGTTTCACTGGGACTATCTGGGATTAATCACCCAAATGTCTTCATAGGATCCAGCACAGAGCTGGACTGACACAGGGAATGTGGCTTCATGATAAGAGAACCGTAAAAGGGCAAAATAAAGAGCAAGAGTTTGGGAACAGAATTTTAATGAGGGTTTTTATGGATCTGAACTGACACATTTGACTGGTGATTTGTGGTTCGGACATAGAGAACTTTTCCTTTAATAGACCCCAAAGGAAGTTGTTTTGGGGGCTGAAAGACTTTCCTAGGTCGATGGGTCAGATGGGTCAGTGCGATTGTTTTATTTTGCATTTGTAGGGTTGATTGATGAACAAGACAAAGTGAGGCATCAACAAAGGGAACACAAGGGAAGGATGATTAAGGACAAAGTTCCTTTCTACCCAAAATTCTATAACATGGAAAATAACCACTGGTAATGTCACTGTAGTGTCAGACAGGGGTGTTGGGGCCCACCAGTAAGTATAGGGGCCAACCAGGAAACACACCTGTGTCACTCTATACCTCAAAGGAACTGCACATAGAGATTCCAACCCATAATATCTGTTGTACGATGGGAGCTGCTCTAAGGAGAGGACATGACCTGATCCAATTGAGTCGTTACTATCATCCCATCATGCTTAGGGACATGAATGAAAATTCTGGACAGGACCAAACGCTCAGTGGTGGTCACTACTTGGGGAAGCTTTGGCAGGAGCTACAGAGACAAATACGTGACTATTAAGACTGTCTACCGGCTGGGGACTTCAACATTTGGGCCCAATTGACCAAGTGGGACAAAATATCAGTTTGATTATTACGGTACCTATTAATATTTTAATACCGACCTACAGTACGAGACCACAGTGTCACCTTCCATCTGTTTATTATAGCCTCCTAATGGGCACAAATCCCACTTTCCTTCCCAGAATCCCGCTGTGTCTTTAAGAACACACATTCTAACCAGGCGGTCCATTAACCCTTTGTATTGGGTGTCAGGGCACCTTTAACCCTCCGCGACAGCTACACTGAGAGGAAGTGATGATGAGACTGAAGGAGGAGAAGATTCAATCTCCTTAATTGCCTGGTGCTATTATCAGGCAGCTGATCCGATCAGCCCAACATTAGGCGAATTTCAATTGGCTAAAATCCGTGAATCTCCCGTGGGTGTATAATCTGACACACAAAGTGCGCACACACCACCACCACCATCAAAAGGCAAATGGAACATTTCTTCACCTCTTTGTTAACTCTTTCTGTACCCAGAGCACAGGGGGGCACAGAGTGGGCACAGAGAACCCATGGGAGGACCCAGTTTTGGTTGCAGATGCAGATATACGGTCAATCATTGTTTGCAACAAATGAGCACACTATGCACACAGATAGTGGGGTCCAAATCAAAGCATTGCCTAGGGGCAGAACTACAACTCCCAGCATTCCTTAACACAACGGCTTGTCACATGGCCACGCACATTTCATTCATTGAATCTTTGCTTCTTTCTTTCTTGCGAAAGTAAAATTTCTGTTGTCTCAGCAACACGTAGACTGCCTAGCAACGAGCGTTTAAAAGGATCACAAAAGGTGCCTTCTGGGAAAAAAGGAGGATAAATCTGATTGGGTAACGTTCTGTGCAACAGCCTGTGATATTTACAGAAGATGGGGGGGCTTTACAAACTCAAGGGGAACCATCAGTCATTAAAATGTTCACATCTGACTTTTCCTTGGCTGTGATGTTCAGATGCATATGGAGCAAAGACTATCATAGACTATGGAGACGTGTAGTTCAGCAACATCATCCGAAGGCTGTAGGAAATAGCTGCAAATAAATGTTTCATAGGATTAATATATTAAAGGAGACCCCCAGTCATTTCTTATTTACAGCCCAGATACGGCTAATTAGGAAGATGTGACACTTTCTAATTCGTGATTCCTAACTAAAGATATAGCTGTGTAAAGTCAATGAAACAGAACACCCTTCCGCTACTTTCACTTTCCGTTTTACTCTGACCCCCCCCCCCCCCCCCACACACACACTTAAACTCAGGGCAGCCACTATCGCTCCTTACCCATTGAATTCCATTGAGCATGCCCAAAGTCGCAGAGCTAGCTGAAGGGGCAGTACCTGCAGGTTAGATTTTAATAGTGTCAGGGATTGAACAGAATGTGAACCATCAGTTTCTAGTTAGAAGTCAGAGGTTTGTTTTAGGATGGCTGTGTCTTTTAAAGGGCAACTATAGTATTTTTAAAATCCATTTACTACTCCTACATTCCTGGGAAATCGCTATCAGGAATGACGAGCTGCCAATTTTCACCTTCCTTCATCTGCATGTGAAGTGTGACTATAGTTCCATCTGTAATGTTAGGGAGGGATAGTCACACACGTGCAGAGGACACACTGTGAGCTGTCAGTCATGGCTCAGCATACATAATCCCAACCACCCAGGGAGGAGGGAGCAGACTTTCCTCCCTCCCTGGCAAAGGGGCAACTAGAGACTAAATTCCATTAAGTTACCATTAAGTGTACCTCAGTATGGCAGTATTTTTATATGGACTTTCAAACCATAGGGTTAACATGACCCATGTATTAGCTCCTTCTCCTATGTGTGCTAGGTACACACAGTACAGATCAGTGAAAGATGACAGAACGATGACAGACAGGATTTGCAAGATCCTGTCTGTCCTCTTTCAAAGATCTTCCTACACAAAGTCCCAAGCGTTCTCCCTATGAACATCATATACACATCATAGGGAGAACGCTCGGGACTGTGTGTTTCCATCGGCCGCGCTAAACTCCTCTATAATGAGTCTAGCGCGGCCGATGAAAATTTTCGGTCTTTCCCGAACGAGCGTTCGGCAGTCCCGATCGTTCATCGGCTGCGCGCTCGTTCGGAAAACAAAGGTACGACGGTATCGGGGCTTAATCGTTACTGTGTGTACCCAGCTTAAAAGGAAATGCTCAAAACTTGCAGATCAGATACATCAACGATGAGGGCCAATCATAATAATAGAACATTCCCAAGTAACCAATTAGATTATTAGAACTGGTGCACGTGGCCCAATCAACCTCCTGAATTGATACTTTGGTGGGATGAATGAAATTCACAGCACAACCAATAATATGTAAAGGATCTGTGGAAAGATGAGATTAGGACAGAATATTGGACAGAATTTACATTGTGTCAGATCAATTCTTAAGGTAGCCATGCACGGTCCAATGTTTTTACCATTGGCCGAAACTATTAAAAATCTGATTGGAAGAACCTATTCAAACTCCCCACCTTGTCCTGGCAATCTTTCATAGATTTCAGCTTGAAAACTACGGAAGGTCCGGTTCTGGTAGATGGGGGTCGATGGACAATTTTCTGTCTTGCCCGACCATGTTTTTTTTTTAAACCCTGAATGATGACGCCGATTGGTCTATCGAAAACACGAAAAAATGGCTTTAACAATCCAATCAATTCCATCTAATTCTTCGAATTGATCGGAATAACAATGCCGTGTTTGGGGCCATGATCTTTAACAGACTGCAAGGTCAGTCATGCTAAATTATTGGTGGGACCACCACTGGTTTATCCATCGGTAGTCTGTTGAGCAGGAATATCACTGGTTGGCCTGTGTGTACTAGGATTACAAATAGTAGCCAATCAGAGCGCTAGATAACTTTATTCCTGTCCAAATGTCAACCTCCCATCTGATAATCTCTTTGACTATCTCTGCAGGAGGTCAGTTCCATGTATCCACTGATCTGCTCCCTCGCTCTCTACTGCACTTCTTAATACTTTATTGCAGGGCAAGGATCCTAATGAAAAGCCACAAAGAAGACAAGTGGGGGGCAGGGGGTCTGTGTTTGGGAAAGATAAATCGAACATGATGCGTTGGGCGGGGATGGGGGAGGGGCTATGGAATGAATGGGAGGGTGGGATCAAAGAAACTGAAAGTTCTTTTCAAACTTTTAAAAAATGCTGGGAAGAAATCTGGGCCACGCTTCTAGCCAAGCCCTTAACAATAGGAGCCCAGAGGGACGTCACTGTGGGAACTCAGAGGGTTAAATGAGGCGAATGTGGCTTGGCGTGGCTGACAAGTCTTTCTTACTGTAGTTTGAATATCAGAACAAGTCATCTTGGCAGCCGCACAGAAAACCGTGAAACCACACACATACAGACGCACACATGCAGATACACGCACAGACAAGATACACGCACATACAGACCCACGCACATACAGACCCACACACATACAGATGCACATACAGATACGCACACATACAGCCACACATACAGATACGCACATATACAGCCACACATACAGATACTCACATACAGCCACACATACAAATACACACACATACAGACACACACACATACAGACACACACACGACCACCACACACACATACACACACATATACAGACACAACACAGCACACACCACATACAGACAAATACAGATCCACACACCATACAGACACACACAACATACACACACACACATACACACACATATACAGACACAGACACACACACATACAGACACCACACACAGACACAGACACACACACATACAGACAAATACAGATACACACACATACAGATACAGACACACACATACACACCAGAGGACACCAGTTTGCAATAACTGTAACCAAACAGCAAAAACAAACAAAAAAAGAAAAAACCTGTAAGTATTATCATCCGGGTAACGACCCCCAACAGCACGGCCCATACACGGCACGATTATCATCACACATTGTGCGTATAACCCGCCCTATCTTTATTTTACACAGTAAGTAAATCATCCTTTCCCCCTTCATTTTTACCCTAGCGTGATCACTGATTTAAAACATTAACCAGCTACGTCGAGGGCCCATTTCCCATTCAGCTTTCAAATCAGATGTTACTGACACTTAAAATAGGGGAGGGGGTGAACTACAGATTGTGAAAGGGGAAATTATATGAACCTGGACAATTAAAGGGCAACTGTGTTCTCTGAACAAGTTAGGGTTAAAAAAAGGCCTGAGCCACAATTGACATTTCTATCTGCAGTCTGTGACAAATTACATTGCGGATAATGTTCAAACTTATTGCTTATAGTAGTTTGAGTGACATCACCTGACTCTCTAACAGGAAGTACCTGCACAGACTGCTATAAAGGCAGGTAGAGGCTGATCACATGACTGCAAGCTGGTATAAGCAGGAAGTGTGCAGAAAGCTATAGTGTTAAACATTTCCAGCACTATAACCTATTCCAAAAAGTTTTACCTAGAGATGTGATCCTGGGTTCATTTAAAGGTATGACAGAAGGCTTTTATGTAACCCTATTTTTTTCAGAGACCACGGTTGCCCTTTAATTCTGAAATTCCTCTAATTCCTCTAAAAGAATTAGGGGCAGGGGGGGGTTAATTATAGCTACATAACAATATTATTTTGAGGAGCTACACTTATAGTTTTCATTTGCCAGGTTAGTCCCAGACTAGTCCTATATTAAAGATAGTACTGAAGCCAGGAGGAAGACTGGCAGAATCAGTTTTCTTTGGGCTGGTGCTCCTCACAGACACAATATTGGGAGGTAGGGATTACCAGTCCTGTATCCTTGTCCCATGTACTTTAATTTTAACAGTTTTTTTAATGAAACGTTATACACACTACACATACCGGACAAATACTAATAAAACAGAAAGTTCTCTCTTTCAAACCTATTCGACAAAATAAATAGAAAACAATAAAACCTCGATACGAACCAAAGTTCGTACAAGGCTACGTCCCCCATAGGACGGTTTAGGAGACGGGCGATGAAGGACACTGCGTCCTGTGAATGAATTTTATGGCATTGGCAATTGACATAGTGAAATCTCTTACCCACTTTATGGAGGTTTAACAAAGGAGGAGTTTTTATTGGAGACTGTAAAGGGCTGGAACGAGCACCACAGCAGACAGGCCAAACCCGTCTCCCTCTATGCGGAATGTAGAGCCCCTTCCAATGAAATCCCTTTCTGGTTACTGGACTTTATAGGCCACTTTATCTCAATATGGCTGCTGGGGGCCCTCCAACAAAGGAACTAGGCAACAGGTGTCACTTCATAGCATACCCATTGTAACCAGTGGGACAGTGTGTGTGTGTGTGTGTGTGTGTGTATCAAGGGAGAGTTTTTTTTTTTAAGAAATAGCCCCCCTTCATTATCCCACCCAAACTCTTTAAGCTCAACGGCTTCCATTTTCTTCCTCCAGTGAATTCACACAATGGGGGGAAAGAAAGAAAGGAAAAAGAAGACGATGCCGTTCGCTGATTTGTGACTTTGTAAAATGCTGGTGCGTCCCATGATTCCCCTCTCTCTCCGTCTCCCATAGAACTGGGCTAATTTTGAAAGCCCCCCCCCCCTCCTCCTCCTCCTCTCGCAGCTCCACCTGGTTACTATGACGATGAAATTGAAATCCCAGCGTTGGCACAATGCCAGACTGGGCCACGATAAAAGCTTCGCCTCGCTTGGCCCAAACCGGCCAATGAATCCCGACCTGGGAGACTCTCCCCTGGATTGGAAATGAACAAGCTGTCGCTATGCGAGGGAGCGAAGTATTAAACGGCCAAGTGTAGGGGGGAGAGAGGTTCTGGGGTCTATGGAATCGGGCCTAGGAAAGGGGGATTAGAAATTACAGTTCTGCGGACCAGACCGCCCTTTAGAAGCCTTAATAACACCGGTGCGAGGCTGCTTTTGTCCAGTAACCAAAGGGACCAATCAGATATTGGCTTTTAAAAGGTTCTAAATTGACGCAACCAATGAAAACTGAAATACAGTAAAATCTAGAAATGAATAAAAACTCTCCCATGTCCAGAACCTTTATCTATTGATCTGTTTATTTAAAGGGACCTTTGCCTCATTTCGTCACCTTTCATACTTGCAATAAACAGCGACTTTGAACTCATCCATGGGAAAAAGGGTTTTAGCTTTACAAATAATTCATTCCAAACATTTGTCCATATGTACTCAGAAATCACATGTATATGAATGTATATGGCAGCTCCAACAACCATCTTTTTTAAAGTGTAGACTGCACGTTACCAGATTAACTACAGATATTTACATATTCATGTGTCTGTGATTGTACTACCCGTCTATCGCCCTCTGTGATCGTACTACCCGTCTATCGCCCTCTGTGATCGTACTACCCGTCTATCGCCCTGTCTGTATGTTGATCGTAAACTACCCGTCTATCGCCCTCTGTGATCGTACTACCTCTATCCGCCCTGTGCATCGACTACCTCTATCGCCCTCGGATGTACTAACCGTCTATCGCCCCTCTGTGATCGTACTACCCGTCTATCGCCCTCTGTGATCGTACTACCCGTCTATCGCCCTCTGTGATCGTACTACCCGTCTATCGCCCTCTGTGATCGTACTACCCGTCTATCGCCCTCTGTGATCGTACTACCCGTCTATCGCCCTCATGTGATACGTACTACCCGTCTATCGCCTCTGTGATCGTACTACCCGTCTATCGCCCTCTGTGATCGTACTACCCGTTATCGCCCTCTGTGATCGTACCCGTCTATCGCCTCTGTGATCGTATACCCGTCTATCGCCCTCTGTGATCTACTACCCGTCTATCGCCCTCTGTGATCGTTACTACCCGTCTATCGCCCTCTGTGATCGTACTACCCGTTATCGCCCTCTGTGATCGACTACCCGTAATCGCCCTCGTGATCGTACTACCCTCTATCGCCCTCTGTGATCGTACTACCGTCTATCGCCCTCATGATCGTACTACCCGTCTATCGCCCTCTGTGATCGTACTACCCGTCTATCGCCCCTCAGTGATCAGTACTACCCGTCTACGCCCCTGTGATCGTATACCCCGTCCTCATCGCCCTCTGTGATCGTACTATCCCGTCGATCGCCCTCAGTGATCGTACTAACCCGTCTATCGCCCTCAGTGATCGTACTTACCCCGTCATACGTCGCCCTCTGTGATCGTACTACCACGTCTATCGCCCTCAGTGATTCGTACTACCGTTGACTCGCCGCTGTGATCGTACTACCCGTCTATCGCCTCAGTGATCGTATACCCGTCTATCGCCCTCTTGATGTTACTACCCGTCTATCGCCCTCAGTGATCGTACTACCCGTCTATCGCCCTCTGTGATCGTACTACCCGTCTATCGCCCTCAGTGATCGTACTACCCGTCTATCGCCCTCTGTGATCGTATAACCCGTCTATCGCCCTCAGTGATCGTACTACCCGTCTATCGCCCTCTGTGATCGTGCTAACCCGTCTATCGACCCTCTGTGATCGTACTACCCGTCTATCGCCCTCTGTGATCGTACTACCCGTCTATCGCCCTCTGTGATCGTACTACCCGTCTATCGCCCTCTGTGATCGTACTACCCGTTAGCCCCTCTGTGATCGTACACCCCGTCTATCGCCCTCAGTGATCGTACTACCACGTCTATCGCCCTCTGTGATCGTACTACCCGTCTAGCCATCGCCCTCGTGATCGTACTACCCTTATGACCCTCAGTGATCATACTACCGTCTATCGCCCTCTGTGATCGTACTACCCGTCTATCGCCCTCTGTGATCGTACTAACCCGTTCTATCGCCCTCAGTGATCGTACTATACCCGTCTATCGCCCTCTGTGATCGTACTACCGTCTAATCGCCCTCTGTGATCGTACTACCCGTCTATCGCCCTCTGTGATCGTACTACCCGTCTATCGCCCCAGTGATCGTACTACCCGTCTATCGCCCTCTGTGATCGTACTACCTCATATCGCCCTCAGTGATCGTCTACTACCCGTCTATCGCCCTCGTGATCGTACTACCCGTCTATCGCCCTCAGTGATCGTACTACCCGTCTATCGCCCTCTGTGATCGACTACCGTCTATCGCCCTTGTGATCGTTACACCCGTCTATCGCCCCAGTGATCGTACTACCCGTCTATCGCCCTCTGTGATTGTACTACCCGTCTATCGCCCTCTGTGATCGTACTACCGGTCTATCGCCCTGTGATATACTACCTATCTATCGCCCTCTATGATCGCACTACCGGTCTATCGCCCCTCTGTGATCATACTACCCATCTATCGCCCTCTATGATTGTACTACCTGTCTATCGCCCTCTGTGTTCGTACTACCCGTCTATCGCCCTCTGTGATCGTACTACCCGTCTATCGCCCTCTGTGATTGTACTACCCGTCTATCGCCCTCTGTGATCGTACTACCCATCTATCGCCCTCTGTGATCGCACTACCGGTCTATCGCCCTCTGTGATCATACTACTATCTAATCGCCCTCTGTGATCGCACTACGGTCTATCGCCCTCTGTGATCATACTACCCATCTATCGCCCTCTATGATTGTACTACCCGTCTATCGCCCTCTGTGTTCGTATACTACCCGTCTATCGCCCTCTGTGATCGTATACCGTCTATGCCCTCGTGATTGTACTACCGGTCTATCGCCCTCTGTGATCATACTACCCCATCTATCGCCCTCTATGATGTTACTACCGTCTATCGCCCTCTGTGTTCGTACTACCCGCTATCGCCCTCTGTGATCGTACTAACCCGTCTATCGCCCCTCTATGATTGTACTACCTGTCTATCGCCTCTGTGTCGTACTACCCGTCTATCGCCCTCTGTGATCGTACTACCCGTCTATCGCCCTCTGTGATTGTACTACCCGTCTATCGCCCTCTGTGATCATACTACCCATCTATCGCCCTCTATGATTGTACTACCCGTCTATCGCCCTCTGTGTTCGTTACTACCCGTCTATCGCCCTCTGTGATCGTACTACCCGTCTATCGCCCTCTGTGATTGTACTACCCGTCTATCGCCTCTGTGATCGTATCACGTCTATTGCCCTCTGTGATTGTACTACCCGTCTATCGCCCTCTGTGATCGTACTAACCGTCTATTATCTCCCTCTGTGATCGTACTACCCATCTTTTCGCCCTCTGTGATCGCACTACCGGTCTATCGCCCTCTGTGATCATACTATCCATCTATCGCCCTCTGTGATCGCACTACCGGTCTATCGCCCTCTGTGATCATACTACCCATCTATCGCCCTCTATGATCGCACTACCGGTCTATCGCCCTCTGTGATCAACTACCCATCATCGCCCTCTATGATTGTACTACCTGTCTATCGCCCTCTGTGTTCGTACTACCCGTCTATCGCCCTCTGTGATCGTACATAACCCGTCTATCGCCCTCGTGTATCGTACTACCCGTCTATCGCCCTCTGTGATTCGTAACTACCCGTCTATCGCCCTCTGTGATTTGTACTAACCCGTCTATCGTCACCCTCTGTGATCGCACTACCTGTCTATTGACCCTCTGTGATTGTACTACCCGTCTATGCGACATCGCCCTGTGATCATACTACCCGTACTATCGCCCTCTGTGATGTACTACCCTTTTCGCCTCTTGATCGCCACTACGTTCTACGCCCTCTGATGACTCCATACTACCCATACTATCGCCCTCTTGTCGACTATTGTACTACCCGTCTATCGCCCTCTGTGATCGTACTACCCATCTATGCCCGCATATTCTGTCTTCGACCTCGTGTTTACTACACCCGTTTTCTATCGCCCCTGTGATCGTTACTACCCGTCTATTGCCGACCTGCTGTGTGTACTACCCCGTCTAGCGCCCCTCTGGATCGTACTACCGTTAAGTGCCCTTGTGATTGTACTGACCCGTCTATGCCCTCTGTGAATCGTACTACCCGTATCGCGTGATCGCACACATCTGTGAACCCTGTGATCCACTCGGCTAATCGCCTCTGTGATTATACCCATTACCCCAGATGCCTATACGGTATATCGCCCTCTGTGGATCATACTAAACTACCTCTACCCGTCTTATCGACCCCACTATGCCCTATATCGTACTACCGTCTATCGCCCTCTGTGTTTCGTTACTAACCCTCTATCGCCCGTGACTACTGCTCGTCGTTATCTTAACCGCTACGCCTCTGTAGCCACTAATCTTGCCTCTGTGATTGTACTACCCGGTCTATCGCCCTCTGTGATACGTAACTAACACGTTCTATCTGCCCTCTGTTTGTACTACCAGCTTCTATCGCCCTCTTTCCGTCACCGTCACCCTCTTGTGTACTAGCCCGTCTATGGCCCTCTGTGATTGTACTAAGCCGTACTATTCGCCCATCTGTTGACTAGCTGTTAGCCTCATTTGTCTACCCGTCTATCGCCCTCTGTGTATACCCTCACCGCTGTCGTACTACCCATCTTTCGCCCTCTGTGATAGCCTAAGACAAACGGTCTATCGCCGCCTCTGTGATCATACTACCATCTATCGCCTCTCTATGATCGCACACCGGTCTATCGCCCTCTGTGATCATGACTACCGGCATCTATCGCCCCTCCTGATGATCGACTATCTATGCTCCTGGGTCTACTATCTATCGCCCTCGTGATCGTACTACCTCTGATTTGCACTACACTGTACTGTACTCCGTCTACGCCCTCTGTGTAGTCGTTACTACCGTCTATCGCCTCTGTGTGATTGTAATACGTTCGTATCGCCCTCTGTGATAGTACTACCGTCTATCGCCCTCGATCGTACACGTTATTGCTCCGTAATACCCGTCCTATCGCTCCGCCTCTGTGATGTACTACCCGTATATCGCCCTCTTTGTCTACTACCCTATCCTATCGGTTCTACTACCTCTATCGCTTTGTCGTATACCCGTCTATCGCCCTCTGGTTGTTCGTACTACCCGTCTATCGCCTCTGTGATGTACTACTGCTCTATTCGCCCTCTGTGATTGTATACCGTCTATCGCCCTCGTGATCGTACTACCCGTCTATCGCCCTCTGTGATCGTAAATACCCATCTTTCGCCCTCGTGATCGCACTACCGGTCTACGCCATGGTGATCATAAACCCATCTAGCGCCATCTATGATCGAAAGACCGGTTCTATCGCCCCCTCTGTGATCATACTACCATCTATCGACCTCGATGATTGTAGACCTGTCTATCGCCCTCTGTGTTCGTTACTACACGTCTATCGCCACTCTGTATAGTACTACCCGTCTATGCCATCTTGTGAATGTTACTACCCGTCTATCGCCCCTGTGATCGTACTACCGCTATTGCCTCTGTGATTGTACTACCCGGCTACGCCCTTGTGAACGTAATACCTCTACGCCCTCTGTGATAGTACTACCCGTCTATCGCCCATCTGTTATTGTACTACCGTCTAGTGCCCTTGTGATCATACTACCCATTCTATCGCCCTCTATGATTGTACTACCGTCTATCGCCATCTGTGTTCGTACTACCGTTCTATCGCCCTCTGTGTCGTACTTAACCGTCTATCCGCTCTGTGATTGTACTACCGGGCTATCGCCCTCTGTGATCGTACTACCCGTCGATTGCCCTCTGTGATTGTACTACCGTCTACGCCCTTGTGATCGTACTACCCGTCTATTGCCTCTGTGATTGTACTACCGTCTATAGCCCTCTGTGATCGTTAAGACCCGTCTATAGGCCCTCGTGTGATCGTACTACCCATCTTTCGCCCTCTGTATCGCACTACTGGTCTTCGACTATGTGATCATACTACCCATCTACGTCCCTCATGATCGCACTCCCGTCGATAGCCCTCTGGATCATACTAACGGTCTATCGCCCCCTCGGTGTCATACTACCAATCTTATCGCCCCTCTATGATCGTACTACTGTCTATCGCTCCCTTGTGTTCGTACTACCCGTCGATCGCCTCTGGATTGTACTACCCGTCTATCGCCCTCTGTGATCGTACTACCCGTCTATCGCCCTCTGTGATCGTACTACCCGGGTCTATCGCCTCTGTGATCGTACTACCCGTACTTATCGCCCTCTGTGATCGTACTACCCGTCTATCGCCCTCTGTGATCGTACTACCCGTCTATCGCCCTCTGTGATATCGTACTACCCGTCTATCGCCCTCTGTGATCGTACTACCCGTCTATCGCCCTCTGTGATCGTACTACCCGTTATCGCCCTCTGTGATCACTACCCGTCTATCGCCCTCTGTGATCGTACTACCCGTCTATCGCCCTCTGTGATCGTACTACCCGTCTATCGCCCTCTGTGATCGTACTACCCGTCTATCGCCCTCTGTGATCGTACTACCCGTCTATCGCCCTCTGTGATCGTACTACCCGTCTATCGCCCTCAGTGATCGTACTACCCGTCTATCGCCCTCTGTGATCGTACTACCCGTCTATCGCCCTCTGTGATCGTACTACCCGTCTATCGCCCTCTGTGATCGTACTACCCGTCTATCGCCCCTCGTGATCGTACTACCCGTCTATCGCCCTTGTGATCGTACTACTCCCGTCTCATCGCCCTCGTGATCGTACTACCCGTCATCGCCTCGTGATGTACTAACCCGTCTATCGCCCTCAGTGATCGTACTACCCGTCTAGCCCCTCTGTGATCGTACTACCGTCTATCGCCCTCGTGATCGTACTACCGTTATCGCCCCTGTGATCGACTACCCGTCTATCGCCTCAGTGATCGTACTACCCGTCTATCGCCCTCTTGATCGTACTACCCGTCTATCGCCTCAGTGATCGTACTACCCCGTCTATGCCCTCTGTGGATCGTACTACCCGTCTATCGCCCTCAGTGATCGTACTACCCGTCTATCGCCCTCTGTGATCGTTATTACCCTCTATCGCCCTCAGTGATCGTATACCCGTCTATCGCCTCGTGATCGTCTAACCCGTCTATCGCCCTCGTGATCGTACTACCCGTCTATCGCCCTCTGTGATCGTACTACCCGTCTATCGCCCTCTGTGATCGTACTACCCGTCTATCGCCCTCTGTGTATCGTACTAAAAGTATAGAGCCCCCTCTGTGATCGTACTACCCGTCTATCGCCCTCAGTGATCGTACTACCCGTCTAGCGCCCTCTGTGATCGTACTAGCCCGTCTATGCCCCCCTCCCTCGGTGATCGTACTACCCTACTATCGACCCTCAGTGATCTACTTACCGTCTATCGCCCCCCTCTGTGATCGTACTACCCGTCTATCGCCCTCTGTGATCGTACTACCCGTTCTATCGCCCTCAGTGATCGTATATACCCGTCTATCGCCCTCTGTTGATCGTACACCGTCTAATCGCCCCTCTGTGATCGTACTACCCGTCTATCCGCCCTCTTGTGATCGTACTACCCGTCTATCGCCCTCAGTGATCGTACTACCCGTCTATCGCCCTCTGTGATCGTACTACCTGTCTATCGCCCTCAGTGATCGTACTACCCGTCTATCGCCCTCTGTGATCGTACTACCCGTCTATCGCCCTCAGTGATCGTACTACCCGTCTATCGCCCTCTGTGATCGTACTACCCGTCTATCGCCCTCTGTGATCGTATACTACCCGTTCTCATCGCCCTCGTGATCGTACTCCCGTCTATCGCCCTCTGTGAGATGTAACTACAACCGTCTATCGCCCTCTGTGATCGTACTACGGTCTATCGCCCTGTGATATACTACCTATCTATCGCCTCTATGATTCGCACTACCGGTCTATCGCCCCTCTGTGATCTATACCCATCTATCGCCCTCTGTGATTGTACTACCTGTCTATCGCCCTCTGTGATCGTACTACCCGTCTATTGCCCTCTGTGATCGTACTACCCGTCTATCGCCCTCTGTGATCGTACTACCCGTCTATCGCCCTCTGTGATCGTACTAACCATCTTTCGCCCTCTGTGATCGCACTACCGGTCTATCGCCCTCTGTGATCATACTACCTATCTATCGCCCTCTGATCGCACTACCGGTCTATCGCCCTCTGTGATCATACTACCCATCTATCGCCCTCTATGATTGTACTACCTGTCAATCGCCCTCTGTGTTCGTACTACCCGTCTATCGCCCTCTGTGATCGTACTACCCGTCTATCGCCCTCTGTGATTGTACTACCGTCTATCGCCCTCTGTGATCATACACCCATCTATCGCCCTCTATGATGTTACACCCGTCTATCGCCCTCTGTGTTCGTACTACCCGCTATCGCCCTCTGTGATCGTACTAACCCGTTATCGCCCCTCTATGATTGTACTACCTGTCTATCGCCTCTTGTGTTCGTACTAACCGTCTATCGCCCTCCTGTGATCGTACTACCGTCTATCGCCCTCTGTGATTGTACTACCCGTCTATCGCCCTGTGATATACTACCCCATCTATCGCCCTCTATGATTGTACTACCCGTCTATCCCTCTGTGTTCGTACTACCCGTCTATCGCCCTCTGTGATCGTACTACCCGTCTATCGCCCTCTGTGATTGTACTACCCGTCTATCGCCCTCTGTGATCGTACTACCTGTCTATTGCCCTCTGTGATTGTACTACCCGTCTATCGCCCTCTGTGATCGTACTACCCGTCTATTATCGCCCTCTGTGATCGTACTACCATCTTTGCCCTCTGTGATCGCTGACTAACCCGTTGTCTATCGCCCTCTGTGATCATACTATCCATCTATCGCCCTCTTGATCGCCTACCGGTTATCGCCCTCTGTGATCATACTACCCATTCTATCGCCCTCTAGATCGCTACTACGTCTCTATCGCCCTCTGTGATCAATACCCAATCTATCGCCCTCTATGATTGTACTACCCGTACTATCGCCCTCTGTGTTCGTACTACCCGTCTATCGCCCTCTGTGATCGTACTACCGTCTATCGCCCTCTGTGATATCGTACTACCCTCTATCGCCCTCTGAATTCGTACCTACCCGTCTTCGCCCTCTGTGATTGTACTACCCGTCTTATCGCCCTCTGTGATCGACTACCGTCTATTGCCTCTGTGAGTGTACTACCCTCTAGCGAACGCCTGTGATCGTACTACCCGTCTAATCGCCCTCCTGTGATCGTACTACCCATCTTTCGCCTCTGTATCGCACTACTTCTATCGCCCTCTGATGATCATACTACCTCATATCGCCCTCTATGATCGTACTATTTTACCCGTCTATCGCCCTCTGTGATCGTACTACCACTACCCAAGATACGTTACGACCTCGTGTGATTCTACTACCGTCTATCGCCCTGTGATCGTACTCATACCCGTCTATCGACCCTGTGATGTACTCCGTCTACGCCCTCTGTGATCGTACTACCGTTATATGCCCTGTGATTGTTACTACCCGATCTATTGCCCTCTGTGAACGTACTACCAGTCTATCGCCTCTGTGACGTACTACCCGCTATCGCCTCTGTGATTGTACACTACCCGTCTATCGCCCTCTGTGGATCATACTACCCATCTATCGCCCTCTATGATTGTACTACCCGTCTATCGCCCTCTGTGTCGTATACTACCCCTCTATCGCCCTCTGTGATCGTAACTACCCGTCCTATCGCCTCTCTGTGATTGTACTACCCGTCTATCGCCCTCTGTGATAGTACTACATCTATGCCCTCTGTGTTGTACTACCAGTCTATCGCCCTCTGTGATCGTACTACCCGTCTATGCCCTCTGTGATGTACTACCGTTAATCGCCCTCTGTGATCGTACTACCCGTCTATCGCCCTCTGTGATCGTACTACCCATCTTCGCCCTCTGTGATGCTAAGACTGGTCTATCGCCCGCCTCGTGATCATACTACCATCTATCGCCCTCTATGATCGCACACCGGTTCTATCGCCCTCTGTGATCATCGTACTACCGTCTATCGCCTCTGTGATTACTACCCTCTATCGCCCTCTATGATCGTACTACCGTCTATCGCCCTCTGTGTTCGTACTACCGTCTATCGCCTCTGTTGATGTATACTGTCATCGCCCTCTGTGTAGTACTAACCGTCTATCGACCCTCTGTGATCGTACTACCATGTCTATTGCCTCCTGTGATTGTACTACCCGTCTATCGCCCCTCTGTGATCGTACTACCCGTACTAACTCGCCCTCTGTGATACTACCGTCTATCGCACTCTGGTCTTACTACCGTCTTCGCCCTCTGTGTTCGTATACCCGTCTATCGCCCTCTGGGATGTACTACCCGTCTATCGCCCTGTGTGATCTGTACTACCTCGTCTATTGCCCCTCTGTGATTGTACTACCGTCTATCGCCCTCGTGATCTGTACTACCCGTCTATCGCCCTCTGTGATCGTACTAATACCCATCTTTCGCCCTCTGTGATCGCACTACCGGTCTACGCCTGTGATCATAACCCATCTAGCGCCTCTATGATCGCAAAACCGGTCTATCGCCCTCTGTGATCATACTACCATCTATCGCCTCATGATTGTAACCTGTCTATCGCCCTCTGTGTCGTACTACCGTCTATCGCCCTCGTATGTACTACCCTCTATGCCATCTGTGATGTACTACCCGTCTATCGCCCTCTGTGATCGTACTACCGTCTATTGCCTCTGTGATTGTACTACCCGCTACGCCCTCTGTGAACGTAACTACCTCTATCGCCCTCTGTGATAGTACTACCCGTCTATCGCCCTCTGTTATTGTACTACCGTCTAGTGCCCTCTGTGATCATACTACCCATCTATCGCCCTCTATGATTGTACTACCCGTCTATCGCCTCTGTGTTCGTACTACCTGTTCTATCGCCCTCTGTGGTACTTACCGTCTATGCCTCGCTACTGTGTTCGTACTACCCGTGCTATCGCCCTCGTGTGATCGTAACTACCCGTCATCGCCCTCTGTGATATGTACTACCCGTCTATCGCCCTCTGATGATCCGTACTACCCGTCTATTGCCCCTCTGTGATGTACAAGTATTGACTCTGTGGTACGACCGTTATCAGCCCTCTGTGGATCGTGCTGACCCGTATGATAGGCCCTCTGTGATCGTACTACCCATCTTTCGCCTCGTGCCTTAATGGTTATCGCCCCTGGGACTAGGATAGCTGTGTCTTCGCCATCTAGTGGCCCTCCTGAGTCTACTACCCATCTCGCTCCCTCATGATCGCATCGCGTAGCCACTCCTGGTATCCCGCGGATTACTAACGGTCTATCGCCCTCCTGTGTTCATACTACCCATATTATGCCCTCTATGATTGTACTACTGTCTATCGCCCCTTGTTTGTTCGTACTACCAGTCTATCGACCATTCTGGATTGTATCTACCTGGTCTATCCGCCCTCTGTGATCGTACTACCAGTTCTATCGCCACCTCTGGTGATCGGCTACTACCCGTCTATTGCCCTCTGTGATTGTACTACCCGTCTATCGCCCCTCTGTGATCGTACTACCCGTCTATCGCCCTCTGTGATCGTACTACCCATCTTTCGCCCTCTGTGATCGCACTACCGGCCTATCGCCCTCTGTGATCATACTACCCATCTAACGCCCTCTATGATCGTACTACCGGCCTCTCGTACTACCCGTCTATCGCCCTCTGTGATCGTACAACCAGTCTTCCGCCCTCTGTGATTGTACTACCCATGTAACACAGAGTGTTTAGAACATTACACTGCTACACACAGACAATAGTCTTTTAACATTCAGTCGGCATTTGTAAGTTCAGAGAACAAAGCTCTAAATAGCCACATGTAATATATATGGCCCTCTGGATACAATTACACCTTACTATATAACAATGCACCTCCTTTGTTATTGAGGGTACAAAAGAAATGGGGGAAGGGAACTGAATTTAAAAGAGGAACATTCCTTATCTTTATATTTGTTTTTATACATGTAGGTGGGAGCTGCCATATTGTTTCCCGTACACACTGAATGACCATTTGCCACGATATTTTAGATGGTTGGATCGAAATATCAGCAGTAATTTTCCCAATCAGACAGGTTGGTATATTTCAGCCAATCACAGGGTCAATCACGCCATCTGCAGCATTTTTTCTTCTTTGGGCAGTCAACCAATCATTTCCTTAAACTGTGTCGGCCCTTAGACAGTTATGAATATGAGTGGGAGCTGCCACATTGTTTCACTTGGACAGTGCAGGGCGAGGGTAAAGCTTATAACATGATCAGGACATTCCTTGTATATAACAGGACAAGTGCAAATGAAACCAAAAGAATCCATAATATTATATATATATATATATATATATATATATATATATATATATATATAGCACAGGGATGCCCAATCTTATTCTGCTGGTTGTCATTAAACTACAATTCCCAGCAGCACTGATAGTTGGTGTCAGGATTAAGAATGGTAAATCAGACTTTGAATACTTATTCATTCATTGCCTTCGGTCCTTCCACGCCTTTCATTAAACAATAAACAACGAGGTTCCTATCTTCACACGGTCATCGGATTCTAGTTTCTACATTCCACCCTATACACATCTTTATCACCTTATTTATCAAATAGAAACTGCCAATGGGTCCTTTAAACTTTCCCATGCAGATAGCTAGGGCCATCAGGGTATCAACACATCAATACGACATATAGAGCCCTGTCCCTTTAATACAGACAGATACACGGGTGGCATGTGACATACTCATTCAATCCAACAGATAGAAAACGACAAAACATACATAGGGGCAAATTTATAAACAGCCGAGTTGATTTTAGTTTGTTTTTTTTTAATTATGCGCAATTCATTAAAAGACGAAAGTCCGACTTTTCACCATTTTTTCTACCTATATATAAAAAATTGGCTTTTTGGCGTTAAACCTTGCAGTAAATCTGTAGCAATAAAAAGGTACTTCTGGGGGTATTTACTCGGCTGGAAATAGTTTTTTAAAATCAATCCTTTTTAAAAAAATTCCCCATGAAACATTATTAAAATATTAACATTTTCTGGGGAATTGTCTGGGGAAATTTAAAAGATTTTTAAATATTTTTTTTGGAAAAGGTAAAAACATTTTAGACTTGTCACACCATTTCCCCAAAACATACACTAGATTCTATCTGGTGATAAAAAACAGTAATAGTATTGGAGGTTATATAAAGACATACGTCCATCTAGTCCAACCTTTATACCCTACCCATAATGTCTGTATAACAGTTACATTGTAACATAGTATTGGAGGTTATATAAAGACATACGTCCATCTAGTCCAACCTTTATACCCTACCCATAATGTCTGTATAACAGTTACATAGTAACATAGTATTGGAGGTTATATAAAGACATACGTCCATCTAGTCCAACCTTTATACCC